>CAJNDT010000061.1:0-160000 GCA_905221615.1 Symbiodinium sp. CCMP2592
TAACCCTTGTCGTTTCTCACACGATGGCGCGAATGTTTTAACGCGCATTGAGCCCGGCACTGAGAGTGATCAGCGGTCAGTGGGCTTCGCTGTCGCCTCTCTGGTGTTGAACTGTTGCCCCAGCAGCGAGTATCTGTTGAGCAGTGACTAAGCTCTGCCAGCTTTTAGTACGTGAGTCAGTGAGTGTGGGTGAGTGAGCTTTGCTGCGACGAACGGCTGCCCTGCAGCGCGTAAATTCTTCTTCGGTGTCGGGTGAGCAGTGACCAAGCTTCGCTCTTTCTTTTCCAAGGGAATGAATGTTTACGGCTTTGAGCACGGCGCTGAGAGTGGTCAGCGGTGCGAGCCCTGCCGAAGCAGTGGGTGAGAGAGCTTGGCTGTGACCCGAACTGTTGCGTGGCAGCTAGTAACTTCTTCGTCTTCGGTTGAGTGTGAGCGGTTCAGCAGTGTGCAAGCCTTGTCTGAGGCAGGGCACGAATGTTTTACGGGCTTTGAGCCCGGCACTAAAAGCGATGATTCTGCGGAGTGGGGTTTGCCATCTGGCAATGAGGTCTGCCATCTGAGCCAGTGAATGTATGAGCATTGCCCAAACTGTTGCCTGAGCAGCTGGTAAACTTTTCGGCTAGTCAGTGACGAAGCCTTGCTTTGACGTAATCCCAGCCTTCTTTTTCTGAAGGCCACAAAACGTGGTTGCGGTGTAGGGTTTAGGATGAGTAAGTGAGCCTTGCTGTAGTCCATGTGGGCAGCCAAAACTCTTTGTTGACATCTAGCAGGTTTTTCCGAATGCACGAATGTGAGCCCGTCATATCATGCTCATTCGCTTCTGAAATGTTGAGACTGTTGCAAGGTCGAAGCTGAGCGCCGTAGTCTTTTACGTAGAGCAACGCGCAGCATGGGAAATCTGGATCCGAAATTGTCCGCTTGCAGAAAGCTAGGACAGGCAGACTCTACTGATCCGCCGCAGTTTGATTCGAGATTGTATGCTGCAGGGTGTGAGGATACAGACGAGGGAACCTGAACGAGCCCAGAGGTGGTGGGCAAATGATTTCACCCTTAGGGCAAAAAGCCGGGGATCATATTCAGATGCCCAATGAGTTTGATTGACGCCGGCATGTATGGACCTTTTCCCCCGTTATAATAGGGTGAACTTACCCAAAGGGTGGTGTAAGTGGTTGGGTTTCCGTTGGTTTTTTGCCAGCAGTGGGGTGGAGTTCCCCGTGGGTTCTTGTTTTTTGCCAAGCACTTCGGTGGGCTACGTATGGGTTCCCTTGTTTTTTGCAGCATTTCGGGTGGTCTGTGTATGTTCTTCACTTAGCTGTCTTGTAGATTCCCATGGTTTTTGCAGCATGGACGGTGGGTTCCTTGTGGGTTCCCTAGTTTTTGCAGCATTTTTAAGTGGGCTCCCATGGTTTTTAACAATATCGACGGTGGATTCTCTGTGGGTTCCCTTGTTTTTTGCAGCACTTCAGGTGGGCAACATATGGGTTCCCTGGTTTTTTGTGCAGCATTTCGGGTGGTCTGTGTATGTTCTTCACTTAGCTGTCTTGTAGATTCCCATGGTTTTTGCAGCATGGACGGTGGGTTCCCTGTGGGTTCCCTAGTTTTTGCAGCACTTTTAAGTGGGCTCCCATGGTTTTTCACCGTCGATACGGTGGGTTCTTTGTTTGGTTCCTTGGTTTTTGCAGCATTTTGAAGTGGGTTCCCATGGTTTTCCAATAGGCTCTTTTTGCTTTTGCAGCATGTCAGCTGGGTTCCCTGTGGGTTTCCTAGTTTTTGCAGCATTTTTAATGGGTTCCCATGGTTTAACAGCATCGACGGTGGGTTCCGTGTGGGTTCCTTGCTTTTTGCAGCATTGCAAGTGGGTTCCCATGCTTTTCCTAGCATATATTGCGCAAAGGTCTGGGCGGGCTCCCTTGGCTCTTGCAGTGTGTCAGCTCGGTTCCCTGTGGGGTACATGTGGGTTCCCATGGTTTCTCCAGCTCGCGCATTATGTTTCAGAGAAGAGTGGTACTGAAGAAGATGTTCAGGACAGTGGCTGCAGGTGTGGCCCAGTTCCATCGCACATCTTGCGCGGCATTTGGATTTGCTGCTTTGAAGTAAGGCTGCAAAAAGCACGTCTGCTATCTGCAGTTTGGGTCGAGACCAAAGACGTTAAACAGGCTCACCTCTGATGCACATGATGAGGCTCGCCGCCCTCCTGTGGTAATGATCTTGATAAGTTTGCTGCGGCTAAATGCTGGCACGCTGATGCGAGGATTTTGCGGCATCTACTGGCAGATGTTAATCTCAGCTTGTAGCTTCAACTGTTTCGATTGCTTGCTGTACGTGGGCTGTTTTTGCGCTGGGAAGCTCCACTTGCAGGAGCTCTTTTTTTCCTACAGAATCGTAGGAAGCCTCGAAGGGCCTCCCCTGAAATCGGTTCCCAAAGCTAAGACGGCCTGATTGGAAACTTTTAGAGAAGACCCATTTTGGGCTTCGTTTTTGGATCTCGAAAATGGACTTTAGAATGGATCGAAAACCTTTAGACAAAGACGCTCCCAATTGGATTGGAACTTTGCTCGAAAAACGACCTTGTAAGCAATGCGCGGGGTCTGTACGTGGTCAACTTGAGACTGTTGATCATGATGTCACGACATGACAGAGGAGGCCCTTCCAAGCATCCTAGAGAACAGCTTCCGGAATTGGCTCCGTAATTCGAGCGTTCTTTTTGGCCCATGTGTTGCAGGATGTCCGACGTGGAAGCACCTCCTGTTCCTCCCCCTCAACGAGTGGAGTTGCCGCAGGAGTGTAGAACGTCCTTCGTAAATAAATGGTCCTTCCTCGTCTGCCTGTTGCTAGGAGACTTTACAGGAGCGTCAGGATGCAAAGGTGTGGTATTGTCTGCGTGTCTACAAGATGTCTTGATTGTCTTTCGTCCAAAGCAGGTAGAAGCACGCAGAGTCGCTAAGAGCCTGAAAGCAGAGCAAAAACGACTTCGCAAGGCATGGTTCTGTCTGCTGCCCCGTCGAATGTAGATGTTTGAACTTGCCCAGGCCAAAACAGTAGCACGGCAGCTTTCTGAATCGCAGTAATTAACCCTTGTCGTTTCTCACACGATGGCGCGAATGTTTTAACGCGCATTGAGCCCGGCACTGAGAGTGATCAGCGGTCAGTGAGATTCGCTGTCGCCTCTCTGGTGTTGAACTGTTGCCCCAGCAGCGAGTATCTGTTGAGCAGTGACTAAGCTCTGCCAGCTTTTAGTACGTGAGTCAGTGAGTGTGAATGAGTGAGCTTAGCTGCGACGAACGGCTGCCTGCAGCGCGTAAATTCTTCTTCGATGTCGGGTGAGCAGTGACCAAGCTTCGCTCTTTCTTTTCCAAGGGAATGAATGTTTACGGCTTTGAGCCCGGCGCTGAGAGTGGTCAGCGGTGCGAGCCCTGCCGAAGCAGTGGGTGAGAGGGCTTGGCTGTGGCCCGAACTGTTGCGTGGCAGCTAGTAACTTCTTCGTCTTCGGTTGAGCGTGAGCGGTTCAGCAGTGTGCAAGCCTTGTCTGAGGCAGGGCGCGAATGTTTTACGGGCTTTGAGCCCGGCACTAAAAGCGATGATTCTGCGGAGTGGGGTTTGCCATCTGGCAAGGAGGTCTGCCATCTGAGCCAGTGAATGTATGAGAATTGCCCAAACTGTTGCCTGAGCAGCTGGTAAACTTTCCGGCTAGTCAGTGACGAAGCCTTGCTTTGACGTAATCCCAGCCTTCTTTTTCTGAAGGCCACAAAACGTGGTTGCGTTGCGGTGTAGGGTTTAGGACGAGTAAGTGAGCCTTGCTGTAGTCCATGTGGGCAGCCAAAACTCTTTGTTGACATCTAGAAGGTTTTTCCGAATGCACGAATGTGAGCCCGTCATATCATGCTCATTCGCTTCTGAAATGTTGAGCCTGTTGCAAGGTCGAAGCTGAGCGCCGTAGTCTTTTATGTAGAGCAACGCGCAGCATGGGAAATCTGGATCCGAAATTGTCCGCTTGCAGAAAGCTAGGACAGGCAGACTCTATTGATCCGCCGCAGTTTGATTCGAGATTGTATGCTGCAGGGTGTGAGGATACAGACGAGGGAACCTGAACGAGCTCAGAGGTGGCGGGCAAATGATTTCACCATTAGGACAAAGCCGGTGGTATAATACTCAGCTTGCCAAACTGGTTGATTGGACTCCGGCATGTCTGGGGGACTTCCACAGTTCTTAAATAGTGTGATACTACCCAAAGGTGTGTAAGTGGGTTCCCTGGTTTTTGAAGCCGATGGGGTGGGTCCCTGTGGGTTCCAGTGGCTTCCCTTGTTTTTTTTTTTTTTTTTTTTTTTGCAGCACTTCAGGTGGGCTACATATGGGTTCCCTTGTTTTTTGCAGCATTTCGGGTGGGTCTGTGTGTGTTCTTCAGATAGCTTTCTTGTAGAGTCCCATGGTTTTTGGTGGGTTCCCTAGTTTTTGCAGCATTTTTAAGTGGGCTCCCATGGTTTTTCACCGTCGATACGGTGGGTTCTTTGTTTGGTTCCCGGGTTTTTGCAGCATTTGAAGTGGGTTCCCATGGTTTTCCAATAGGCTCTTTTGGCTTTTGCAGCATGTCAGCTGGGTTCCCTGTGGGTTTCCTAGTTTTTTGCAGCATGTTTAATGGGTTCCCATGGTTTAACAGCATCGACGGTGGGTTCCCTGTGGGTTCCTTGCTTTTTGCAGCATTGCAAGTGGGTTCCCATGGTTTTCCCAGCATGTATTGCGCAAAGGTCTGGGCGGGCTCCCTTGGCTCTTGCAGTGTGTCAGCTCGGTTCCCTGTGGGGTACATGTGGGTTTCCATGGTTTCTCCAGCTCGCGCATTATGTTTCAGAGAAGAGTGGAACTGAAGAAGATGTTCAGGACAGTGGCTGCAGGTGTGGCCCAGTTCCATCGCACATCTTGCGCTGGATTTGGATTTGCTGCTTTGAAGTAAGGCTGCAAAAAGCACGTCTGCTATCTGCAGTTTGGGTCGAGACCAAAGACGTTAAACAGGCTCACCTCTGATGCACATGAGGCTCGCCGCCCTCCTGTGGTAATGCTCTTGATAAGTTTGCTGCAGCTAAATGCTGGCACGCTGATGCGAGGATTTTGCGGCATCTACTGGTAGATGTTAATCTCTAGCTTCAACTGTTTCGATTGCTTGCTGTACGTGGGCTGTTTTTGCGCTGGGAAGCTCCACTTGCAGGAGCTCTTTTTTTCCTACAGAATCGTAGGAAGCCTCGAAGGGCCTCCCCTGTGCGGGAAAGATCTTGTACGAACAAGAACAGAAGCACTTATCTTGAAACGGCAGCCGATGGCAAGTTTGGCAAATTTTCCAAAAGTATCTCACATTTCACAGCATGTTGGCTTTCTTGGACGTTGATCCAAACAGCATGCGGAAGGAATTTTGTTTTTCGTTTTCCAGCTGAAAAAAAAAAAAAAAAGCAGCTCTAGTCCGGGCACCGAAACGGGGCTCCCGATTTTGGCTTTCTTCGTTGGACATACAAGCTCACGCAATTCGAGGCCCCAGATTCGAGATCAGATGTGGGAGCCATTTCTGGGGCCCAGTTATGCCGTTTTTTCGTCGAGCAGATGCCACATCTGCGTGCACAGCTGGCCGTTGCGTGCAACAGTATATAAAACTCGCCAGCTCTGTTTTGCATTTTGCCGGTGTTCCTTCAAAACTCAAAATAACAAGTGGAACGCTCGCAAACATGTGAACCTTGCAAACAGAACTTTCTCACACAGAGGAGGCACTTCCAAGCATCCTAGAGAACAGCTTCCGGAATTGGCTCCGTAATTCGAGCGTTCTTTTGGCCCATGTGTTGCAACGATGTCCGACGTGGAAGCACCTCCTGTTCCTCCCCCTCAAAGAGTGGAGTTGCCGCAGGAGTGTAGAACGTCCTTCTTAAATAAATGGTCCTTCCTCGTCTGCCTGTTGTTGGGAGACTTTGTCCGCCCGTCTGGCCCGCCTGCGACAGGAGCGTCAGGATGCAAAGGTGTGGTATTGTCTGCGTGTCTACAAGATGTCTTGATTGTCTCTCGTCCAAAGCAGGTAGAAGCGCGCAGAGTCGCTAAGATCCTGAAAGCAGAGCAAAAACGACTTCGCAAGGCATGGTTCTGTCTGCTGCCCCGTCGAACGTAGATGTTTGAACTTGCCCAGGCCAAAACAGTAGCACGGCAGCTTTCTGAATCGCAGTAATTAACCCTTGTCGTTTCTCACACGATGGCGCAAATATATTTACCCGCGTTGAGCCCGGCACTGAGAGTGATCAGCGGTCAGTGAGCTTCGCTGTCGCCTCTCTGGTGTTGAACTGTTGCCCGAGCAGCGAGTATTTGTTGAGCAGTGACTAAGCTCTGCCAGCTTTTAGTACGTGAGTCAGTGAGTGTGAATGAGTGAGCTTTGCTGCGACGAACGGCTGACTGCAGCGCGTAAATTCTTCTTCGGTGTCGGGTGAGCAGTGACCAAGCGTCGCTCTTTCTTTTCCAAGGGAATGAATGTTTACGGCTTTGAGCCCGGCGCTGAGAGTGGTCAGCGGTGCGAGCCCTGCCGAAGCAGTGGGTGAGAGAGCTTGGCTGTGACCCGAACTGTTGCGGGGCAGCTAGTAACTTCTTCGTCTTCGGTTGAGCGTGAGCGGTTCAGCAGTGTGCAAGCCTTGTCTGAGGCAGGGCACGAATGTTTTACGGGCTTTGAGCCTGGCACTAAAAGCGATGACTCTGCGGAGTGGGGTTTGCCATCTGGCAATGAGGTCTGCCATCTGAGCCAGTGAATGTATGAGCATTGCCCAAACTGTTGCCTGAGCAGCTGGTAAACTTTCCGGCTAGTCAGTGACGAAGCCTTGCTTTGACGTAATCCCAGCCTTCTTTTTCTGAAGGCCACAAAACGTGGTTGCGTTGCGGGGTAGGGTGTAGGGTTTAGGATGAGTAAGTGAGCCTTGCTGTAGTCCATGTGGGCAGCCAAAACTCTTTGTTGACATCTAGCAGGTTTTTCCGAATGCACGAATGGGAGCCCGTCATATCATGCTCATTCGCTTCTGAAATGTTGAGCCTGTTGCAAGGTCGAAGCTGAGCGCCGTAGTCTTTTACGTAGAGCAACGCGCAGCATGGGAAATCTGGATCCGAACTTGTCCGCTTGCAGAAAGCTAGGACAGGCAGACTCTATTGATCCGCCGCAGTTTGATTCGAGATTGTATGCTGCAGGGTGTGAGGATACAGACGAGGGAACCTGAACAAGCCCAGAGGTGGCGGGCAAATGATTTCACCCTTAGGACAAAGCCGGTGGTATAATACTCAGCTGCCAACTGAGTTTGATTGACTCCGGCATGTCTGGGACCTTCCACCGTTCTAATAGTGTTATACTACCCAAAGGGTGTGGAAGTGGGTTCCCTTGGTTTTTGCAGCAGATGGGGTGGGTTCCCTGTGGGTTCCCTTGTTTTTTGCAGCACTTCAGGTGGGCTACATATGGGTTCCCTTGTTTTTTGCAGCATTTCGGGTGGGTCTGTGTATGTTCTTCAGATAGCTTTCTTGTAGAGTCCCATGGTTTTTGCAGCATGGACGGTGGGTTCCCTGTGGGTTCCCTAGTTTTTGCAGCATTTTTAAGTGGGTTCCCATGGTTTTTCACCGTCGATACGGTGGGTTCTCTGTTTGGTTCCCGGGTTTTTGCAGCATTTGAAGTCGGTTCCCATGGTTTTCCAATAGGCTCTTTTGGCTTTTGCAGCATGTCAGCTGGGTTCCCTGTGGGTTTCCTAGTCTTTTGTAGCATTTTTAATGGGTTCCCATGGTTTAACAGCATCGACGGTGGGTTCCGTGTGGGTTCCTTGCTTGTTGCAGCATTGCAAGTGGGTTCCCATGGTTTTCCTAGCATATATTGCGCCAAGGTCTGGGCGGGCTCCCTTGGCTCTTGCAGTGTGTCAGCTCGGTTCCCTGTGGGGTACATGTGGGTTCCCATGGTTTCTCCAGCTCGCGCATTATGTTTCAGAGAAGAGTGGAACTGAGGAAGATGTTCAGGACAGTGGCTGCAGGTGTGGCCCAGTTCCATCGCACATCTTGCGCTGCATTTGGATTTGCTGCTTTGAAGTAAGGCTGCAAAAAGCAAGTCTGCTATCTGCAGTTTGGGTCGAGACCAAAGACGTTAAACAGGCTCACCTCTGATGCACATGAGGCTCGCCGCCCTCCTGTGGTAATGCTCTTGATAAGTTTGCTGCAGCTAAATGCTGGCACGCTGATGCGAGGATTTTGCGGCATCTACTGGTAGATGTTAATCTCTAGCTTCAACTGTTTCGATTGCTTGCTGTACGTGGGCTGTTTTTGCGCTGGGAAGCTCCACTTGCAGGAGCTCTTTTTTCCTACAGAATCGTAGGAAGCCTCGAAGGGCCTCCCCTGAACTACTTGTCATAAATTCCACAGCATGGCAAGCAAGGCGGCAACTGAGTATGGGCGTATCTTAATGCGCCCTACAGTTTTCGTGGTTTTTCGAACACTGAAAATGATCTCGCGCGATGTCCAGACAAATCTTGAAACCTTCCAGACTTTCCGCTTCCCCCAAATTTAATGTTTACATAGAAGCGGCGTTGCTCAGCAATTCCGCATCTCCGCGCAACACAGACCCGTCTCCTCCCCGCACACAGACCCGTGGTGGTTTGAATTTCTGGAAACATGTGGACGAGCAGGACGCTGTTTTTGTGTCAACTGGAATTTGTGTTTTTCAGTCTACTTCAAACTGTCAGAAGTGCTGCTTGAGTCAGATTACTGACCACACTCGTTTTGTCTCGTTTCCTTTCGTATGCTGTCAGCTCAAGAAAAAAAGCGAGTACTGCACACTCTTTTTTTTTGGTAGCAGACTTCTGAGAGCTGTCAAGCGCCGCGGCCTCACCCGTACAAGGTTGGAGTTGAAGGTTCTCCCAGAAGGTACCTGTGCCTGAGAAAGACATGGACTTTGACTTGTTTAGACCAGATCCTGCTTGTCCTATGAGTCCGCCTGCACGGCAAGCTGTCTGTTGGAAATTCTGATTCTTGGAGAATGATTTTTCCACACTGGATGCCTGCCTGTGGGCGAGTCGCCTTGATGCAGCAGTTTGGAACGTACGGGCTTGGGTTTCGGCCCCAATATAGGAATTCGTGACCCCAAAATAGGGGCCGCCAAGCGGCCCCGATTTTGGGGTCCTCTAGTTGCCAGTCAAAATATGTCAAAGGAGGTTGGCTGCATTTCGCGGCTCCTTTTCTGGGGCCGCGAGACGGCCCCATTTTTGGGGTCGCAAGTTTGATTCCTGCACCCACAGCGGCTGAATCTCGTCAGCTGAGCATGTCATTGATTGTATTGACTTTGGGGAGCGTCTGGTGGAGGACCGTTTGGAAGGTCGGAACTTGTCCAAAGCAGCTTTGGGCTCGCCCTTAAAAGTGCTGCAGCCAGCGGAATGCAACTGTGGAGGGCCGACCTGGCGAAGCCAGAATTGCTTGTGTTTTGCGGGCCTTAAAATGGGGTCGCCCGACAGCTTCATAACTGTGCAGCTTTGAGATCGTACAAAGACAGAGAAATTGTTGCAGAGGTGACTCTGCATTTCTGAACAGAGCAGATCAAGCCATGCAACCATGAAGCAATAAAAGACTCCGATTACACGATGCCGAACCGTCAGCCACACCTCTCGATACCATAACTCTGCACAGCTCAAGAAGTCCTGTTCAGATCTGGTGGAGATACCTTCCAGAAAATTCCGCCGCTCTTGTATGATCTGTTCCGGCCGACCTTCTCGATACCATAACTCTGCATGGCTCTTTGCGCAGGAGGTGCATTCGGCTGTCACAAACCACAGGCGTTGCTCAGCAATTCCGCATCTCCGCGCAACACAGACCCGTCTCCTCCCCCGCACACAGGCCCCGTGGTGGGTTTCTGAATTTCTGGAAACATGTAGACGAGCAGGACGCTGTTTTTGTGTCAACTGGCATTTGATTTTTGGTGTTTTTCAGTCTGCTTCAAACTGTTAGAAGTGCTGTTTGAGTCAGATTGCTGACCACACTCGTTTTGTCTCGTTTCTTTTCGTATGCTGTCAGCTCAAGAAAAAAATCGAGTGCTGCACACTCTTTTTTTTTGGTAGCAGACTTCTGAGAGCTGTCAAGCGCCGCGGCCTCACCCGTACAAGGTTGGAGTTGAAGGTTCTCCCAGAAGGTACCTGTGCCTGAGAAAGACATGGACTTTGACTTGTTTGGACCAGATCCTGCTTGTCCTATGAGTCCGCCTGCAGCTCAAAGGTGGAAGTGTTCTTGCTGCTGTGTCTGGAACGCCTGTTCGGCCACCAGTGCCGCCGACGTCCACTTTGGGTGCGGACCAACTGCAGCACACGCGGCTCCAAATGTGGGGTCGAACAATCCAAGCAATTTTGGCTTCGCTTGAGTGGCCCCCCTCTGCAGTGTGGAACGCACGGGCTTGGGTTTCGGCCCCAGAATAGGAATTCGTGACCCCAAAATAGGGGCCGCCAAGCGGCCCCGATTTTGGGGTCCTCTGGTTGCCAGTCAAAATATGTCAAAGGAGGTTGGCTGCATTTCGCGGCTCTTTTCTGGGGCCGCGAGACGGCCCCATTTTTGGGGTCGCAAGTTTGATTCCTGCACCCACAGCGGCTGAATCTCGTCAGCTGCGCATGTCATTGATTGTATTGACTTTGGGGAGCGTCTGGTGGAGGACCGTTTGGAAGGTCGGAACTTGTCCAAAGCAGCTGTGTTGCTCGCCCTTAATAGTGCTGCAGCCAGCGGAATGCAACTGTGGAGGGCCGACCTCGCGAAGCCAGAATTGCTTGTGTTTTGCGGGCCTTAAAATGGGGTCGCCCGACAGCCCCATAACTGTGCAGCTTTGAGATCGTACAAAGACAGAGAATTTTTGCCAGAGGTGACTCTAGCATTTCTGAACAGAGCAGATCAAGCCATGCAGAGTTATGGTATCGAGAAGGTGGGCCGGAACAGATCATACAAGAGCGGCGGAATTTTCTGGAAGGTATCTCCACCAGATCTGAACAGGACTTCTTGAGCTGTGTAGAGTTATGGTATCGAGAGGTGTGGCTGACGGTTCGGAATTTGTGCACGGTGCTTAACTCCAAAACCCCTCATGCACGACATGGGCTCACCTGGCTCTCGCCAGATTTTTTTTGCTCTTTTAGCAGAGACCCATTTGCAACATTCTTTGCCTCTGCCTTGCTTCTGATTGCATTTGCTGTTGCTAGACCAGTGGTTGCGTTCCCTCAAAAGACCGAACTGCACTTTTCGCTGTTCTCGGAGATTGCACCTCTGCTTCAATTTCTTTTTGCTCTCTGAGTCAGTTCCATCGTCAAATCGGGTCTTTTTTGCTTCATGGTTGCGTGTGTCTTTGCGCAGGATGGTTGCATCCGCTGTCACAAACCGACAAAAAAAAGATCGCTCGCAGCAGGCGCTCCAACCGACTTTGTTGCTCAGCAAATCCACATCTCTGCGCAACACAGACCCGTGCCGCTGCCGCCCCCGCAACACAGGTTTTTCGGTCTGCCTCAAATGGAAGAACTGCTGAATCAGGTTAGTGACCGCACTCGTTTTGTCTCGTTTCGTTTTGCTTCGAATGTTTTTAGCTCAAGAAAAAGATCGAGTGCTGCGCACTCTGTTTTTCTTGTTAGTGGACTCCTGAGAGCTGTGAAGCGCCACGGCCTCGCCTGTGCAAGGTTGGAGTTGAGAGTTCTCCCAGAAGGTACCTGTGCCTGAGAAAGCATCGACATTGACCTGTTTGGACCAGATCCTGTTTGTCCCATGAGTCCGCCTGCAGCTCAAAGGTGGAAGTGTTCTGGCTGCTGTGTCTGGAACGTGTTCGGCCACCAGTACCGCCGACGTCCACTTTCGGTGCGGACCAACTGCAGCACACGCGGCTCCAAATGTGGGGTCGAACAAGCTTAGCAATTTTGGCTTCGCTTGAGTGGCCCCCCTCTGTTCTCAAGCCACATCAACGTGTAGTTTTAAGACCACATTTTCTGAGCGGTCACAAGATCCCGCTTTTGCGAGAAGTCCTAACCGGGTCCCACCGGGCCCATCCAAGTCCCACCTTCTGCAAAACCAAATCCCGTTTTTTTGCTTGTCCGAGTGTTCCATGTTTCCCACACAAGAAGTTTCATCTCGGTCATGTGTTCCATTCTTTGCTTGCCAGATCGAATCCGACCTGGGTCCACCCAGCAGTTCTGACCTTCGCTTGAACGGTCTCTTCTGTGCCCGTTTCTTTCATATTGATTTAATGCACTTCCAAAAGAACGGCTCCGTTTTTTGTTGCAAATCGCAATGTTCGGAGCCAACCAGCTGGATCTCGGGCGTGCGCCTGCCTGGCTTTTGTTCCCGCAGTTTTGAGCATCATGCAGACGCAGATTGAAAAGCCAGAAGTCTTGTCCAAAGCAGCTGCACGCTCACCTTAAATGCCACAACCAGCGGATTTGCAACTGGGGAGGACCATTTGTGGCGAAGCCAGAATTGCTTTCGTTTCGTGGGCCCAGAAACGGGGTCGTCCGCAGCATCATTTCTTGGGCTCATCCTGCTTCTTTATCCACTGGAGATCAGTGTCAGTTTGCAATGTCATCGAGGTATCTCATCGATCTTTTTAAGCCAATCGAGATCTTTGACGTTTATTAGGATGCATCGCTGCGACACGATCATCGAAGCTCCTGTCTAGGATTGCCAAGATCTATGGCTCTATGGAGTCAGCAATAGCCATAGCTTGCAAGATCATCGAAGCTTGTTGAAGCCTTTTTCTAGCTCCAGCAAGTGGACTTGGACCCAGCTCCGGCTTAGAATTCTCTGCAGTAAAGAAAGAAGAAAGGCAGCCGCCGTGTTCGTTCAGGTCCGAGGCTTCTGGTGACCCCTTTAATACATCCGGGCCACGAACGTGTGGCTTTGAAGCCACATAAGCCACAAACGTGTGGTTTTGAAGCCACATCAAGCCACTTAACGTGTGGTTCTCAAGCCTCAACGTGTGGTTTTGAGGCCACATCATCTGAGCGGTCACAAGGTCCCGCTTTTTGCGAGGAGTCCCAACCGGGTCCCACCGGGCCCATCCAAGTCCCACCTTCTGCGTCACCGAATCCCGTTTTTTTGCTCGCCGGGTCTTATCCGGGTGTCACCGGGTCCCATGTTTCCCACACAAGAAGTTTCATCTGGGTTACGTGTCCCATTCTTTGCTAGCCA
Organism: Symbiodinium sp. CCMP2592; assembly: GCA_905221615.1. Lineage (NCBI taxonomy): Eukaryota > Dinophyceae > Suessiales > Symbiodiniaceae > Symbiodinium > Symbiodinium sp. CCMP2592. The sequence goes on from CAJNDT010000061.1 coordinate 13,168, forward strand.
GATCGAATCCGGGTCCCACCGGGTCCCACCGGGTCCCATCCGGGTCCCACCTGGGTCCACCCGGGTCCCATTTTTCTAGGGCCGGGTCCCACACCCCGTTTAGGTTTTAAAAGTTTAAATGAACGGCGAGGCGGGACCCATGCACGGTTTTTGTGCATGGAGCTGCCTTTAGCATTGTAGTCCAGGTCATGTCCCAAACGGTGTCAACACTTCTTCAGTGAAAGCATGCATGAATCAAAGCATGTTCTCGCGAAGCTCGCACTGCTTCAGCAGTTGAGGCACTCTCGTTTGCCGTGTGCTTTCCGAGGTGGAGGAACGAGATAGAGAAGATTAGCATGGCCCCTGCGCAAGCATGACACGCGCAAGCCGAGAAATCTACCAACGTGAAGCACAAGATAGCAGGGACAGCTGCAAGCTGCAGGAACTACAAGACCAGAAGAGTGCAGAGACTACGGTGAGATTGTAAGCTCCGAACCCACGAGGGAGGCTTTGGAAGGCTTCAGTTTCTGTCTCGAAACCCCACAAATGACGGTTCGAGAGGCTTTGCACTGTTGGTGAAAATCGCAAGCTTCGCGACTCCAAATGTAGGGCTGGAAAAGTCCAGCAATTCTGGCTTCGCTTGAGCGGGCCTCCCCTGTAAAAACCATGCTGAATGAACGAATTGTGCAGGCGCTTTGTTCAAGCCGAAAGTTTTCAACTTCACAAAGCTCTGCGTCTGCGCTGCTTGAAGCGTGGCGCATGTGCCGCAAGCTCCTCGTTACAGTCGCCTTGTTTATCTTTCTTGGTCCAAATTGCTTGCCTGCTGATGGTGGCTTCTTACCTAAGCAGAGTTGTCTACACACAGTTCGTTTCTTGCGAAGCACTTTTGGTGCAAGCTCTTCTGCAGTACGGAGAATAAAGCTACTTGCATTGGAAGACGTATCTTGGTGTCTTTTCCGGCCTCCCAGCTGTTTGCTTTAGCAGGTCGACAAACGATTGAGAGGCCGTTGTTGCGATGCACCATCCACAGCTGATAACGGCCAACTTTGCGCATCTCTCCGTCTACAGAAAACAGTTCCGCATTTATTTGCCCGTAACGCAGCTTGCTTGGAACTTGAAAAGTCTTCTCACTGCCATTGCAGCCGGCGGGATTGTTAACGAGTGCTCTGGAGAGGGTCAGCATCGAGGTTAGTTAGTCGGAAGAGCTGGATCTGAAAGGAAAGCTTTCCCTTTGGCTGTCCAGACGGCAGCCAATTTACATGTGGTTCCCAAAGCAGGATTAATTGGGCTGTGGAAGGACTGGCACCTGGTTTTGACAATCCATTTGCTGGTAACCAGCTGCTTTCTCAATACATAAGGATAAGCTCCAACTTATTTATTTCCGCATCCGCAATCTGAATGACCGCTGGTACCAGCGCGATTGGCGATTCTTATGTCATGCGGAGTATATGGAGGACGGCACAGCCTGGCGACAGTACCTGGATGATTTGGCGGCACGATGGGCATTCCGACAATCAGCTGCGGCCCAATGGAGCGCCAGCACGACGCCCGCCAAAAAGCTGATCTACCTCAATCTACCTTGAGCACAAGCCCTAGAGTCCTAGAGACCGCTACCCAGGCCAAACAGCCGCACTCAAAGCGCAATGTAAAGCTGAGGGTTGCTCTCCACTTTTTTAAAGAGGCTAAACTTCTTATGTACTGCGCTGCTACTGCCGGTGCTGTCGGCGCTTGTGCAGACTCCGTCCTTGCGGCACCGCGCCAATTCGTAGAGTCTAGCGGCTACACCTTATTGAGAAAAATGAACTGCGGTTCGATGCTTCCTTTTCTTGCGGTTTCCAGCATTGTCTGCAACGCCGGAGGCAATGCTGCCAGAATTCTGAAACATGCCAACATGTTGCCCCAGATGTTGGCGGAATTCCGGAGTACAGCCCACATGGGTTCGTCCATGTGCTGGCAGGATTCAATTTCAAAGCCTGACCAAGCTGCTTCCCATGTGCTGGTAGGTTTACACATTTGCAAAACCTGGTTAGAGTTTTTGTGTCATCAATTCGAACTATTGTCTTCGACTTTCAAACCTGGTAGAACGGGCTGCACACTCCACAGACGAATTGTCGAGAGACTGTTGTTTTGAAGAAAGCAAGGGTTTTGCAGCTTTACATTTTGAAAACTCTGCAGTTGAGAGTCGTTTTACGATTGAAAAAATGTAAGGGGGTGTAAAATCACCGGATTCCAAAAGCCCTGCAGCGTTTTCAGATTTAACTACCCTAAACTTATCAGACCCTGGAATGTAAGCAATCAGCCTCGTTGAGGCCAACCCGGACGGTTCAATTTTAATTCCCTTTTTCAGGTTCCTCAAGGTGACATTTTCGGAGCATTGCGAGGGCGTTAAAAAGCACTGCAACAGATTTGCTACAACGGTCCAGGGTTGAGGTTTCAGGTTTGGAGCCCCGAGGGCAACAGTCCAGAGCATGTGTGGGCCAGGGTTGGCTTCCAGTCGTATTTCAGTTGCTGAGAGCCCCCACGCGTAAGTACAGAGAAAACATTTCAGTCAAGCGGGCAGCGACGACAGCTTTGCGATAGCATTTACAAATGTCTTGGATGTTTGTCAATTGTGTGCAGACCAGCAGGATGCAGACAGCTTCAGGAACAGGGTGCTAGCAGATCAAGTTTAGGGTCGGCAGATTTGGAATGTGACGTGCTTGGACCAATTGGATTGGACCGTGAGTTCGGTGCAAACAATTGGTCTCACTGCTTGTCATTTCTGAGAATCACGATGTGATGCTCGTGATTCGTGGCACATGGGCAAACGTGCTGTCTTTTCGTGGCATTTCTGCTCATAGCGAGTTGCACTGCGGGGTGCTTGAACATGGGTCATACCCCTGCTTTTTCAACAAAAATGAACACCGCAAGCCTTTTGCAGCAGCTTACACAGCTGACTCCAACCTGCCACAGCTCGGAACATGCGACAGGTGTACACAACGCTTCCTTACAACCCCTAAGAGAGTCGGAAGCACAGTTCAGGAGTTTATTTTGCCGCGAGAGATGCTCGCCTGCACATGCGGTGTTTGTGTTGGCGAAGGCCAAGCTTGTGCAACCAAGTCGCAATAGTAAGTTCGCTCGTAGTGTTGGTCTGTCCAGCGAAACGCATCGTTCTCAACGTAGAAGTAATCAAAGAACCGCAAACTCAAGTCAAACTCCTTGGTGTTTCGCCAGGGTCTTGACAGTGGGCAAAGTGGCCTAATTTGGATCTGTCTGTTGCTGCAGCCCTCGCATTGCCAGGGCGGCTATTTCCCTTCTGGAGTTGCTGTCGCGAGACTTCTGGAAGAGGCCGGAAGAGGACCTGATCCTTTGGTTTTCTGACCAAGTTTGTCATGCAAGGTGTTGTGAGTGGCAGTCCGCTGTTGCAAGGGTTCGTGCAGATTTTTCATGTGATGACTCTGACTGTGAAAGATTGGGATCGAGCTTGGGTTGACCATTCCCAGGCCAGAAATATCGTTTGATTGCAGACCAGCAGCCGCACCTTGGGTGGTTCCGTCTGAGCGGCCGCGCCTGACCCCGAGTGTTGGCACTGGCGGGATCAGCTTTTATTTTTTGGCAGGGCAGTCCATTGTCCTCGTAGCAGTCGTGATTTTCTGACAGCCCTAAACCCTAAACTTAAACCCAAACCGCTGGACCCTTAACCCTGACTCTTAAACCCCTATACCCGAAACCTTTGACCCTAAACTCTAGACCCTGTCTTCTGGGCACTTTTGCGGATTCCATGATTCCACCGGTCGCTTTGCAATCGGCGGCTCTGTCGGAGGGCGCTGATCTGGAATCTACAAGTATATTATAGTCTGTTATCGTATATTATAGGACAGTATAGCCTGTTGTAGTAGATGATGGTATGTTATATTGTATTATATTTTATTATACTTTATATTATATTTTATATTATATTTTATATTATATGTTATATTATATGTTATATTATATTTTTTATCATAATTTATATTATATTATAGTACAGAAAATACAGTAAAGTATGGTATAGTATGGTACAGTACAGTATATTATGGCATATTATGTTGTAGTGTATTCCAATATAACAACAGCTTGTCATGGTATGCTATGGCTGAGTCGATTCAATATTTCAGGTCAGGGCATTGCACTTCACCTCACCACTGTCATGTCAGCTAGTACTTCCAAGCCCTAAAACCCTTAAGCTCTCCTAACCTAAATCCCTAAACCACTTAAAGCCTGAACCCCTACGTTTGGCTTAAGTCTTGCGGGACTGCACCGTCGGGGATTGACCTTTCAGATCCTGGTGAACCCTTCTATTTGGAGGTTCATGGGTAGTCATAAGTAGGGTCCTAAGTCCCTGAAGGTTACAATATAGTTAATATACTTATAACACCACTTATAACTTCCCATGAACCTCCAAGTAGTGCCCGTCTCCTCTAGGGCCCCCATGTGCATCAGGGTTCTGATGAATGTATGTGTGGGTTTCCCTTTGGGGACACTAGTATCCAAAGCTTCAGCGATCTCCATTACACGCCATGAAACAATACAGATCCCTTAAAAACCATTCTAGAGCCCTAGAGGGTCAACAACTCAGAAAGCCAAAAGCCTCCATGCTGCGAGGCGCAAGACTTGTCGGAACAGCTCGCGGCTGCCGCCCGACCACCGCCTGCTCAGGCACACGTGTGGTCGAGGAGCGGGCTTCGTAGCCAGGGTCAGCAGAGTAGCTGTAGACACAAGTTGAGATTGAGAGCTTCTCAAAAACCTACTCTTTGTAGACTTTTGAAAGATGTGATGTTTCACAACCGTTGGTTGAGGTAATTGCACCCTTACTTTTGTTTGCCAATGAATTCTTCAAGCTCTGCACCTGCAGGGCTTTGGGTTAGGACTTTTGTCCTTTGAGGACTTAGGAGCCAGGGCTCAGGTTTCGGGGTATAGGGCTTAGTGTGTTTTGTAGGGTTGAGAGAGGGTTTTAAGAATAAGACGGGTTGTGGTTCGCGTAGTTTGGAATTTGGGGGGGATCAGCAGGACCCGAAAGCCTCATCGCTAAATGCGTGAGGGCTGTTCGTAAGTGCGACCCCCTTGAAGTCATGTATAGAATAAGAAGCAGTAGAACATTGCAGAACCATGGAACTCCAAGCTACACTACAAGCCCACGCCCCAAACCCGAAACCTTAAACCCCACACGCAATCTTCGAACCGACATGCATCGAGCTTCGAGCAGGTCGAAGACGTCGGTGCAGATTTCCGACCCACGTCTCCCTGGCCTCCGGTTGAGGCCTGCAAGCACAGTTTCGTGCCCTTTTTTGAGGGATGTAAGCTTTTGCTAAGGTAAGGTTGAGGATTTCAAGCCATCGAAGGAACTCCAGCTTCCGTGAGCTTCAGATCTCAAGCTATACATGTTGCCCATGTGGGAGTTTCCGAAAAGAGAGGGCACCTTATTATGTGGTCCTTATCATAAGGATCCTGCTATTAGGGTACTGTATTAGGGTCCCCCATTTCCGGAAACCCCCATGTAGGACAATGTCGAATCCTGCAGGCGGCAAGGGGTTTGGCTTTAGGCATTAATGTTTACTAACCATTGATGTTGGAGCTAAGGAGCCAGGGATGATGATCATCCCTATGAAATAAGGAGCTAACGAGCTAAGGGCACCCCCAAAACCACTGGTTTGTTGAGGTATGGAGCGATACATGGGTAGTTGTCAAAATTAGGGTCCCTGTTTTGGGTACCCTAAGTAGTAGGTGCCGTATTACATTAGGGGCCCCAAAAGGGACCATTTATTGACAACCACCCGCATGGCCATCGCCATCCAGAGGTGGATCAACCCTGAGACCTTGAATGAGCTCTGAGCCGTGAACCCTAGAACCCTAGAACCCTTAAACTCTAAACCCTAAACCCTAAACCCTAAAGAACCCTCAAGCCTGAACCACGAAGCCTAACTGCCCACCCGGCCCTCACACGGAAAGCCGGAACCCTAAGACCCTCATCCCTAGGCCCCCAACTTGAAGACTGAGATCCTCAGCCCAAACTCCATGAAGCTTAGGTCATTGAGGTTTACCTGGACCCTAAGGAGCCTACCTTTTTAGGCTTCCCGAAAATGATTTCGTTATTCAAGTCCAAAAAAAGTGGGTTACTTGGGGTTAAGGTAAGGTTATGACTTTAGGGCTTTAGAGTTTGGATTTTTCAGGCCCAAAAACCCGACAATCTGGAAGCATAGTCGGAGACCCATGGAGGACGGATCTGCGAGGGAGGACTTTTAGTCTGCCGGCTCGCAAGAAGAGGCCACGTCGCTTTAGGGTTTTAGGGTTCAGGGTTTAGGGTTCAGGGTTTAGGGTTTAGGGCTTTAGGGTTTTAGGGTTCCTGTAGGTGCAGCAGAGGGGTGTTGAGCCTTGGAGGCATTCGGGAGGCAAAGTCGTGCCAGAACCACCATGCAACCAATTCCTTGTGCAAATGTTGAGAGCTGCTCACGGATGCAACAGCAAATGTAGAGCACACTGTCTGTCTGCCCTGTCAGGAGTGTGCCAGCCCTTCTCCCAGGCAGGGAAGAATTTGGAATGCTCAGTGCCGATTCGTCCAGTCTTCGTCAGCATGCTTGGTGATGCCAATTTCCGGTACTTCTGGCAATAAGCTTGATTGCGTGTGCAGGCCCCTTAACCGCGTATCTTGGCAGAGGGAGCCGAACGTGGACATTGCCTGAAGAAGGAAGCTTGAAAGAGATGCCTATAAAACCCTTCTAAAATCCTTATAGAGCCCCGTTGCAAATCCCTGAGCATGCCCTTGTAAAATGGCCCAAGCCGTGGCCTGCGCTTCCAAAATCAGCCTGGCCATTGCAGCGACTTTTTGGAGGCGTGTAGCTTTCCTTCGCAATGAAGCAATCTTTGGGCGTCGCCGTGGCTTTGCTGTTCCTATGGTTTTTGGGTGCGCCGGGAGCCAAGGTGCGATCCTTGGAAGGCCTCGTCGGAGAGTCTCTGCAGCAGTCCTTTCGCATGAATGCTGCCGACCAGAAGAGCTTCCGCTTGTCGGAGCAGCAGATCGAATACATGCTCGGCCAATCCCGCGAGGGCGGCAATGGGCAGAGCCGCCTCGAAGTCCGGCGGGTGCGCCGCAAGGACAGGGTGTTTAGGGCTTATCGTAGTTGTGTAGGGCCTTGCGCACGTCTTGCTCCGTACCCTACACCAGATGTCCGGCGCAAATCGTCCTGCCGGGGTTTATGGCTCTCTTTCTGGCCGTAGCCAATCGTACTGCCGGTTTCTGGAGGCTTCTTCTGACCAAACGTCCGCCGTACCACATCACACCATCGGTTTTTGGTGGCTTCTTTTGACCAAATGTCGGCCGTAACAAATCGTATTGCCGGGGTGTGGTGGCTTCTTCTGACCAAATGTCCGCAACACCACATCATACCGTCGGTTTTTGGTGGCTTCTTCTGCCCAAATGTCGGCCGTAACAAATCGTACTGGCAGGTTCTGGTGGCTTCTTCTGCCCCAATGCCCGCCGTACTACATCACACCGTCGGTTCTTGGTGGCTTCTTCTGACCAAATGTCGGCGGTAACAAATCGTGCTGCCGGGTTGTGGTGGCTTCTTCTGCCCCGGTGTCCGCCGTACCACATCACACCGTCGGTTCTTGGTGGCTTCTTCTGACCAAATGTCGGCCGTAACAAATCGTACTGCCGGTTTGTGGTGGTTTCTTCTGCCCCAGTGTCCGCCGTACCACATCACACCGTCGGTTCTTGGTGGCTTCTTCTAACCAAACGTCGGCCGTAACAAATCGTACTGCCGGTTTCTGGAGGCTTCTTCTGACCAAACGTCCGCCGTACCACATCACACCATCGGTTTTTGGTGGCTTCTTTTGACCAAATGTCGGCCGCAACAAATCGTATTGCCGGGGTGTTGTGGCTCTTGTTCATCAAGCGTCGGCCGTAGCAAATCAATCTTCCGGGGTTTGGTGGGTATTTCTTACCGAATGACTCGCACTGCCGGGTTATGGTGGTTCCTTCTGGTCACATGTCGTCGGGTGTAACGAAAACCGCCGGGTCTCGGTACTTTGAGCTGCATGTAGGCCTGCGTTCTACGAAGTACGATTTGTTGCCGACTCTTGAACCCCAGTGGGCCGCAGTGCTACGAAGTGCGATTTGTTGACGGTGTCTCGGGTTTCAAGTGGGGCCCAGTGTCAAGAAGTACGTTTTGTTGCGAATACCTTGGTCTTGGTCTCAAAATGGAGCATATGGAGCCTTGGTATAAAAATCACAAGACTTATTATATTATCTGGTTTTCCAGATGTGCACCAATGCTAAGATGTTCGATTGCTTGCCGGTGTCGCGCGCTTCCAGTGCTACCCAGTGCTAACAAGCACGAGTTGTTGGAAGACGTACGGTCTGTTGGCAGCAGTTTGGGGTTGACATGGAGCTCCAATGCGGAAATAACACAATTTGCCGGCGGTGTGTTGGGCTCTATGTGGGCCGAGTACGGAAAAGCGCGATTTGTTGACGGTGTTTGAAATGGAGCAGACGGCACTGGCTTGAAGATTACGCTGGCCCACGGGTTCACAATCAGCAGAACATGTGGAATATCGGGTTCGACATGCAACAAATAGTGTTTGCTTGACGGTGTAGGCTCAATGTAGGGGGCTTTTTTTGGGGAGGCCTTTCGCGCTGCAACTTAGTCTGAATGGAGGGAGCTTAATGATGAAGTAAAGGGGTCCCATGCGACTTTTGTAAGAGCTTGTCTGGGGTCTTATGCCCCTTGCGTCGGCAAGGACCCCTTCACCGGCGAAGAGTTTGATGACGTTTTCGTCAACGAGACATGGACTGATCCAGACGAGGAAGGCAGGAGCATTTGCCAGGAAAAAGGAGACGGAAACTTCACCCCTTCCACTCAGCTGGTCCAGACTGCTCAGAAGCTGCTGGATTCGGAGTATGGGGCATTGGTGTCCACCGCCATCGCTGCTTATGTCAGTTTGGCGGAATACTTCGGCCAGGAGCTTTACCACATGGAGGCCAAAGTTGGCTCGCCGGAACCGATCGAAGATCCGCATGGACAGGTGCTCGTCGAGATTTCGGAGGAGTGGAATGTGGAACTGAACAAGTTGCTGACGGCTCGTGGTGGCGCTGCTTGCCAGAACAGCCCGGAGTGGCTGCTGTTTTGCATGAAGCAGACGACGTGCCTCCTCGAGGATGCGGTGACTTCCGACCCCACAGTGTTCACGGCCGGTCGTATGGCTACCTACCTGGAAGTGGAGAAGGAAGTCCATGACCACTACGAGGAGTTTGCTATCCTGGCAAAGCTGGGCCTTCCCCACATGCCGCCGCTTTGCAGCGGCGAGCAGGAGGTTGTCCAGGAGGGGGCTCCAACCCCAGGCGCGCTGCTGCAGCTCAAGGCCGAAGTCGAGGAGACGGGCTCGGAAGCATTGGTAACAATATCCCTTTATAGTCGACAAAAGATATATACTTTAACATACCTCAGCACTTTACCCGTTTATAGTCGACAAAAGATATATACTTCAACATACCTCAGCACTTTACCCGTTTATAGCCGACAAAAGATATATACTTTAACATACCCCAGCACTTTACCCGTTTATAGTCGACAAAAGGTTTATATTCTTCTAGCATGCCCCAGCACCTTGTTTTAATCATGAGGAGACCTCGGGGACTTCGGCACGCCGGAGCGAGGCCGTGGCCGCTGTGGTGCAGTTGCACCGAGCAGCGCAGCGCACCGAGTTGGCCTTGAAGGACCACGCCAACCTCGCAGATTTGGAGCTGTCCTTTTTCACCCACACGTGGAAGAAGACGTGCGAGATGATCGGCTGCAATGTGGAGTCTTTTACTGACATCCTGGATGCCTCCATCGGTCATACTGCCGAGTTGGTGGATGTGCAGGCTTCTTGGCATGCTGTGAAGACGCATCACCGCTCGTTCGTGCAGCTGAAGGCTTCTGTTTTTGGCGCCATGAACGGCAGCACCGCATTCCACGAGAACTTTGCCAGCTTTATCTACCGACCGGGCAAGTCCAAGGGCCAGCGGCGGACAGACCCCATGTTCAAGGAGGCCAGCGACGTGCTCTCCACGGCTCTTGCCCTCAAGCAAAGCAACAACGAGGATGGCAAACCTATCGCCAAAAGCGGCTGGTGGTGCTGGAGCTGGCGAGTCACCGCCACCGGGGGTTATGCTAAGAAGTTTCCGGATAAGACATCTACATGGGGTGTCGCTACTGGCTTCAAGCTGCTCTCGGGCTCGACCTTGGACTTGGCAACGCTCATGAGCCAGAATGAGCCGGACTTCAGCTTCAAGACTTCTGTTGCCCTTACCATTGGCTATGTGCCAGACATGCCAGGGGTTGCAGGAGTCCGCGCCGGTGTTTCCGTCGGGGGAACGCTTACGCTGGGACGTGGTAAAATCGAGATCAAGATCACCCTCGGCTTGGGCATGTCTGCAGCCGTGGATGCTTCGTTGTCCAACAACATGCTCTGCGGTGGGCCCGCTGTCATTGGCGCCCCTCCCTGGGACTTCAAATGCCGCGGTAGTGTAGCGGCTGCTTTTACTCTGTTCTGCAAGAAGCTGAACTTCTTGGATGGCAGCAACGGTGCTACAATGGATGATCCCTGCTCTACTTGGAACAAGTTTTACAAGCAGAACAACGGACATTCGGACATGCCCGGCCAAGGCAAGTCGTGGGAGAAGAACGCAGCCGCTTGCAGAGAGCGCTGCAAGACCGTACGTGGCTGCCGGCACTACTCCTTCTGGAAGGACGGACCTTAGACCTTAAACCCAAAGCCACAGACCATAAAGCCTCAACCATACACTTGCACCTTAAACCCGACACCCTGAACCCTAAATCCTTCTGGAAGGACGGGGGTTGCCACCTCCAGGACTGGGACTCGCACAGGAAATGGAAGAGGAATTCCGGCATCATGACAGGACCTCCTGTTTCTGGGTTCTTGTTAAGGGATTCAATTCAAGTTCCCATAATAGGGATCTATCGTAAATAATATAGATTCATGTATTATGACAGCGTAAACTAAGCTTCTTAACAAAAGCCCAGGTTTGTTGCGCCAGGCCTTCCAGCTCAATCTCCAGGGACATGTCGGGGCAGGGGAGGAGTGGCGAAGCCGAGTACATGGGCTGCTGGAATCGTTGCAAACGCGTGACCAGCTTCCCCAGTAATGTAGGAACTTGATTCAGAAACATTGGATCCTTACTAGGGTTCTTTTAATATGGATCCTAATATATTGGGATTATAGGGCCAAGGTTTTTAAATCAGGTTCCTACTGCACTTTTCCCTTTTAGGTTCCCTTGTTAATGCCCACTAGAGCGAGAAGGGTCTCCCTAAACTTTACGCCCTAAACCCTGGGTACGCTAGGGGCGACTGGGGAACCCAGGTGAAAGGCTGCCGATATTTCACCTACTACGGCAAGGACGGCGGCTGTCATCTCGGAGACCCTTAGAAGCTATGTGAGTACGTGTTCTACACCTTTCTGGGTTTACAGTTTAAGGTTTATTGCCGAGTGAGTAGACTTTGCACTCTTTGGGATAGTGCTATCCCCGTTTAGGACTGAGCGTGTCGAACTTTTTGGGGCTTATGAGCTCAACAACTAAGGACCGAAACGTCGGCATCGACCACAACAGCGGCCAGGGCGGCCGAATCGTCACCGCCGATGCATCTTGGTCATATTTAGGTAGCATTTCACGTCTTATTGGTATTTAAGCCCAATCAGGAATACTTGGAGGGTCGGGGGACTTAGTAACTGGTTATTTTAGGGACTTATAAGTACCATAACCCCAATTAGAGTCCCTTATACGGTACTTTTATAAGTCTACTTACTACCTACTTACTAAGTCCCCCGACCCTCCAAGTATGGGTTAAGGTTTAGGGTTTAGGGAATAGAAAAGTAGTTTTGTAATGCTATCCCGAGCATGAACTAGGCATATTGCATGGACGACACCTTGAAGCAACACAACGTGATCGCTTTGTTCAACAAGGAGCACAAACGCTTCATCCGCGTGACTGGTGACCACCACGTTGATGCCAGCGGTCGCCGTGACGATGGCAAGCTTCCCGAGAAGTGGGATTGGGAGAAGTTCACAGTGGTGGAGGCCAATTGGGGCCAAGTAGGCTTCTACAGCACCCATTTGAGCAGATTCTTGATGATGAAGGACGACGGGTCCATGGGAGTCAGCGAAGAGAGGAAAGTTGACCAGCTCTGGGAGGGAGATTCTTGGATGATGTTCCGGCCAGTGGAGGCTGGCGACGGTTACTTCGCTTTCCACAACGAAGCGCACAACCGCTACATTCGGATGAACCCCGACAGGGTGGTTGATGCTAGTAACACGAAGGGTCGTGACGACCTTCCCGACTGGTGGGGTCAGGAGCGCTACAAAATTGTAGACGTCTGAGGTTTACGCACAAGGTGTGATCTTCCAGGAGTTTTCAAAGCCGCGCCGCCAATACTCGGAGGATCGTGAGACTTAACGAGTAAAGTTGTCGGTGCTCTCATTGTGTTCATAAGTTCTTGTACGTGAAGTCATTTACAAGCCTATTCCGTAATTGAGAATTTACAAAGTCCCATGATCCTTTGATACATCTTCATGGGAGACCCCTGACGTTAGATGATTGTGATATCGCTCTCGCCCACACATCCTGGAGGGAAGCGTGCGACGATGTACCGGGTCTGATGCCATGGAACGTCTCTGTGATCGCATATCCGGACCAAGAAAAATCGTGACCTCGGGCAGTGAACGTTTGCAGCCTCACTGGAGTGTCGGATGTGAGTGGGTGGAAATTCATGTATCTGCTTGGAGTTATGAGGTGCTAGATGCTGCTTGTGATGCCCCGTCTGACTTGCAAGTCTAAGCTTCAAGCTAGTTTGTGAGCTGCGTCCCACCCGGAACATGTCACCTCCGCCAGGACGCGAATCTCCGATTTCCTGATGCTCGTCTGAAGCGCAACTGTACAAGGCTCTGACTAGCATGGAGTCTTCGGACCTTCATCGGTGTTCGTCACCTGTCCGGCATGGAAGGCATAAGCACCAGAAACATGGCCATCCTGATCTTCATCGGAGTTATGATGACTCTTGTCCTGTTGTCATTGGCATCGTTACTGTCATTGCGCTACCAGCATCGTCATCATCCAAATCAACAGCATCACTGTAGTCATCGTCACCACAGTCCCTATCGAAGGCGTTATCATTTTGATCATGGTCGTTAGGCTAAGTATGAATATGATTATCGCTCGTCTTAGGCGTTGCAATCGTCGTTCTGCGCATTCTGATTGTGCAAACGTTTAGTTTGCCGCATAAGGCTTAGAGTTTAGAGACATCGTCGCGGTACCCATGCCGGTTCAGATCACGCAAACTGACCTTCCGAAGCCGGCAAGATTGCCGCATCAAGATGGTGCTAGCTGCAATGTTGCCTCTGTACATAGTTTCCTCACCCGATCAAGTTGCAAAGTGTCCTTGATCGAAGTGCGTCAGTGTGCAAACCCCATCGCGGGTTTAGGGTTTAGGTATCCTCGTGCTCCCGACCTCACGCTGGCAAAATTCATGCTGATGTTGTTGCAACACGCCTCGCCGTTGGTCAAAGTAGCTTTAACTCCGACGACAATGGTTGATGATTGTCCGAAAGTGTTGGAGATGAGAGTGTTGATTCGGCGGTGATCATGGTCGGATGTCGGATAGCGAAGAACGGGCGAGGCAATGCAATGCAACTTGGAGTGCGACATTTTTTCTATAGTGTGACTGGTCACTGGTCTTCTGTGTCAAGCATTGGTCGGCACAAGCAGTGCGGTTTCGGCATGTTAATAAGATCATCGGACTCTGCGGTAGACTGTTGCTGCTATATCTCCGGTGGAACGGTTACTGCATCCTGAACTCTCAACCCTCAACCTTGTCTGTTTCGCCGCCTTGTTTTACGGAACGCACGTTCTGGCCCGATGACTGTGGCAGTTGTCAGCACGAGCGATGCCCCTTTGCCGTGCTTCTGATACCGAACCATGTACCGAATGGCACTAGCCGCGCCATACCTGGTGCTTCTGGCTACGACATGTGGTACTTCGTCATCTGTAGTTCCTCCCTCAGTCAGCTACAGGGTTTTTTGAAGCCAGACTCTCTTTGTGACACCTGCTCTCTGGTCAACTAAACGTTTCCCATCGTATGGACTTGAAAACAGCATGGAGCTGTCCTTCTTGATCCCTAAATGCTAGATGCTGCTAGAGCACACACCCTAGGGCGCACATCAGCCGGAAAATCCTGAACCCTGAACCCTAAACCCCAAGCCCTGAATCCCAAGCCCTCATCCCAAGCCGCAACACCCGGGCCCTGCAAGCCCGAAGCTTGACCTAAATCTCCGAAGCCACAAACCCTGAAATCTAGAAGCGAAGAAAGCCCAAATCCCTTGAATTCAAAACCCTCTAAACCCCCAAGAGAACCCTTAAAGAAGCCCTTAACATACCTTTGAGTCCCTCTGACCTGGAAGCTCCGCAAGCTCCAACTTTAACGCAAGATCTTCGCAATCTCCAAGGTTCAGGGTTTAGGGGTTTAGGGGTTCAGGGATGTTCAGGGTTTGGGTTCAGGGTTTAGGGTTCACGAACTCAGAGACCCCAATACCCTTCCTTAAGGAATATACCTTAAAACATATTCGGTTTCATGATAACGTGAGGTATATTCCTTACTTAAGGGGCTTTGGAGCCTCTTGGACCCGAACTTTTAAACCTTAAGTCCCTAAAATCTAAATCCCAAAACATTCTAGCCCCAACCCCTATACGCAACCCTTAAAGGAAGCCTGGAAGGAGGAGCCCTTAAAGAAACCCTCAAAGGAGCCCTCAAAGGAACCCTTAAAGGATCCCCTTTAAGGGTTCTGCCCCCACTCAGTAACAGTTGGATAATCTTCATAATATAGATATACTAGGCCCTAAATTGTAGCCCTATTATAGACTGTAACTGTATGGGGGCAGTAAGCTCTATGTGTTCCTTTACGGGATCCTTTGAAGGAGCCCGAGCGCGGATCTGGCCAGGATGACGTCTATGAAATGTCTCTCTTGCAAGTCGCCTTGGTTTCAGGCCGGCAATTTGGTGTTTATTTGGTGGTTTAGGCTTCAGGGTTTAGTGGTTTAGGGGTTCAGGGTTTACCTTAACCCCAAGCAACCTACCTTTTCAAGGACTTATATAGAGAAATCATATTAGCGAACCCTAAAAAGGTAGGTTCCTTAGGGTTCAGGGTTTAGTGGTTTATTGAACGAAGGTTGAGTGGATTTAAGGTTTAGTCGTTTAGGGTTTAGCGGCCCGAGCTCGCTTTGCTTCTTTGCAGACTTCTTGGAGGGTCGGGGGACTTAGTAAGTAGGTAGTAAGTAGACTTATAAGTACCCTAAAAGGGACCCTAATTGGGGTTACGGTACTTATAGGTCCCCAAAATAACCAGTTAGTAAGTCCCCCGACCCTCCAAGTTCCCGGGAAGCACAATACCCCTGAGTTCATTACGGAATGCACGTTAAAGTTATAGCATAACATTTCGGCCTTAGTAGTTTCGGACGCATTTGGCTCTCTGGTTGAAGCTTCCAGAAAGATTACTATAAGCGGGATTAATTGTGGGGTTGCTGTAGTGCTTCTGTACAGCTTAAGGCTTCAGGGTTTAGGGGCTTTGGGGTATAGGGCTTTCGGGGCTTAGGGGGTTCAGGGTTTTGGATTTATTTGATGTATGTGTTTTTGTTGCTGGGTTTGGGATTTTAAAATTTCTGGGTTTACGGCTTATATATGGTGGGGATTGCAAGTTGTAAGGTCCAAGTAGTTCCCAGAACACTTACTTGGCTTATGGCCATAGTTTTCAAGTCCCCTGATGTTTTTACACCTAGTAACCCCTAAAACAGAAAACGCTAAGAACTGTGCTTCGGGTTGTCAGGGCTTGATGAAGCGGTCAAGCTGCTCGCTCAAGCGAAGATTCGGAGCTGTCTGCAGTTACGAAAAGGAGCTTCCATAAACCCGAAAACCCTAAGCTCCCCCCCGACGTTGCTCATAAAATCGTCCAAGAAACACTTCAAGGAACCCTGGCTACTCAGTCTCGTGATCCTTTCAGTATGCAACAAATCCCAAGCACCCCAGCCCTGCTTGGAGGTTCATGAGCAACGATAAGTCGGGCTATAGTTGTAAGTTCTCAAAGATGGGTTATGAATCTAGTTACCATATTGATACCTATAAGCACACTTATAACTACCCACGAAGCTGCAGCCAACACCTCTTGGATCAGGGGCATAGTGTTTCAGATAGGACGGGAGAATATCATGGCCCAGTCAGGCTTCTTAACACGGAACCGATGTAGAACCCTTATGAAGCATTGAAGCCCTGATGTAGTTGCGATGGAACCCTTACTAGCTCCAAAGAAATCAGGACTCGTAAGCCCAAGCCCTGAGCCCTAAATCCTGAACCCTGAACCGAAAAGGAATCTACACCCAAGTCCTAAGCCCTCAACCCGATAACTGAAACCCGGAAGCCCAAACTTCAGCACTTGGCGACAGGCAGGGGCACAAACTCTGCTAGAGCCTCCAACGCGACAGTGGTAGACCCGGAACCTTGGCTTCGGTTTAGGGTTTAGGGTTTAGGGTTCAGGGTTTAGGGTTTAGGGTTCTTAGTTTTCACTCGAGGGAGGGGGGAGCGGGAATATGTAGTCTAAGGTTTTCGTGGGTGTTCGGCATGCACTCAGGTTCTTAATGGCTGTATAAGGGCTCCTGGGAATTGAGTAGGTAACTTTTAATGTTTTGTGGGAGATACTATGATGTTGAGTTCTTAAGATTAGGATGAGACCTTGGGGTGTTTTTGTGCAGTGAACCCTAAATCCTAAATCCTAAACCCTAAACCCAGAGACTCCAATATCCCTTAATTAAGGAATATTCCTTAAATCATATTAGGGATCCTATCATAATTTAAGGAATATTCCTTAATTAAGGGGTATTGGAGTCTCTGGGAACCTTCAGGTCCGGGGGTGATGCCTTCAGGCTCCGGCAAAGGCGTTCTGGTCTTACATTCCTTACTTGGCGGTTCATGGGCAGCTATAAGGGTTCCTTTGAGGGTCCCGTTAAAGGGATCCATAGGGATTCCATAAGGATAAGGATTTAGGGCCTACTTAGAGGTTCATGGGTAGTTATAAGTGGGGTTATACCTCCCATAATACAGGTTTTAACTATAGTTACCCTACTTATAGCCCCACTTATAGCTACCATGAAACCTCTAAGTAGGCCCTAAATCCTATATCTTGGTAGAATGCCTATAGATCCCTTTAAAGGGGCCCTTAAAAGGAACCCTTAGAACTACCCATGAACCTCCAAGTCGGAGCGCTCGGATGGTTGCGTGGCGCGCCTTTCCCCGAAGCTTTCGTCGGATTGCGGGTTCCGAGGGGAGCTGAACCGCCATGTCGACCCAGAGAGCCCTTACCCGGATCCCCGGGAGGGTCTAGAAGGTAGATCCCCTAATTTGGGGCCCTATACTACTAAGGGTACTTTACAGGAAGCCCCATTAAGGGATCTGTCTGATTGAGGAACATAACTTGAATTATACGTGGCTTCATGCCATGATTTAGGCTATGTTCTCCTTAATTAAGGGGCTGTTGGGCTCTCTGGGGAATGCAGAGGGGCTAAACGCTGAAACTGGTCGACCCTCCCTCTGACTCCCTCACTGACTCACGCAGAGACCCAAAACTGTTTCAAGTAAGGCGTATATAACTTCAATCATACTATAAGGTTCCTCTGATGCTTTGAGGTATCTTCCTTAGTTCAGCTTACGGAGTTTCTGGGCACGCGTTGACTCACACTTTGATGCACACTGACGCACAGGCACACACAGTTGTGGTAATGCTGCCGGCTTTCCTGCTTTTACCATCAATGGTTAGTTAATCGTCCTGCTACAGCGGCACGTTTACCCCCGAATCCTCAACACTGTGCAAAGGGGCCTTGCCTGAAGGGACAGTCGAGGGCTATGTCGTTCTGATCATTTCAATCCTCAAACCGGCCTGATCCCTGAACCCCGAACCCTAAAATTTAAGACCTAAACCCTAAAACCTAAAACCTGAAAGCCTAGAACCCACTGGCAGGAGCATGGAATCTGCGTGCCGAGCTACGAGTTGGCTCCCTGCTGCACATGTAGGGCCTGGGGTTCAGAGGTTTACTTGGAGGTTCATGGGTAGTTATAAGAAGGGTTATACGTCCCGTAATATGGGTTATAAGTATAGTTACCCTACGTGTCACCCCACTTTAGAACTACAAATTAACCTTCAAGTAGGCTTTTGAGGGTGCTATCACCGTTCAGAGTTTGGAAGTTTAAGGCTCATTTGGCGTAGCGATAAGTTGGGTTGTTTGGCCGGGCTTGCGATACGTTTAGCTTTCGTGCTCTATGGGACGTGGCATGGCAACGTCAACAGCGAAGTGTGTGCGTGGGTATATGTTTGTGTTGCGCACTGGAAATGTGAGCATTGCGCTATCTGAGAGCTTCTCTAGTGTTGATGGGCAACATGTGCACGTGCTGATCATGTGTGGTCTTGCACACACGCACCCTCCCCATGGTTTTTATAGACGCGCTAGACGACTTTGGAAAGGCCATTGGCTAGATAGGTGGACAGCCAGCGTGTTTTCTAGTCGCTGGCTGTTTGAAGAGCTGTCCCAGCGCGCTGGCGATCATTGTGCTGGTTTCTGCCTCATAGGTACCGATGCGGCCATACACGTAGGGTTGATTTTGATATTGGCTTCAAAATCACAGCATCCGGAGATGCTGATGCATTTGGCGGAACCTATGCAGAAGTTCATGGACCACCCCTGGAGCCCAATGCCTTTGAATCCCTCGTCTCGGAACTGCAGATTTAGATGCAAGAACGCTTTCTTTACCCTGAACCCTGAACCCTAAACCCCGAAACCCCGAAACCCCTAAACCCCTAAACCCTAAACCCCGAAAGTTTCAACTAAAACAGAGCCCTAAGCACGAAGCCCTGGGGGCTTGAAACCCTGAACCTCAAGCTCCTCCAACCCTAAACCCCAAACCCTACATGGGTTTAGGGTTTTAAGGGTTTGGGTTTCGGGCTTTAAGGGTTCGGATTTAGGGTTTTAAGGTTTTATGCCCTAAACTCAAAACCCCAAAACCCCAAGGATAAAGCTGCACCGATGGAGGAGGTCATGGTGCACCATGAAGGCAGTCGTTGCAGAGAGGGTTGGGTGCCTGGGGCTCCCGTAATCCCAGAACGGTTTGGGTTTGGGGTTTAGGGTTTAGGGTTTGGGGTTTGGGGCTTTAGGGTTTGGGGTTTAGGGTTTGGGGTTTGGGGTTTAGGGTGTGTCACAGTGCCACGGCGCGCCCCACCCATGGAGTGGTCGTGGGTCGCGCCGTCTTCGTAACGTGGAACCCACCCACAACCACCCGAAGCAGGACTAGAACGGGTTTTGTGTTCTGCTTCTTCTTATTCGAGTGCTGCACTAGCCGAAAGGCCAAGAGTGCTGATCATCCAGTCGGCCGCCAGGGTTTTTTCGCCCGGCAGTCCGTGCCAGAATTGTCCAGCTTTGCCGCCAGACTCGCACTCCAAGCTCCTTGCCGGAGTCGGCCACTTTCCCCAAGCTCTTTCTAGGACGTCCCGTCACTGGGTCCCCGCAGGATCACCCCGCTGTCCCCGCCAGGGTCGCTTGGTCAGGGTCGCCGTCCCCGCCAAGGTCCTTACGCCGTCCTCGCCAGGGTCGTCCGCCGTCCCCGCCACGATCGCCCGCCGTCCCCGCCAGGGTCGTCCGCCGTTGTCCAGAATCGTCTGCCAAGCTGTTTTTGGCCTTTTTAGTTGCTGTCAAAGCCAAGTGCCCGCCAGAGTGTCCGCCGTCCCCGTTAGGGTTGCCTGCCGTCCCCGCCAGGGTCGTCCGTCTGCCAAACTGTTTTTGGCTTTTTCGTGCCTGTCAAAGTCATCGCCAAGTCCCCACCAGAGTTGTCCGCCGTCCCGTCCGCCATCCCCTGCAGGGTCCGCCAGAGTCGTCCGCCGTCGCCCGCCGTCCCCGCCAGGGTCGTCCGCCGTCCCCCTCCAGAGTCGTCTGCCAAGCTGTTTTTGGCCTTTTTAGTTGCTGTCACAGCAGAGTCGTCCGCCGTCCCCGCCAGGGTTGCCCGCCGTCCCCGCCAGGGTCGCGCGCCGTCCCCGCCAAAGTCGTCCGTCCACCAAGTCCCCGCCAGGGTCGTCAGCCGTCCCCGCGAGGACTTGCCATCCCCGCCAGGGTCGCTCGTGAAGCTCTTTCTACCAGGCCCCGTCCCCGCCAGGGTTCTCGCGCTGGGAGATAAGGCGCCATCCCCTCCAGAGTCGTCTGCCAAGCTGTTTGTGGCTTCCCCTTCCAGCCAAGCTGTTTTTGGCCTTTTTGCTGTCACAGCAGAGTCGTCCGCCGTCCCCGCCAGGGTCGCGCGCCGTCCCCGCCAAAGTCGTCCGTCCACCAAGTCCCCGCCAGGGTCGTCAGCCGTCCCCGCCAGAGTCGCCCGCCATACCCGCCAGGGTCGCTCGTCAAGCTCTTTCTACCAGGTCCCGCCCCCGCCAGGGTTCTCGCGCTGGGAGATAAGGGTACCCAATTTTACTATTGTGCCCCATGGCTAGCAGTGCCAAATCAGGTCTGGTAGACTCGATCTGCGTGGCCAAGCAAGCAGATCTCGAAGCGGTAGCGTTCAGTGGTACCGGCCGCCGCCGGGCGCGGGCGGCCAATGGTTTGGGGTTTAGGGTTTGGGGTTTGGGGTTTAGGGTTTGGGGATTAGGTTTACGGTTGGGGGTTCTACGCACTTATAGAATCCTGCAAGAAGTAAGATGGGTAGTTTCTCAGAGTCCTGGGTTCTAGTGTAACTATCCCTGGACCCAAATCCCTACACCCTCAACCCTGGGTACTGCCCCCATGCTGCAACAGTTAGATAACTGTATAATACATATATATATATATATACACATGTATATACATATATGTATATGTGTATATTAGTATTATTATTATTATTATATATATATATATATATATTTGGTCACCCCCCCCCCCAAGATCTACATCCGCCTCTTCCACACAATTCCACAGGTTGCTTCTCTACATTGGTCGACTACTCATATATGCCGAAAACACCGTAAATTCCGATACAATTGTGCTTTACTCCATGTGCATGCAAACAGTACTGCTACAAGTCGCGGGTTTGATATGTGTAAAAGTCTGGCGCCGAATCTCGGCAGCAGATTTATGGTAGTTTATATGTTGGAGAAGCTGAAATGCTGGAGGGCGTGCTATTTTTGTTCAGGTAGTACTAAAAAACCCGTGTTTTTTTGCGTTTTATGGTGTGTTATTTAACGACATTCCTCTAATAATGAAAATACTATTGTCTTTCTTACGAGAACGTCTGTGTGCGTGGGCCATCTCTTTCCCGCTTCTCGTGAGCGTCCGATTCTGATGCGGCCTAATAGCTCTAGCATTTGATTTATGAGTTACGAAACACAATGAGCTCCTTTCATGTCTTGTCCGTAAAACATGGAGGAAGTCGAATATACGGGCGCATTTATTTTTGAAGCAATACTCCAATAGTTGTTTTTTGCCTCATAAAAAATGGGAAAGCTCCCTTGGAGTTGGAAAATTCATGTGCATATGCGGGCGCACAAGAAGGCTCGTCTGCAGCAAGAAGTAAGAGAGCTCTTGCAACCTTCCAAACATGAAGCAGGACTAGTTACGACTGGCTGCATTGATACGTATCAATCACAAGGCAGGGGCTCCTTAACCTTGTAAAACAAAGTAAAATGGCACTTCATGGAAGAAAACTCCTCTTTATGTTGTGAGTCGATATTAAAGGCAGCCATGTGCATAGCAATCGCTATCTGAGGGTACTCATTTGGGCCATGAGTTTTCATTCGGTTAACTCTTATTGATGATGCTGTCCTATACCCCGGAGAAGATGCCGATCGCTATGTCCATGGCTGTTTCTCTAATTGCTGTCATACAACGTAGCGGAAAAAGTAGCTCTCTTCAATCTTCAAGCGACACTCCCCAGATGTGATCAAGAAACAAAGAGAAGCTTGCTTACTGGTATCTTTTATTAAACGGGCAAGAGGCATAAGACTTGTATCGGTTTCTACACCTCCCTCACATCCTGACAAAGCGATACCGGTCCTTCTGTATGTGACTGTGGTTTAAACGCTGTCATAGTTCGTATCACAACATGAAAAAGAGCTCTCTTCAGTCTTCAAAGACTACAGGTGACATCGTAGAATTCTCTTCTGGGTTAGCAGGAATCTTCATGTCTCTTGCTTGATAGGTATGAGGATGTCTCATAGGAAACCGAATAGGAAGTCTCCATTGTTTCTGATGATAGCAAGATGCAAACAGTTTCCCACAGTCTTCAACATGAAATGAATTAAGTTCTAGATAGGCTTGCGCTGCTACAGTGATGGATCTGTAGGCGGTGCAGCTTGCCGAAGAATGGCCAAAACCATTTTCGAGAAAGCTCAGGTACTGGGGCCAGTGCTGCTGGTGCCATAGATCTACCAACCAACGAAAACATATATGAAATAAACTATGCAACGACTAGGCCTTTTTCATACTTACCAAACAAGAGTAATGAAAACCGTTGTTGTTCCAGAAGACACATAAATCATTACTTCCAGTCCTTGACAACGGTTGAAAGCACAATTATCTTGTGATTCAATATATCCTGTCCTGGACATCAGAAAACACTGTGATGCTCAAAAACTTCCAAAATTTCCAGCCCTGAAACTCACGAAACACTGTACTGCTCAAAAAATCCCAAAATTCCAAAATTCTGGCATCTATGGCCAGGCCGGGGGCAGATTCCTTAAAAGTTTGGAATTTTTTGAGCATAGCAGTGTTTCGTGCGTTTCAAGGGTTGGAAAAGTTGATTTTTTTGAGCATTACATGTTTTGTGCGGTTGAACCGCACCTCGTCCGGGTGGATTTCCATGGCTTCGTGTGCGGCAAGATTTCAATAGGCTTGGAGTCACACTTGATTGTGCACAGGTGCGCACCCATCACATATCGCATGTCCCTCTTCACTAGACCCTCTCATAAACACTCACTCGCTCAAGATTTCGGCTGTGGGAGAACGAGACGGACCAGGCGGTTTTGGTTTTTGGACCAGCATCACCAGGTTTGGGGGCGGACAAGACACGCGCATCATGAGCATCAGCGGTGCGGCTTGGCAGTGCAATAACTGGAGGCGCTACCCCATGACCTCGTTGTTGAGTGGTGCATTAAGCAAATTCACTTCTTTTTGACCATGATCAATCTCAAATCTGACCAGGCGGCTTTTGGTTTTAGGACCAGCCCCGAAGCCGACTGATGCTCATGAGGCCACGGCTGATGCTCATGTTTCTACACGTCCTCGAGTTTCCAGATTCCAGATTTGCAGGATAAGTTCCAGCTTTCCAGATTTGAAGGCTCTAGGTTTTCAGATTCCAGATTTCCAGATTTGCAGGCTCCAAGTTTCCAGATTCCAGATTTTCAGATTTGCAGGCTCTAGGTTTTAGATTCCAGATTTCCAGATTTGAAGGCTCTAAGTTTCCAGATTCCAGATTCCAGATTTCCAGATTTGCAGGTTCTAGGTTTTCAAATTCCAGATTCCAGATTTCCAGATGTGCAGGCTCTAAGTTTCCAGATTCCAGATTCCAGATTTCCAGGCTCTAGGTTTCCAGATTCCAGATTTCCAGATTTGCAGGCTCTAAGTTTCCAGATTCCAGATTCCAGATTTCCAGATTTGCAGGCTCTAAGTTTCCAGATTCCAGATTCCAGATTTCTGGAAATCTGGAAACCTTAGGGTGAGCAAATCTGGAAATCTGGAATCTGGAATCTCTGGAAACATAGCGCCTGCAAATCTGGAAATCTGGAATCTGGAAACCTAGAGCCTGCAAATCTGGAAATCTGGAATCTCTGGAAACATAGTGCATGCAAATCTGGAATCTGGAAACTTACGTACTGCAGAAAGCCGGAAATCAGGAAATCCAGACTCCGAAAACCTGCAGACGTAGATCTTGGGGGGGGGGGCGAGCATATATTTATAGCCATGATTATGACCTCTGAGAAAGGCTGTTAGTATTCAACGTCAAACCAAAGAAATAACCAGGACAAGACGGCTGGTGCGTCTTCGGCG
The DNA here is from genome assembly GCA_905221615.1 of Symbiodinium sp. CCMP2592. NCBI lineage: Eukaryota > Dinophyceae > Suessiales > Symbiodiniaceae > Symbiodinium > Symbiodinium sp. CCMP2592. Next base: position 37,248 of record CAJNDT010000061.1, read on the forward strand.
CCATGGGTGAATGGAGCAGCTTGTGTGCAGTGGCGCGGCGCGAGGCCAGCGGTTTATTTGGGGTTTAGCATTGACAGTTTAGGGCCTTCAGGGTTTAGGGCTTAGGGTTTGGGGTTTAGGGTTTGGGGTTCAGGGTTTAGGGTTTTGGGCTCTTGGTTGTGTTTAAGTTACAATACTTGAGGATAGACAGGGTTTCTATCGCTTTGTTTGGTGCTTCTCAACGAGTTGTCTTTCCTTTACGCGTTTGTCTCTATGCAGAATTTCGTCAGAGTTTCCACTTTTGCACTGCGGTCTTCGTGTTTAGATGTTTCGGCGTTGAGAAAGATCCTGGACAGTCTCACCGGAGGTTTACGCAGCTTCTTTCGCAGAGTGTCAAAGTCTTGGAAGCAGGTCTCCACTGCTTCTTCATTAAGTGGAAAACCCAAATCCTAAATCCGAAACCCTTGTCGTTTCATTGCTGATCATGTCACAGTGCTCAACTCAGTTTATCCCCTAAACGAACTAGGGACAGCCCGTACGCGCAAAGCGGTTTGGGATTCAGGGTTTAGGGTCCTAAGCTGCAGTTATTCAGGAGGCGTAGGGAGGGATCGGGGTTGTCAGATTAGGGGTCTTAGGTTATTCAAGGGGGCTACTCTAGGGGTACTTTAAATACACTTTCAGGTGTTGGGGTTCCCCAGATCCTAAACCCTAAACCTGAAACCCTAACCTGCACAAACACCACCCGAAGTCCTAAACCCAAAACCTAAAAACCTAAACCCCCAAAACCTAAACCCTAGACCCTAAATACAAAATCCCAAACTGTCCGAAACCCTAAACCTAAAACCCTAACCCTAAGGTCCACAGCTTTAAACCTTGATCCCGGAGCTTCCCAGCAAAGCACTTCGCCGGAGACTCCAATACCCAGGATTTAAGGAACATACCTTAGCTAAAAAATGAGAACCCTGATCTGATTTAAGGTATATTCCTTAATTCGCTTATAGATCCCTTTAAGGAGCCCTTTAAGGAACTTATAATAGGAACCCTAATATGATTCAAGCTATATTCCTTCATTCCCCAGTAGATCTCTTATAGATCCCTTTAAGGATTCCCTTATAGTCCCTTATCGATACCTTTAAGGAGCCCTTTAAGGAGTCCTAATTTGGGTTCGCGGAGCAGCTTTCGAGTCTTTCAGCTGCTTGAAGAGGGTTAGATCTGACGGTGTAGTCTTTAGGGTTTCAGGTGTATTAGGGTGCGGGGTTTAAGGTTTGGGTTTTAGTGTTTAGGGTTTCAGGTGTATTAGGGTTTAGGGGTTTAAGGTTTGGGGTTTTGTGTTTAGGGTTTCAGGTGTATTAGGGTTTAGGGGTTTAAGGTTTGGGGTTTTGTGTTTAGGGTTTAAGGTGTATTAGGGTGTAGGGGTTTAAGGTTTGGGGTTTAGTGTTTAGGGTTTAAGGTGTATTAGGGTGTAGGGTATAGTGTTTAGGGTTTAAGGTAATTTAGGGTGTGGGGTTTAGTGTTTAGGAAAGTTTAGGGTAGGGTTTCGGGCTTCGGGTTTCGGGCGTGGGAAAGTTTGTAATTTTTTGTTTAGTGTTTACACCGAAAGTCCAGCCACAAGCCTTAAAGCCTAAGATGCAAAATCCATTATGCCGTGAATTCCATTCTGTCATGCATGTCGAGAAGAGCAGGAATATTCAATTCCCGTCGTTTTTGAAGGGTTTAGAGTTTAGGATTGGGGCTTAGGCATTTATGATCTTGGTGTTTTGTTTTTTAGTGTTATGGTTTAGAGTTCATGTGGCTTGGGTTGCTCGGTCGCAGAATTTTTGCATGTCGGGCATCGAGAGCATCAGGAATGAGTATTGAGCTTTTCTTGTGAGCCCCGCGTCATTCCTGATGTGGTAAGTGACGTGAGTTGGAGTGCGATAGAAGTGCTGCTTTGCATCCCTTCCACTACGCCACAAACTCATGACTAGTGCCCCAGCCCCTGCTAGCCCCCCCGGCACAGCTCGTGCTCGCAGGAAGCTGTGCGGGGGTTCACCGATTTCTTTGAGATGTACTACAAACTGCTGCTGCCGTCCATGAAAGATCAGAAGACATTCAGGCGGACCACATTGAGATCTGAGGGACTTTGGCCGTGAGTGAACAGAGTTGGTTGAGGTTTAGGCTTTTCGGGGTTTTGGGAGCAAGTTTGTTGGGGCTAAGGGCTTCGGGGCTGTGATGCAAGTCCAAGGCCCAGCCTTTAAAGCAGATCCTGCGATCCTGAAGCCGGTCATATTTGTCATCCTTCGGATATGCGCGAGTCCCTCCATGCCTAATTGTTGGCTATGCCGTTGCCAGCCTTTGTTTTTCGGGTTGACGTGCGTTCCTCGAAATTGCCGTCAAGACCCTGCATTTGCTGGCTGACATTTATGACCTGCCCCTTCTTGCGTCTTTGCCTCAGAACAGTCGGCTTTCAACTCAATGCTCTTCATGAGATATGCCTGCACATCACCTAACAGAGACTGTGCTCCGTGTCGACCTGTTGCTGCTATTGCTGCTGCTGCTCTTGCTGGTGCTGCCACCCCCTACCACACCACGACCACTACAATTACCACGACCACGACCACTACCACCACACTAGCACTACGACTATCGCTACCACGACCACGACCGCGACCACGACCGCGACCACGACCGCGACAACGACCACTACACTACCACTACACTACCACTACACTACCACTACACTACCACTACCACGAGCACTACCACTACCACTACCACTACCGCTACCACGACCACTACCACTACCTCGACCACTACCACTACCACTACCACTACCACTACCACGACCACGACCACGACCACGACCACTACCACTACCACGACCACGACCACGACCACCACCGATACACTACCACTACCGGTACCACGACCACTACCACTACCACTACCACTGGTTACACTACCACGACCACGACCATGATCACTACCACTCCCGCTACCACTACGCTACCACTACACTACCACTATCACGTCCACGACCACTGCCACTACCACTACCACTACACCTACACTACAACTGCACTACCACGACCACGACCACGACCGCTGCCACTACACTACCACTATGACGACCACGACCATGACCACGACCACTGCCACCACCCCTACACCAGCACTACGGTACCACTACCACAGCCACGACCACGACCGCTACCACTACCACCACATCACCGGTAGACTACCACTACCACGACCACGACCACTACCACCACACTACCACTCCGACTATCACTACCACGACAAGACCACGACCGCGACCACTACCACTACTACTGCCACTCCACACCACTACACTTCAAGTACCACTAACACGACCACGACCACCACCACTACCACTACCACTACCACTACCACTACCACTACCACTACCACTACCACTACCACTACAGCTACCACTACCACTACCACTACCACTACCACTACCACTACCACTACCACTACCACTACCACTACCACTACCACTACCACTACCACTACCACTACCACTGAACTACCACGACCACTACCACTACACTACCACTACCACGAGCACTACCACTACCACTACCACTACCACTAGCGCTACCAGGACCACTACCACTACCTCGACCACTACCACTACCACTACCACGACCACGACCACGACCACGACCACGACCACTACCACTACCACTACGACTACTACTACTACTACTACTACTACTACTACTACTACCTACTACCTACTACCTACTACCGACTACCGACTACCTACTCACTACTCCTACTCCCACTGCCATTCCTACTCCTACTCCTACTCTTACTCCTACTCCTCCTACAACTACAACTACCACTATTACTACTACTACGACTACTAGTCCTGCTACTACTATCACTACTACTATTATTATTATTACTACTACTACTACTACTACTACTGCTATTACTCCTCCTACTACTACTACTACTGCTACTACTACTACTACTACTACTACCACTGCCACCACCACAACAACAACAACTACTACTACTACTACTACTACTACTACTACTACTACTCCTGCTACTACTACTGCTGCTGCTACTACTACTGCTACTACTGCTACTACCACTACTGCTGGTACACCAGTGCAGGTGTGCAAACTCTCGTTTGTAGCGCTTCCGCTACAGCCAAGCAGCTACAGTACCCTTACCCTGTGTAGATCACTTACAGGAACCCTTATAAGGGTCACTACACTCTAATCCATAGATCCCCTATCCTCAACCCTTCACCCCACCCCTATAGCAGCCTTGTCGGTATCCCTCATAGACATAATCTTAACCTCTAAACCCTTGCAAATCACCCAAACCCTAAACCCTAAACCCTAAGCCCCAACTCCGAAGCCCTCGGGAGGCTCCCTGATGGGAGCAGCCTCACCATCCGGGACAACGTGTATCCTTTGGACGACATCTACTGCTGGGTGAAGCTCCGCAGTTTTGGGAGGTAGGGTTTAGGGTTCCTTATAAGGATTCCTTTAAGGGATTTATACGGGTACTGTAGTGTTTAGGGTCAAGGCTTAAGCTGGATCTAGAATGGTGCTACCGGGTTAGGGCCGGTAGGGCCTAGGGTCTGGAGTCACCCGGTAGGAAACTAGAGGGGTTTGGGTCTAGGGTTTAACCCTAAACCCTAAACCCTAAACCTTTAGGGTCTCTCGAAACCCTGAACCAGCGGGCTTCAGGATTTTGTGGTTTGGCGCTAGGGGGAACTTGGCGGCCGATCCTTGAAAAGTTTTGCCTTCGGTTCAGCAGCCTTCCCGGTAGTTTAGGGGCCTAAACAATTGCCAATACTATTTTGAAGATTTCTTACGAAAAGTATAGTATGATGGGCCCCGAAACCCTATTCTAGTTGCCAAGTCCCCTGTATTAAATCCTAAAACCGCGAGCTTCTCTGAACTTCGGTAGTGGCCGCTGCCCCCCAAGGAATGGATGGTACTATGCGAGTTATGAGACGCGGAAAGCTCTTGTCAACAACTTCACCTATCTGGAGGAGGCGTCGTAGACATGATAGCGGTGTAGGGTTTGGAGCTTATGAATGCCATCGCAGCTGGCTCCTTACATGTGTTTGTGTGAGGATAGTGAGGTTGGCTCGTGATGTCGACACTTTTGATTGGTAAGACAGAAGACAGGAGCATGGTGTACGAACGCGCTAAGGAAGGACATCGAAACATACGTTCAGAAGGTGTAGGCAACTGGGTGGGCGGGGCTGTTTCTTGAATTGTGAATGCTCCTGTACTTTACAATCTCTTGTTCTTCAGCTGCTGATTCCTACAACCTGCGTTCTCGATTTAGGGTCTAGGGTTCAGAGGTCAAGGGTTGAGAGTTTGGGTATTGAGTTTCGGGTTGTGGGGTTGCAGGGGTTTGTTTGGGTTTCAGTGTTCAATTGGGTGTTTGGGTTTTTGCTGTTAGGGGTTACGGTCGGTTGAAGCTTAGGGGTGGGGGGTTTGGGGGCCTCCGAACCCCTAGCCCCCAAACCGCTGAACACCTAGCTCGAAGCACTTTGAAGCCCCACAAGCCTCTCAGCCCCGTGCAGCACTCAACCCGATGCTGTAAAACCCTGTAAAACCCTTAAAGCCGAAAGCCCCTCAGCCTTTTTGTCCCTCTTGTAGTAAAGCTTATAGCAGCCCTTAAAGATCCCCTTGAAGCTGACGGGAAACCCTAAACCCTACCCTACTTGGAAGTTGTAAGTAGGGTTATAATTAGGGCAATTATACTTATAACCCATATTTGGGGACTTATAACCCTACTTATAACTACCCATGAACCTCCAAGTAGACCCTAAACCCTATACCCTTATAGAATCCCTATAGATCCCTTTAAAGGGACCCTTAAAGCGACCCTTATGCCTACCCTAGATCCCTTGAAGCAAGGCGTAAAGGAAACTGGAACCTGAGGCCGGCAGCCGCCCTCATAACCTGAAGCCGGAAAGCAACGCTTCAACTTGAGTTCAGGCTTCAGGGTCTTGGGTTCCTTTAAGAGTTCCTCTAGGGCTTCTATATTATGGGTGGCTGTCAAGATTATGGTCCTTTTTTGGCTCCCGATTAGAGTACGGCACCTATTATTTAGGGTGCCCCAAAAGGGGCCATAATTTTGACAACTACCCTTTTGGGTTTAGGTTTACTTGGAGGGGCTCGAGGCTTAGGATTTAGGGTTCTGGCTTGCAGACAACATGCCCGAGCCCGGACCAAATCCACAAAGACACCATAAGTCCCTCCAGCTCAAAGTCCAAAACCCCGAACCCAACTTGGAGGTTCATGGGTAGTCATAAGTAGGGTTATAAGTAGGGTAACTATAGTTATAACCCATATCAGGGGACTTATACCTCTACTTCTAACTACCCATGAACCTCCAACAAGTAAAAGCCTCAACCCTAAACCTCCGCAGCCCAGCGTTTATCGTCCACAGGTCTCCGAGCCTTTCTGCCGAAGCCTCGAGGAGACCTGTTCCTGCAGGGGCCTCTAGAGCGAGAACCGGGCTCCTTTTAAATGGGTGGTTGTCATGTCAAAATTAGGGTCCCTTTTGGGGTCCCTATTTTTATACGGCACCTAGTATTTAAGGTACCCAAAACGGGACCATAACAGTAAACCCCATAAAGTTGGAAACCGGATTAAGGCCAAATAGTGCTGGGATTCCCTATAAATTACTCTTATGGATTCAGGCTATTGGGTTTCCAACTTTGAGGCTTCTACTGTAGAGGGGTCTTTAAGACTTGGAGGTTCATGGGTAGTTATAAGTAGGGTTATAAGTAGGGTAACCATAGTTATGGCCCAAATTAGAACTTACCCATGAGCCTCCAAGGAGTATGTAAGGGTTCTTCAAAAAGGGATCTGTAGGGGTTCCCTATACCCAAGCCCTGAACCTCAGCTGAACCCGAGACCGCTACTCCCAGGGGTCTCCTACCTCTAGTTTCCATTGTGGACCCTCTTCCCTAGAGCCAATGATTTGTGTATCTTGGTTCATAATCCTTTTCTATAATCTCAGAATTTCAGGATTCGGAGGTGGTACAGGATGACAACTATTCCACCACTATCCACTTCCTTTATGACTGTATCACCTCAAGTAGAGGAAATCTGACATTTGGATCATTTAATCTTCGGTACAGCTTCATGTCTTGCATGGGCAACAATTCTAAATCTGCGATTCTTTTACCTGACAAAGAAGACTATCCCATTATTTCCTCGGGCTTTCTTGAGTAGCTTGCAGGCATTTACTGGCATTTCCAAGCTTACCTGTTACACTTCATTTAATTTAGGGTGTTCTTCTTTCTAGAGAACGATACGGGAGCTCATTTTAAAGGAGTTTCAACCTGGATATCCTTACCAATTGGAACAAAAATCTTAAGTTTGCTCTTTACATTCGAGGAAATCCACCATAATTTCACCTGAAGACTTCTCACATTGTTTAATAGTGTTTACTGTCGGTGGGTTCTACCGGAACAATGCTTGACGATGCTGCAGTAGATCCAGGAATAGATGACACATGATACTTGCTACCAGTAAGTTATTCTTTCTTTAGGAACTATTATAATTTCGGTCCTCCCTGGAATAGAGGAAAGATTGGAGGTACTAGGAACTTGTCAAATCTTTCTACATTCAGCATTTATATATGGATGCTTCCTCTTACCTCCTTACCTTTTCTCCAATGCATTTCAAAGGATTGAATGTTGTGCCTCTGAGGGTTTAGGGTCCTTCAAAAGTATTGCACGGCTCTATCAATGAATGCACCATAAATTTTAGGGGCCTCGGGATTATGATTTAACTTAAAAGGGCATCATTTGGGCTTTGGCTCACTTCTTAGGGGACTCGTTCAGGGTTCTGTGAGGTCTACTATAAGGGTGGCTCGTATGAGCTGCAATCACTGTTAGGCATAAGAAGGCTTCACGGACAGGCCATGTGAACCTGGCTTTTGTCCTAACTCAGGAAACATGTCCACGCTACATTTTAGGGTTCTAATAGAAACCCCAAACCCTGTACCGCACAATCCCAATTGCAAATCAAGATTACTATGATCCCTTACTTGGAGTTTCATGGGTAGATATAAGTGGGGTTACAAGTATAGGCCAAGTATACTTATAGCTCATATTAGGGGACTTATAACCCCACTTATCACGACCCATGAACCTCCAAGTTTTGTCTGAGTTTTCCAGGAGAGCGTCCCTAACTACCATGGTATCAGCCTGGACGATGCGACAGACGAGCTTCAGATAGAACCAACACCGGGGACGGGCGGAGGATGAAGTTTTTAGGGTGTATTATAGGGGCCTCAATAATTACCTATACTATTTGGGGGGTTCTTTATTCGAATTATAGTATATAGGGCCCCAGAACTCTATTCTAATTATTAAGGCCCCTGTATTAAGGGATTGGGCGCTTGGGGTTTGGGCAATGTCGTCATGCTCAGCATGACTAACACCATCATCTATATCGTTGGGCCATGAATACTAACCTGGTTGGCAATTTAGTGTGGTCATGATGATGGTGGTGTAAACTTTATTGTTCGACATGAACGCCTTTTGTGTGACGTTTCGTTTTGGTTGCTGTCGTTGTGTCGGCTCCCAATATAAGATCTCGGTTCCCAATATAAGATCTCCTGTCAGTCGTACGGCTGTTCTGATGATTATTGGGAGGTTGACTGTGTTGTTCTTGCTGATTGTGTCATATCAGGTTTCGATGATCAACATTGCTTTCAGTGGTGTTTCTGGAGCAATTCTAAGATGTTGTACCTGTGCCATGGCCAGTGCTGTTGGTGACTGTCAATACCTTCAATACAAACAAAGACAATACGTGGTCGCTGTGATAATGATGCGTGTCGGTGTTGACGGCAATGATCGTGACGCTGGTGATGACGGGTAGAAACAGCTGCGACGATGACGAAAGCCATGGTCATGATAGTGGCTATCACCATTGCAGTGGTGGTGATTGCCATGACTGCGGTAGTCATGCTGATGATTGCGGTGTTTTACGAGATGAGAACGATCGTGATGCGGATTCAGATGGTGGTGACTATATACTGGATGCTGGCGACGACGGACCTGCTGATAGTGATGTTGACAGTTGATACTGATGATGATGTTGATGTTGATACTAAATGTGACAATGATGACGATAATGATGAGGAAGATGACAGTGTCGATGAGGATCATGATTACGATGATGGCGGTGGTGGTGGTGTTGCCGGTGACGAGGGGAGAACTGGTGATGGTAGCGGCGATCATGACCGTGTTGCTGCCGATGTCGTTACTGATAAAGTTGACAATGAGGACGACGATGAAAGATATATCGTTTGTGGTTCTCAACATGATGCTGATGGCAGTAAGGACGAGGATTTTCTGGTTGTTGTAAGGACGAGGATTTTCCCGTTGTCGGTGGTGATGATGGATCAATCCTGAGTGGTGACAACATGGAGCTTACCTTTCAGGGCTTAGCACCATCCCAAAGCGTCTTCGATTGGAGTATGAGCTGTCGATGCTTTGTGCAGAGCGCATGTGTGTTTGGGTTTCGGTTGCTTTGGGGCCGGAGTTCGGCCCTTGGAGTGTAGGATTTCGGGGCATTGGGGTTTAGGTTTTCGGGGTACGGTGTACCCTAGCTCCGAAGAACCTACTTTCGAGGACTTATACATCGGAATCATGCATAAGGATCCGTAGAACGGTAGGTTCTGTCAGGGTCCAGGTAGGAATTTTGTATTATTCCTGCGCACGGCGCCTTCCCGACAAGACAAGCCCCCAGAGCCAAAGTCCTTTCGCTGCCCACGAGAAATTTGGGGTTTCGGGTTTAGGGTTTAGGATGGTTTATGGTTTAGGTTTTGGGGTTTAGGATGGTTTAGGGTTTAGGGTTAAGGTTTTGGGGTTTAGAGGGTTTAGGGTCCGAACACTAAGGCCAAACCGACCCCAAGCCGGAAAAGCCACATCCTGAAACGTCAGATCCCTATACATCCGGATTGCGAAGGTAGCGACTGCCATCACTAGCCTCCCTAATTTGATAAAGCTTTCGGGATCACGGGGACTTGTGATGTATGGTTTATGTAGCCAAATTGAACAGTGTTGAGGAATCCTTTCAAGGTGCTATGCGCCAAACCCGATCCCACTCCCTAAACCCTAAACCCTAGACCTAACCCCCCCTCAAACTCCTAAACTTGAAACCTAATCCCAAAACCCTCAGCCCTGAACCCTAAGCCTTAAGCCCGAAGCCCTCAACCCTCCAAGCCCCAAACGTCTAGAGCTCCGAGCTTCCAGCTACGGGGCTCGAATCTGAAACCCGTGTCCCTGAGCCCTAAATTGAGATCTTATGCTCTACAGATCCTAAAACTTATAACCTAACTTTCTATAATGTATCATAAAACGCTAAGATATGTTAGAGTAGTGTAGAATATCAAAGCATGACTCCCAACCACACCCTCAACGTGAAAACAGCCACCATCCTCCGCGATAAGGGAGTTTCCGAAAATGGGGGACCCTAATATAGTACCCTAAATAGTGGGATCCTTATTAAAAGGACCCAAAATAAGGGACCCCTAATTTTCGGAAACTCCCATAAGGAGACGAGCTATGACATGAAAGCGCTCGGGGACATGTGGGCCGCGCCAGATGCGGACGCTTGCGCCGAGAAATGGTAGACCCCAGACCCTAAGCCGTAGGCCCTGAACCCTGAACCCCAAACCCTAAACGCCAGGGAGTTTTGATTCGGGGGATTTCGGGGGATTTTCATTTATGTCTTCTTGGGAGGGGGGGTTGGTGGGTTTCAGGATTTCTTTGTGAGCGCGATGTTGAATTTCGGGTTGAAGTTCATGGTTTCGGGTGTAATGTAGGAACCTGATTAAGACACCCTGGGCCTATAACACCAAAATAGTAGGATTCATGTAAGGAACCCTAATAAAGGCCCAAGGTTTCTCATTCAGGTTCCTACATGAGGGCTGGAGTCATTGAGCTACGTAGATGCCTTGGCTCTTGCCAGAAACTTCTGAGCGTGTACCCACAACCCGAAGGGTTTAGGGTTTAGGGCTCTTGTCGAGAGGCTCTCAAGGATAACATGGGAAAGCCTTCACAGGGTGGCGACCCCACAAACTCCAAGATGAGTGGGTGATTCATCGGAGTTTCCGAAAATAGGGGACCCTAATATAGGACCCTAAATAGTAGGATCCGTATTATAAGGACCCCCCCCAAAAAAGGTACCCCTAATAATCGGAAACTCTCACATGAACCAGCGAAGCCTGAACATGAGGTCTTCGGACATGAAAGCCCCAAAAGGACTGGCTGGTTGCCAACGTCCCAAAGCCCTAACAGTAGTAACGGATGATGGGTGGGAGTGGGTGACGGCAAACCCAAAAAGCCACAACTCAAGGCAACGAGCTTCAGCATTGCCTTCAACCCTAAACCCTAAACACCTAAACCCTAAACCCCTAAACCCCAAACCCTAGAACCCTAAATCGAGGAACCTCAAACCCGAACGCCGAAACCGTAAACACGACTGCCTTGAGGGTCGAAGCTGTTATTGAGTGGGACGTTTCTGATACTTGGGCGTGCAGCATTGCCGATACCATATTTTTGGGCTCCTTTGTACAATTATGGTATACTGTAACGGACAAACACCGTTCTAATTATTAAGGCCCCTGCATTACACCTTGGGGTTCGAGATTTCGGCTCCTGTACCTGTATCTGGGTACCCAAGCAGTTCCTTTGACTCGGCCTTCGGGGAAAATGGTAACCCAGAGACTCCAATACCCCTTGATTAAGGAATACTCCTGAAGTTGCGATAGGATCCCTAATATGATTTGAGGAATATTCCTTAATTAATGGATGTTGGAGTCTCTGGGAACGCAAACACCAGCTGGATACGGTTGATGATACAAATCCTGCATTGCCCTAAGGACCCTAAACTAGGGGAAGTATGGCATATACCTTTTTGGGGGTAATGCAGGATTTATTTCATCAGCCGTAAACACCTCACTCCTCAAGGAAGGATTATACGAATCGATCCTCAAGCTGGGTTTTGAATGGTGTAGGGTTTAGGATTTACGGTCTAGATTACTTTTGTTATCATTACGGGCTTACTGGGAAACCTTAATTTTTGCAGCCCCCGGGCCACACCGTTGCTGAGGTGGCACAGATCAACGAAACTGTCGTTGAAGGAATGAAGGTTCATGCCGCCTTCAAATGCCGCTTGGTGTTCAGGCCAAAACCCTAAACCCCAAAAAAACCCAAACCCTAAACATCAAACCCTAAACCCTAAACCGTCCCTTTCGGCTTTGGGGTATTGGGGTTCAGCCTCAAGCTTTTGGGTTAGGGTCTGTGACTGTTTGGCACGTTCAGAGGTCAGTGTCCGACACGGTTTAGGGTTTAGGGTTTCGGATTTCTCGAGTTCTTTGCTTTAGGATTCAGCCTCAAGTTGAGGCTTGAGGTCGAGAGATGCTGAAGCCTCTTCAATTGAACCTGGAACTTCCAAAACCGTGTTGCAGGGTCCCTGTAAGATCTACACAAAGGTTGATAAGAGGAGCCTTCCCACAAAGTTAGGGGATGGTAGTTTACTTGGAGGGTCGGGGGACTTAGTAACTGGTTATTTTAGGGACTTATAAGTACCACAACCCCAAGTAGGGTCCCTTTTAGGATACTTATCAGTCTACTTACTACCTACTTACTAAGTCCCCCGACCCTCCAAGTAGGGTATAACCCGAAGCTAGGAGAGAGTGGAGACCTGCAAGGCTCTTGGTGTAGGTTTGGGGCTTGGGGTTTAACGCCTTAGGCTTTAGGGATGAGGCTTCAGGGGGTTTAGAACAACGTGGGCCCCTGATTGATGACAAATAGTGCTGGGATTCCTTAAACATTACTCTTAAGGATTGAGGCTATTGAGTTTCCAACTCTTGGGCTTCGACTGTATGTAAGGACATCAGTAATTATGAAGAACACTAGGGTTCACAGGCAAGATCGCGGGGTCAAGGTAGCATAGGGTTATCAATATATTGGCCTTCAATCAAAGGGAATGTATGAATCAGAGGTCCACATGAACCCAAAACTAGCTAAACCCTACACCCTAAACCCTAAGCCCTAAACCCCCAAGCCCTAAACCCTAAACCCTAAACCTCTAAACCCCTAAACCTCTAAACCCCTAAACCCTAAACCCCGAGCCAAAACTAGGGAGCAACGCTACTCCGCTTGTAGCAGGCCCATTCAAAAGGCTCTTGAAAAGGGATCTACAAGAAGTTTTTTGAACGGGGGGGGGTGGGGTTTAGGGTTACTTGGAGGGTTGGGGGACTTAGTAACTAGATATTCTATATGCTTATAAGAGCCATAACCCCAATTAGGGACCCTTTTGGGGCACTTAGTAGGCCTAGTTACAGCATGTCATGACCCAGCAGCCTATTCTGTTCCTATTTGGGCCTCGGTATTCAACACCCTACACCCTTGAAACCCAAAGTGCTCAACCCTAAACTCGAAACTCCAACCCTAAAACCCGCTAGACAGGTTCAGGACGTCGCCAGTTCGGAATCTGCAGCGAGACATCCAGTAGGAATTTTGAGGGTTTGGGTTTTAGGGTTAGGGGTTTGGGGTATAGGGCGAGCCTCAGCCCAACGTGCTCGTTGGAAGATTCATTGTAGGCGGTTCCCCAAGGCAGGATCCATCATTAAAGTGCATCAATTTTTTTCAGTAAGGAAGCCTGATTTAGGAAATCACTCCGCGTTGTAGCTTCAGTTCGAATATGAGCGTACCAAATCTTCATTCTCACCCCCCCTATGAGAGGATCCACTTATGTTGAGAAACTCCCATGAACTCTAAACGCATGGCAAGACATCCCCGTGACCCTAAGCCTGCAGCCCTAAACCCTGACCCTTGTCGTCCTGTTCCACTGCCCTTGTAGGCACCTTCAAAAGCCTGCAGCCGCTTTAGGCATCATGGCCGGTGGCAAGGGCGCCGTTTGCGATATTGCCAACTGTGCCCGCAGGGGCTGCAACTGGACTTTAAGTACTGTACTATGAAGACCACTGTAATCGTTATTGCATGGTTTAGCATTTATAGAGTCGAGCGATTTGTGCAGGGGTTAGCATAAGTGCAGTTATCATCCTTGTCCTCATCCCTATCATTATCCCTATCGACATCATGATCCCTATCAGTATCATGATCCTCATCCTTCTCCTTGTCATGATCCTGGTCTATCATTCTATATACCACTCCTGAGCAGTGGGTCTTGACCGGAGTGTAGCTTCCTCACGCCAGGATTTGGGTTGAAGGGGTTTTGAGTGTTCAGGGCTTTGGGTTTAGGCTTTTTAGGCTTAGTTCTGTGGAAGTTTAGATGTTTGTTTGTTGTGAGTTCAGGGTTTAGGTCTTAGGTCGTTGTCTGTAGCTGAACTGTTGGCGGTGCTTGTGGCCCGAAGAGGACAATCACGCTATCTCTCCGCATGGTCCAAACTTCTGTCCCCTCGGGCATTGACACGGAACCCAAACTCTTAAATCTCCAGCTAAAGCGCTGTGGATGTGCGAAGCTCGAAAGTTGCTGCCTTACTGTAGAACTGAAAGCCTGGATGCCATGAGCCGACCCTCATGGCACCCTGAGGGTGCCCCAGGAACCCGCCTAGGCCCTCAACCCTAGACCCCGAACGCTGAAGTCTAACTGCTAACTCCAAAACCCGAAACCCTACTTGAACCCTAAAGCCTAAAACCCTAAACCCCCTAAGCCTTAAAACCCCCAAACCCCTAAAACCTGTAGACCCTAAAGCCCTTAATCCCAGGCTTACTGGAAAACCTAAACCCGAAATCCTGAACAACTAAATCACACTAGGAACCCTAAGATGTTTACAGGTATATTCCTTAGTTAAGGGGTTTTGGAATCTCTGGGAAGCCCTGAGTTCCAGGCTTAATCCCTAAAGCCCTAAACCCTAAACCCCTAAAACCCCAAACCCCTAAACCCTGCAGACCCTAAAGCCCTTAATCCCAGGCTTACTGGAAAACCTAAACCCGAAATCCTAAATCCCTAAACCATAATAGGAACCCTTAAGGGGTTTTGGAATCTCTGGGAAGCCCTCAATCCTAAACCCAAAACCCTAAAGCCCTCAATCCCAGGCTTACTGGAAAATAACGAGCTGGGCTACACAGCACGGGGCCTCTCGGCTCGGGTTGGGTATCCGAAAGCTCGGCTTGCGGTTTTTGCTTCGATTCCTTTAAGGCTTCCTTTAAGGGTTCCTTTAAGGCTTCCTTTAAGGCTTCCTTTAAGGGTTCCTAGAAGGGTTCCTAGAAGGGTGCCTATGAGGGTGCCTTTGAGGGTTCCTTTAAGGCTTCTTTTGAGGCTTCCTTTCAGGCCTCCTTTAAGGCTTCAGGGTTTTCGGGTCGGTTCCTTTCAGGGTTTAGGGTTTTCGGGTCCCAAAAACTGTTCCTTTAAGGGTTTGGGGTTCGCTGTAGCGGTTTTCGCATTGGTTCCTTTGAGGGTTCCTTTGCAGCTTCCTTTAAGGGTTCCTACAAGGGTCCTATACTCCTGCAAGCATTCCTATGTTCCTATAGGGTACTCTTTGTAAGGGTAATGTAGGAACCTGATTAAGAAACCTTGGGCCTTTATTAGGGTTCCTTATATGAATCCTACTATTTTGCGGTTATGGGGCCAGGGTTTCTCAATCAGGTTCCTTCATTACCCTATGAGCCGTGGGCTTGGGGTTAACGGTTGACCATGTACGGCCAAGGCTTTGCCTTCAAGAGTTAAGGCTTGAGGTTTAGGGTTGAGGGTTTAGGGTTTCACGGTTTAGGCGTTTTTTTGGCTTGAGTTGTGTGCCATGCCCCCATGGAAACACGGCCAAACATGCAGCCTCACGGGTTTTTGAGACTAGGATTGAGGATGTCGGCCCGAGGTTAGAGCTAATTTTGAGGTCTCATCAGAGGTGCGTGTATATGTATATATATATATATATATATATATATATAAAGCATACATGCATACATACGTACATACTTACATACGTGCATACATACATACGTAGCGAACTTCGGCGGTCCGTCGCATCAGTAGGGCAATACACCCTGGTACATCTGAGATGTTTTGGGGGAACCCTGCTTGGAGGTTCATGGGTAGTTATAATAGGGATACGAGTGGGGTAAGTATACTTATAACCCATATTAGGGGACTTATAACCCTACTTTTAACTACCCACGAACCTGCAAGTGGGCACAAAAGCAGATGTGCCGCTACTCAGGAGAGTGCCCAGACGTGTAGACGCGGGGCGCGCGGTGACGCCACACCTGTAGCATGGTGGGATGATACTAGAGTCGCCCCTTGTCAGCACGAGGTGCGAAGTCTGGGGGATCATAGAAAAGACCAGGGAGGGTATGAAGCTAGAGCCATGTTCATACAGTCCTACAGTCCTGCGGTACTTGCCGTGTGGCCATGTAGTAGTTCAAGTAGTTACTCCGTGCCAGAGCACCTGCTTTGAACCCGGCGTGATCCCTTGGAAGACTAGATGTCCTCCTCGGTGCGTTTCCCCTAAACCTCGGGGCTGCAGGGTTTCAGGCTTCAGGGCTTTAGTGCAGGGGTACACGTCTCCTATCCCCGAGGGAGCAGCAAGGGGCCGTCATCCTAGCCGCGACTCGGACAGCCCACTACCCCGTAATTAAGGAATATTGATGGTATGAAGGCCCCTATAGTTTTAGGTATGTTCCTTAAGTAGGGTGGGAGTTTCCGAAAATAGGGGACCCCAATATAATACACTAAACAGGAGGATCCTGATTATAAGGCCCCCAAATCAAGGTACCCTTAACTTCGGAAACTCCCAGGTGTATTCCTTAATTGAGGTGTATTGCGCTCTCTTGGGAAGTCTCAGCGCATGCGGTTTCGCATCGACCATCAAATCTGCAGCCAAAGCGACATCCACGCAGCCATAAGCATCAGACGCTTAGGGAAGCCAAGGATGCCCTGGCCGAACACGGGGGCCTTCATAAACCCTCGATACTAGTGTGGGGCTTCCTTCTTATAACTCTAGTAATTATATATAGTACCTCCCAAAACCCCATTCCAACCTTTAAGCCCCCTCTATTACAGTGCCCTCTTTGATCCCTTTGACAACCACCTACATGAGCATGGACCCACACTCTGATGGAGGAAGGAGCCGGACACTCAGCCTTTGCTTCTGGTCGAGAGTTAGGAGTTTCCGAAAATTAGGGGTGCCTTATTTTGGAGGCCCTTATAATAAGGATCCTACTATTTAGGGAACTATATGAAAGTCCCCTATTTTCGGAAACTCTCAGTTAGGTTCGTAGTAGCTGAGTAGGTATCCTTCAGCTTTAAGCTTTTCGGTCCTACCCAGAGATTCCAAAACTCCTGAATTTAGGGATATACGTTAAATCATATTTGTGATCCTATTATAATCTAAGGTATATTCCTTAATCAAGTGGTTTTGGAGCCTCTGGGTACCATAGTTCTTGAACCTTTTTTGGGCTAGGATACTCAGCCCCTAGGGGATACAATCTGTGGGTTCTGAAAGGTTCAACGTGGCAGGGCGTTTGGGGGTTGATGTCCTCTTGGAGAGTCGGGAGAGTACGTACGTACGTAGTATGTATATAACCACCCTAAAAGGGACCCGAATTGGGGTTTAAGAAACTGTTAAGTCTATAAAATATCGAGTTACTAAGTCCCCCGACCCTCCAAGCTCTGGATGTCCAACCTAAGCCTTCCGGAATCTGATTTGTAAACCGAACCCCTAAACCCTAAACTCCCTAAACCCTAAATCCCAAACTCCCTTAACCCTAAACCCACTAAACCCTAAACCCCAAACTCCCTAAACCCTAAACCCCAAACCCACTAAACCCTAAACCGCTAAACCCTAAACTCCCTAACCCGCTAAACCCTAAACCACACTAAACCCTAAGCCCTAAGCCCACTAAACCCTGAACCCTAAACCCCACTAAATCCTAAACCCTAACTTCCCTAACCCGCTAAACCCTAAACCCCACTAAACCCTAAGCCCTAAACCCACTAAACCCTAAACCCTAAACCCCACTAAACCCTAAACCCTAACTTCCCTAACCTGCTAAACCCTGAACCCCACTAAACCCTAAGCCCTGAACCCACTAAACCCTAAACCCTAAACCCCACTAACCCTAAGCCAAATGCTTCTGACCCCCATCTGCCTTTAGCCCTTGGCTCTCCAAGGTGCCTGGCCCAGACTCCCCTGATTCAGATTTAGGTAAAGGGATCTATAAGGGGTTCTATAAGGGTACTTGGAGGGTCGGGGGACTTAGGTTTTTGTAAGGACCTATAAGTACCATAGCCCCAATTAGGGTCCCTTTTAGGGTCCTTATACGTCTACGTACTACCTACTTACTAAGTCCCGTGACCCTCCAAGTATAGGGTGGGTCCCTTTAAAGGGATCTATAGGGGGCTCTGTAAGGGTAGAGGGTTTAGATTTAGGAGGGCTATGGGGGACATAAAGCTTCTACAACGGCTTCATAAGGGTTGATGGTGGGGGTTTTACTACTTGGAGGTTCATGAAGACGTAGTAAGTAAAGCTTGAAATAAGGTAGCTACAACTATAGCATAGAAATCCTGGTGTTTATGCCCTGACTTACTAAGTCACATGATCCTCCAAAGAGGGTTTATGTTGACCAGAAACCCTAAACCCTAAACCCTAAAACTCTAAAGCCAGAGCCGGAAGTGTCTGCGCCTACAGTCCCGAAGCAGTCAACCCAACATCCTGCAGCTCTGCTTGAAGCAGGCTTGCTTGGAGGTTCATGGGTGGTTATAAGGGTTCCTTTAAGGGTCCCTCTAAAGGGACCTATAGGGATTCTACAAGGGGATACGGTTTGGGCCTGCTTGGAGGTTCATCGGTAGTTATAAGTAGAGATATAAGTCCCGTTAAATGGGTTCTAAATTTTAGTTACGGTACTTCTATGCCCTAAACCCATAACCCTAAACCCCTGAACCCCTAAACCCCTAAAACCTCAACCCTTAACCCCTGAACCCTAATCCTAAGGTTCCTCCATCAAGGCTTCCCGCGCCTTGCAGACCCCCAGGCCCTGAGGCTCTTGCAAAGCCCGAAGCCTGAACCACCCCTTCTCTGAGGGCTTAAGCTTTCAGGGTTCGGGGTTGGAAGCTGCGGCTTCAGGGGTTAGGATTTGCGTGTTTGGGGTTCTTAGGTTTTTTGTCAACATGCTGAGCCTGAACGCTAAACCTTCAAAACCGCCTCAAACCCTTTCCCCTCGGCTGAGGCCAGTTTCTGAAGTCCTTTTCCAGAGATGATTTACTTTGCACGATTTTTCCCAAACCCTGAAGCCAAAAACATCTTAGAAGTTGAAGCGCTGGCCCTCAAGCAAAGGCCGCTATTTGTACTGAAATGGCCTTTTCGCGAAACCCCAAGCCCCAAGCCCTGAACCAAAATCGATCGAGGATGTAGAAGCTTTCAAAAGAGGCCCAAAACCGAAAAAGCCTCTAAACCTCAAACCCCTAGATACCACAAAGAACTTACACCCTTTTAAATTTCGAATTAAGCCCTTTAAGCCTTCTGACCCTAAATCCTAAACCCTAAGCCCTTGAAGCTAACACCTAAATCCTAAACCCAAAACCCCTAAACCCTAAACCCTCTACCCTTATAGAACCCCTTTAAGTAACCCTAAACCCTGAAACCCTAACGCCCTAAACGCTTATAGATCCCTTTACAGGGCCCCCTAAACCCGGGGACCCTGACCCAAGGCCCGCTCGCCGGGAGCTTCGTCCGTGCTGCCGGCCATTGCTGCGGCGGCGCGGCGCTGTGCCACCGGCGAGGTGCGATCAAAAAAGCGGCCAGGGGACTTCGCGCTGCAGTAGGGTCCCTGCAAAGGGTTACCATAATGTGGGTACTAGAAGCCCAACAAGGTAGGGATATCCCCAGAAGATGCTTATGCTTACGACCTGTTAAACTTTTTTGGGTCCCGAATCAGTAGGGCTTGGTGAATTTTTAGGGGTTTAGGGTTCAGGGTGTAGGGTGTAGAGTTGTGGGTTTAGCGGCTTAGCTGCAACCCCAAAAAAGCATATTTTTTGCAGGTGGATTTTATTCTTGGTTTCTTTTTGACGTGGCTTCTGAAAGCTTGAAACATTAACCCTACCCTAAACCCTAAACCGTGGCTAGTTTAGGGTTGCAGGGAGAGGATTGGGGCGACTGGGGCTTAGGGTTTACGAAGTGCTGCCAGGGTTTTGGGGCTTTAGGGTTTAGGGTTTTGGGTTTAGGGTTAGGATTGCCAGGTTTAGGATTTAGGATTCAGGGGGTTTAGGTTTTTGTTTGGGTGGTCTAGGCCTTAGAGCGCAAGGTTATGGCGTCAATGAGCGTGTAAGCATGAGCTATTGAAGCTCACCCCCTTGAATGCGACCATACTTCCAGCATTTCCTGTTCGGATCCGCTATTGAAGCCGACCCCAACAGTTTATGTTAAAATGCTTCCAAGGCTTCTATTTATGTATGTGGTTTAGGGCTTAAGTCTTCGGGGTTCACAGGCGTTGTAGGGTTAGTGCTGAGGCTTTAACCGGTAGGTCTATAGGGTTTCGGGCATCAAGCTTCAGATCTGGTCGTTCCTATCGTCGTTGCTAGATTTCTTGATGACGACGATGAAGATGGTGGTGATGGTCATGATCAAACCTCAACCCTCAAGACTAAACCTCAGCAATAATCCCTCCACCCTAAATCCCCAAACCCTAAACCCTAAACCCTTAAACCCTTAAACCCTGACCCTTAAACCCTGAACCCCAGATCTCGATGTGATGAGTTGATTCCTGTACCGAGGGCTTTGTGGTTCAGGGAATGTTTTGCCCGAAAGGTTATTCCACTCTTGGGTTTGGGTTAAGGACTCCGCTCTTGCTGTCGTGCTTTGTGTAATTTTTGTTACGATGATTGCCATCATGTGGTTGTTATTCGCAATGATCAGCAATGCCGCTCCGATTCGCGCCTAACTGTAGGGCTTAAGCCCGATTCCCCCAAACCCCGGACCCTAAAGCCTTAAGCCTAAAGCCCAGGGTTTAGGGTCTAGGGGTTTCGGGATGTACCTCTTGGCGTATAAAGTCCCAACCCTGGACACCCCTTAGCACCGAAGGCGGCGCTTCAGGTCCCGGCATCTTCCGGGAGCCGTGGGCCCACCGCCGCGATGCCCTGTGAGGTATAGGGACCTACTCAAAGAGCCCAATACACCTTAATTAAGGAATATAGCTTAAATCATAATATGAAGCCCCTTTTCATTTAGGGTATATTGCTTAATTAAGGGGTATCGGGCTCTCTGGGTACACCATATACCCCGGTGGGCCACATCTATGTCATGGACGAACCACACCGCTATTGATGGCGCTGCGCCCCCCACCCGACGCGGGGGAGATCATCGGGGACTACTGTAGAGAGGCGCGGCGGAACTGCTCCCTACTTGGAGGTTCATGGGTAGTTATAAGTAGGGTTATAAGTCCCCTAATATGGGTTATAAGTGTAGCCACCCTACTTATAACCCCACTTATATATCTACTCATGAACAAGTAGCTGTCGTCTCTCCCGCGAGAGACGACAAAAACCACAGCGGAGAGCGAGGCGCGCGGTGCACGCCCTCCCGAGGTCGCAGATAAAAAAGTCTGATGCCTCCTTGTCACTGTGTTGAACCGATTTCCGATCCTCTCTTAATCACAAGCTAAGCGTCCACCACCATCATACGCGGCCGGCCGTCCCAAGCATGCTGCGACAGCTTCACCTCCAGACCTCAAGCTGGACCCCAAACCCTAAACCCTTAACCCCAAACTCTAAATGCCCAAAACCTGAACCCCTCAACCCTAAACCTCAAACCCAAGTTCTAGGTCTTAAGGGTTCAGGACTGAGGGTTTTTGAAGCTCTCTCTCTCTCTCTGTCTCTTTCTCTCTTCCTCCCTCCCTTCTTCTGCTTCTAAGTGCCCAGGGCTTTCAGAGTTTGGCTTTTTGGATTCTCTTTTGTCGAGCTCAGGGTTGCAGATTTCGGTTTATGAGTTTAGGTTTCGGGTTTTACGGTGTTAGGGTTTGTCGAGGCTTTAGGGTTTAGGGTTGTCGTGTTGTTTTTCGGGTTTAGGGCTTTAAGGTTTGGGGTCTTCCGCGAGTAGGCGTCATAGGGGTACTTGGAGGGTCAGGGTCCCTTTTCGGGTACTTATAAGTCTACTTCCTACCTACTTACTAAGTCCCCTGACCTTCCAAGTAGTATCGTGTCTGAAGGCCCAGAAGCAGCACTGGAGCCGCAAACCCATGTAGTGCAGAGGGGAAGAAGAAGAAGAAGAAGTAGTAGTAGTGCATAGTGGGAGCCGTAGCAGTAACAATCCTTCTGATTTCATAGTATACTTAAGATGACGAACGCCCTGCAAAGCCCTAATCGAACTCTACAGTAAAGACTTGAGGATCCTTGCAGAGCCCTCGAAGGAACGGCAAGGGAACTCCAGTCGAAGGTTGTGTGAAATTTTACCAACCGCTGAACAGGAATATCCTAAACCACACACCCCAAAGGCCTAAACCCCAAAGTCCTAAATCCTAACCCCGAAACCCCAAACCCTAAACCCTAAACCCCAATGCCCCCAAGCCCTAAACCCTAAACCCTAACACCGAAACCCAGAGGCCGTGAGATGGCTCGAGGCTCAGTTATCAGGTTCAGGCTTTAAGGTTGGATGCTGCCCGCCAGTCAGTAACAGTTGAATCCTAGGTATCGATTCGGGTATAATTCTTGATTTCCCTGATAGTGAAATATAGAGCCCTAATTACAAATAAGTTTGGGGACTGCTGATATCGACACCTAGAACACTATTTGTCATATATATATATATATATATATATATATTAGACCCTTACTCGGAGCCCTGCGGACTGTTACCCAACTTTAACGTTCTAGGTTTCCTGGAAGGGCTCCTTCAAGGGTTCTATGCATGGCTTAGGGATTTAAGGTTTTACGGTTTTGGTTCTAGGGTGATTGTTTTTTGGTTTGCAGGTTGTAGCAGTCTATCTTTTTTTAAAGGTTAAGGTCTGAGGATCTGAAGGGTTGTTGTTTTGGAGTTTCGGGTTTTGAGAGTTTGGGGTTTAGCGGTTGGGGTTGCGGGGTTCAGGATTTCGGGTTTTAGGTTGAGCTCTGTACGTTTTCGGAGTCGGGCCATTGGTCCGGGTTCTCGTTTATTTTGAGTTGATTTGTGCTTTCGGATTGTCTTGTTCTCGGGCTCTAGGGCTCAATCTGGGTTTGCTGGTTTTCGGTTCTAGGGCTCTAGGGTTCTATAGGGTTCGATTTGGGTTTACTTTGCGGTTTTGGGGGGTTTAAGGCTTGTAGGGTGTCCTTGGGGTTTCGGTTTTTCTTTAAAATCCGGGTTTGATTGCGTCGTGTATATAGGGGTCCGAAATATGTCTAATACTCTTCACTTTTTGTCCCTAGTATTCATGCTATAACATACCCCATAATCCCATTCTACATAACAATGCTCCAGTATGAGGCTTCGGCGTCCAAGATTCAAGCTAAAACTTTAGGCGGTTTAGGGTTCCACTGGGATGCAAAATGCAAACCCTACACCCCAAACTGTTAGGCCTTAAACCTTTTGATTAAAGCTTCCGGTGTGGAGCGCTCAGTTGCAAAGATTTAAAGCCTAGTGTGATTATGGCGTGTATGAACCAAAAATCGGGTCGGAATAAGTTGTAGTAGTCATGTCCCTGTATAGTCCGATTTATGATTGCAGTATGTAAGACCCGAAACCCTATTGAAAGCTAATACGGGCCGCAATTTTAACGAACCCTTGAAACAGGAACTCTGGTCCTAAACCCCTAAACCCTTAAACCCTAAACCCTTAAACCCTAAACCCTCAAACCCCTAAACCCCTAAACCCCTGAACCCTTAAAACTTAAACCCCAAACCCTCAAACCCTTAACCCTTAACCCTATAAGGCCCCATACTCAAAAGCCACAGTACGGCCCTGGCGTAGATTTTCGAAGCCCCGAGGTTGACTAACCTTTGGACTGGTTGGGGTTACTTGGAGCCCTTTAAAGGGGTCTATAGGGGTTCTGTAAGGGTATAGGGTTTAGTGTGAAACCGAAAGCAAGCATAGCCCCTGTCGCAAGGATGACAGACTAGCCCCTTAGCTGGGTGCAAGCTTCGCTGTCTTACGGACTGTACATCGCTTTTCGATCACTTGCATCGCCAGGGTGTTCCCCGCGTGCCATCTGACAAGAGATTGGCGATTGATCTCGCGGGGCTCAGGCAGACCTTCATCGAGAAGATCCCATCATACTGAGTTCCAACTGCATAATGCCCTAAACCCTATACCCTAAGCCCCAAACCCTGAACCCTAAACCCTTGTAGTTTTGCATCGCAGCTTGCGTAGGAGTTTGTATGGTCGTGTACAGTCATCATGTTGTGTATCATATACCGTGACTTTGTGCCCAAGCCCTCTGAGTAAAAGGTAGTGCTACCGCTCATGGCTTAACGGTTTTGGTGTATTCTATAGGTTATCAGCCGTATTCGCTGACTTTGTCTCCGTGGTATTCTTACACTGGTATTCACACTGGTATATGAGCACTTCTCCCTCCCTGATCACAACTGAGAAGGGAGAGACAACCGAAGTGTCATCAGACGAGATGGACGACGAAACAAGAGATCGACTACTAGACGAGCAACTCGCAACGGCTGGCATGGGCCCCAGTGCACCGAGCTCAGGATCCCAAGCACTTGACAGGATCTTCGGTCCAAGAGGTCCTACTCTATCGCCATTTGTCTCGAATCCGTCGGTCGACATCTCGAACGTACAGTATACATTATACAATGTTGTGAACCAAGGTGAGACAGCCGAACAGCAAAGAATGGCAATAGAGCGAACGGAGGCAGATGCCGAAAGAAGACACACGAGCATTCTGAACCAACAATCACAAGACAACCTTATGAGAATGGCTGGCATGGCTGAACAGGCTGAGCGCCTTCATGAGGTGAAGATGGCAGAATGCGAAGCACAGTTTGCGGAATTTGAGTTCAACGCATCCCAAAGGGAAAAGTTTTTGTTGAACGAAGTTGCAACATGCAGGAATGAAATGAATATCATGGAATCAGTTTTCCAACAACGACATCAAACGGAAATCGCTAAGCTCAGAACTACTCTGATCGCTGAGAGCGAACGCAACAAAGCACAACATCTTGATTTTCTTGGAATGCGATTCAAACAAGTCTTTGATGAAACCGAAGCGACTATGGAACAGCGTTTCATGAACGAAATCGCTGAAATGAGTGCACAAAACGACAGACTGCAGGATGAGCTGGCCGCCGCAGAACGAGCTCTAAGAATGGAAGCTGATGCGGATAAAGCGGGCAAACAACATGCCACGCCGAAGCCAGAACCAAATCCTGCCGTCCCATTCTCGAATCCATTTGAGATTCCCGAGAGCATGAAGGATCTCTTCGGAAGAACGCCGCGAGCTCAGGAAGCTACACACGGGACTTCAGTACCACCTGGATTTGAGAGCAGAGAACCACAAAAGGAGAACTCCCCTAAAGCTGCCCAAACGGGCAAGCCGGAAACTGCTGATCCAGAAGGGGTTCCAAGGGTTGATTTCGGAGCTGAGGCATTGCTTAGGGCAGCGCGTTTGCTAAACCCTAAGACCGAAGAGGAAGAGGGGAAACCAAAGGTGAAAGAAGCCGAAAGCATCAAGCTTCCCGAATACCCTAATCCAGAGACCTACCGATCATGGCGGATCTCGGTCCGCGAGATTGTGCGGGCTGCGAGCGATCGCCCGGATGAGGCATTTCGCTGGGTGCAGGAAGTATACGATAAAGAGGCTACCCTCAAGTCCTTGCACGATACTGGGAAGTTCTTAACATTGGACACGAAATTGTTGGCTGCACTTACCAGAGTCGCTAGAGGAGAGATTTCAAGGCAAGTTCTAAACTTCAAAGAAACAGAAGCCACAGGAGGACGCGCCGTCAGGGGAAGACAGGTATTGTGGATGTTTCATCAACACTTTAAGACTAATGAAGAAGTCGGAAGCCTCTATAGCGTAGAAGACCTTCTAAAAGTGAAGTTGGTTGGGGACGATTTGGCTACCTTTCTTTACAACTTCGAGTCGGTGATTGCTGGAATGAGTCATGTTCCGGATGAGGTTACCTTGAGGGACATCTTGCTGAGGGAAATTCGGAAATCCCACCACATCAAGTACGATCTTCAGTTGTACGACAGGGCAAAGGAAGGAAACCCCGTACACACGTATGAATTCCTCGTCAATGCCATTAGGGAGCATCTGACTAGGGAGCGCATGCGCAAGAACCGTGATCGCATTGCTAAGTCGCATGGCGATAGATATGGAGCCCCAGCGTACGGATCGGAACGACGCTCCTCTTCACGAGGAGGCCGTGGTAGAAGCATGTCCCGAAGTAGCTCAAAATCCAGAACAAGCAGCAAAGGATCAAGCCAACGAACACCGCCGAGATCTCAGAGTCCCAAAACGCAACAGATTTGTTACGACTTCCAGAAAGGAAAATGCACAAGAGGCGACAAGTGTAAATTCCTCCACAAACCAAAGTCAAGATCCCCAAGTCCTCATCGAACTCCCCAGAAGAAGATCAATGCCATTTGCACCTTTTGGAAGAAAGGTAAATGCACTAAAGGCAAAGACTGTAGGTTCCTGCATGAGGACAAGTCCAAACCAAGTGATGCCGCTCCTACCGAGCAGGCCGCCCCTGCAAAGAATGATGACAAGCCAAGGAGTCCGACCCCGGATCCTAAGGCAAAGAAGGAAAAGAAACACAGGGGCAGGTCTAAGAGTAAGGATAAGTCTGGCGGACGCACGGCAGCTTGTTGCATTTCGTATGCGCTGGCAGCTGTGCCCAATGGGCAAGGTATCAAGGGTAACGCTTCAGGAACTTTCAAGAAATTGAGGTTTAAAGAGAAGCCAAGCATTCGGGAGATTCCATTGGATGGTAAGGATAAGAAGCATAGGACCAAACCGCGAACCTTCGAGGTCTGCTACTTGGATGCTGAAAGTTGCCCGAAGCCTCCAGTTCAGGACCTAAGCACGGCCATAAGAACAGCGAACGAGCTTGCCAGGATCATGTCCTGTATGCTCAATGGGATTGAAAGCCACTGTGAGTATGAGTGCACAGATGATTGTGAAGAGGGTGAGGTCCCAGTTGCAGTGTTGAAGTGCGAGCTGTGTTCTAGTGTGGAAAGAACAGCATGCTCTAGCTTTAATGCGGGATTAGAATTCCTCGCCGATACTGGCAGTGAAGAAGACCTGATCAGTAGGCACGATCACTCCATCTACTACCCAGGGGCTCCCATTGAGAACGCTAGTAGGCCGGTCAACTTGATTACAGCAAATGGTCCAGTTCAAGGAATCAAGTCAACCAACATCCCAATGCCTGAACTGAAGCAAAACATTGAGTGCTACTTACTGGAAAGCACGCCACCGGTTTGTTCCGTTGGGAGAAGATGCATGGACGATGGATATGATTTCCATTGGCCTGCGGGCAAGGTTCCATACTTTGTAGCTCCCGATGGTAAAGTCATCAAATGTAAGATGAAGGGTAGAGTCCCGGTAATCTCAAATGACGAATCGGTAGCAAGCCCAGCAAGCGCTGATGATTCCCAGAAATCTGCTGGAACTCAGGTGTTTAACGCAGGAACAGTCAAGGTTGAACTGGCGGCACCTGCGGAGGACGAGTCTTCGGGTTTCCAGTAGAAAGCCGTCCGAGAGGACCGGCCGGGGATGAAAGAGTCGTTCACAGCGACTCCGAGATAGAAGAAGCAATCAATGCCGCACCGCCAATTGCAATCAAGCCTAAAGATTTAGCCAAGCCAGGTTGGATCACAAGCAGTGAATTTGCCGCATCAAAGATCATCATTGGTCATCGGCCAAAGGCTTTGCGAGTACCCGCACCTCGTCATCCAAGGTTCGTGCTAAGGACCACTTGGATCTACAAGGACTCTGCTTGGAGCAAGATTGAGGATTCCGTTGACATCAGAAGTCTAAGGGTTAAAAACCAAAAGATTGATGGAGCGCCAATTCTGTCGATTACCGGATTCAAAAGACCCGAGGACGACCCCTTGATCGAGCCCGATAGTGACAAGGAAGAAGATGAGGGAAGGGAAATCTCGCAAGAAGCCCGGCTTCGCGCCGAGGCCGAAAGCATCCACCATCAGTTCTGCCATCGTCCTAAAAACCCATTCTGCAAGGTGTGCCAAAAGGCGAAGATGCTCTCACCCCAAGCTCGAAGAAAGGGGGATCTTCGACCATAAGTAGCACCAAATATGGGGATCACGTTACGATTGACCATGTCGTGACTAAGGATTTGAGGGACTTTGGATTTCAGGATGAGAAGGTGGCGCTTGTTGTCAAAGATGTGTTTTCACAATTCAGATACGTGTATCCAAGCGCAACAAAATCAGCAGAACAAGTGCATGAGGACCTTCTGCACTTTTTCAGCACGCAAGATGAAGTCGGGGTTATTTACTCGGACAGCGCGCCGGAGTTAGGGGCAGCTGTGAAGGAACTCCGATGTAGGCACAACACCTCTAGAGAATACGTGGATGAAACTAAGGCCGTCATTGAACGGGAGATCCGTACTGTATTAGAGGGTACGCGCTCGAACTTGGAGCAAGCCGGTCTACCAGAACGGTTTTGGCCTTTAGCAGCTCAGCACCACTCCATTGCGCTCAATCTTACGAAGCGAGCGGATACTGGCGAGATCCCATGGGAGGCACGCTTTGGGGAACCCTTTGCGGGACTGATAGTTCCTTTCGGAGCTGAAGTCTTGTATTGGCACAACCCTAAGCAAAACGTTCCGGAGACTTCCAAGTTTTCGTCAACTGGAGTTGAAGGGATTTTCCTGGGATACCATATCCAACCAGGGTTTGTTTGGAAGAAGGAGTATTTGGTTGCACCAGTCAAAGACGCACAATTTGCCATTGAGGACGGAAATCTCAAGGTCATTAGGGCTAAGCGCGTTGAGTTGACCGAGGGGAGTTTCGTTTCCCACTTCAGTCGGACAGCATTAAGGATCGCGAGTCACATGAGGTTCCACGGTTGGATGATCAGAACATTCACGCTACAGATGAAGAAAAGGAACGGGGACTTCGTGAGGCAGGCGAACTCCTTGATGAGATCGGTTTATCTGAACCCGAAC
This sequence comes from Symbiodinium sp. CCMP2592, assembly GCA_905221615.1. Taxonomy (NCBI): domain Eukaryota; class Dinophyceae; order Suessiales; family Symbiodiniaceae; genus Symbiodinium; species Symbiodinium sp. CCMP2592. The sequence goes on from CAJNDT010000061.1 coordinate 66,320, forward strand.
CCGATGATGATCAACGCCCACCGAAAGGTGAGGCCGCGAGTAAGCCTAGTGAGCCCTCATCTGGTTCCAAGGGTGAACTGTTTGATCCCACGAAATATCCTGATGGTAGACCGGTTCCCGCTGGTTACAATTGGGATGGGGTTAGATTAGTGAGGAACAAGAAAGGCTCCAAAAGACCTCCTGATGTCCCGTCTGAATTCTGGCACATGTATTCCGCACAACAACGAAAAGAGGAAATCGAACGATGGGAGAAGAAGGTTGCGCGGGAGGAAGCTAGATTAAAAGAAGAACGAGAGAAAGAAGCTCCCGCGATGCCCGTTCTCCTTGGACATCGAGAACCTCATCGACCGAGGACGCCTGAGGATGGGAAGAGGTTGCACGGTTTATTTCTGGATAAGCTAGAGCAAACTTGCGAGGATCTTTTCGCTGTGGTTGCCAAGCTCATCAACCAGAATGATGTTGCCAAAAACCCTGAAGCTCAGGCTGCTATGGGCAAAGAATGGAAGAAACTTCTTGACAAAGGGTGTTGGCTTGAGAAACAGGTTCGTGAGTACGATGACGTCTTGTCTGAAACCAAGGCAAAAGGCGAAAAGGCTCACTTCGGGAACGTGTTCGAGATTTGTAGCCTTAAGGGTTCCGAGTTGCAGGATGGTAATCCGCTTAAGTACTACAAGGGACGCTCTGTGTTCCAGGGGAACCAGGTTCGAGATGAAAATGCGGATCACGCGATCTTCGCCGAACTGGGTTCTAGCCCTGCAAGTATGGAAGCGGGTAAAATCATCGATGTGTTCGGAAGCCAACCAGGCTATGCAAAACAGCAAGCCGATGCTCGACAAGCATATACTCAAGCTTTGTTTAAAGGGATTGCGACTTGGGTTCGGCTTCCCAAGAATCGCCGACCGCCCGAGTGGCGCAACTTTCGCGACCCAGTTTGTCCCCTCAGACTTGCTTTGTATGGACATCCTGATAGCGGCGGCATCTGGGAACGACACTGCACTGCTCAGTTGAAGAGCATAGGGTGGATCCCGGTTCTTCCAGATATATGGCAAAGTATCTTTTACCATCCGGATTAGATCTCCTCCTCGTCGTCTACGTCGACGATTTCAAAATGGCAGGACCAAAGGACAATCTTGCTAAGGGATGGGAGGGGATTGGGAAGGTTTTGGATATGGATCCTTCGGAACCATTTGGGAGATACTTTGGTTGCAATCATCGTGAGCAGAACGGTGTTATGCTTGACCGTAGCGCGCACCCCTTTGCCTATGTCTTCGACAAGAAGATTGCAGCGCCAGCAGCCGGAGGAAACTCCAGGCCGAATAGAACAGAAGATTATTGGGAGGTTGATCCGGATGCTGCGCTTGCAATCAGACATCACAGGTACCCCAGAAAGCGTTTGTATGTACCTAGTGAAGACGACATGAGGCAGTTTCCCACTCTGGGAACAGAACGCATCGCAGAGTTTGAGAATGGAGATCAGATACAGGATGATTCCAATCAGGGGGGTCCTGCTAGGCGAAACGAGTGGTGGACGGGCAAAACAACCTTCTCTATCATGCCAACGACGGCAGACGACTTTAAGCTCGCTGCTGCCGCCCGAAAGGGCAGGCCGATGAGAAGCAAATCAGACGCTAAGCGCGAAGCTAAGCAGTCTAGATTTAAGAGCACTGATACGATCATCAAGGAACCCGTGCCCGCTATGACTAAGCCTGTCAACGTTGTTACGTATGACATGAAGGACTTCCTGATCTCCTGTGTCGACAAGTACTGTGAATTAGCTAAAGTTTCACGTGATTCCCTGAAGTTTGCAGCAACGCCGTTTCATGAGAACAGAGTAGCCAAACCTGTGGAAGGCAACGAACCCCCGGGAAGGTTGCAACCGATTGCCAGTCGGGTCCTCATGAAGGTGTTGTTTGCAGCTCGCATGGCAAGGTGGGACTTACTTCGGTGTACTCAATCACTTGCTTCAAGGGTTACGAAGTGGTCAAGAGACTGCGATGTCGGTTTACATCGTCTGATCTGCTACATCAATTCGAGTTTGGACATCACGATGCAGGGTTTTATTGGCGATAAGATTTCGGATTGTAAGTTGTGGCTCTTCTGTGACGCCGATTGGGCAGGAGAATCTGATTCCAAGTCCACATCAGGATGCGCACTGTTCTTGGTTGGGCCCAACACTTACTTCCCGTTGAACGCTTTCTCAAAGAAACAAACCAGCATCACGACGTCTAGTACCGAAAGTGAAGTGGTTTCAGCGAATCACGGCATCAGAGCACAAGGCCTGCCTAGCTTGAGCTTGTGGTGTTACCTTTGGGGAGAGGTTACCGCTAATGCAGCCGGTCGAAAGACCAGGCCGCCGGCGGAATCACCTAAAGCCACGGAAACAATAGTTGCAAGGATTGACCCGGAGCTTGATGAAATCAGGTATGGCGAACTCAGCCATGAAGGCCGCTCTGTCGCGGATATCAATGGCTTGGATGTTCATCTCTCTGAAAAGTTTCAGGTTCAGTTCTTAGAAGATAACCAAGCTACTATCACCATCATTGCCAAGGGTGATAGTGAAAAGCTTCGCCACACTGATAGGACGCAACGACTTTCGTTCGCATGGATGAAGCAACAGTTTGAAAAGGGTCATTTCAATATGATCAACGTTGATACGAAGGAGCAGGTCGCAGACATCTTCACAAAGCCGTTTGCGGAACGTGGTAAGTGGGAACATGCTCTTAGGCTCATTAACCATGTGCCTGATATGCAAAATGCAAAGCCGGCTGAGAAGCCAGGCCGCGCCCCAACACCACAGGAAGTTCAAAGCAAAAGCTCCAAAGCAGCTGCTGCTATTCAGGAGGTTGAGATGGTTGCTTCAGAACTTTCCCGCCTGAAGGAGTATGGCTGTGATGCATTGGAAAGGTTGTGTGAGGAGATCGCATCAAATCATACAGCTAGGAAATCCAAGCGACCTCGCATTGCATCAAAGAAACAAGGCTATTATCAAGTGTACGGAACATGGACACACGGCGGAATGCAAGGTGTTACCAAAAGCACTACTAGGTATCCCGCAGTTGCCAGGTACTTGAATGAGTTTGTGAAAGCTCATTCTCCCGACTCAGGTTTCACATGGAGCTCAGTGGTGATTAGCAAGGACAACATGGCAAAAGTTCATGCTGATTCCCATAACTTAAAGGGTTCTAAGAACTTGATGGTTAGCTTTGGTGACCACAAAGGGGGTCGATTGTGGGTTGAAGATCAGCATGTTTCGGACACTAAGGCGCAGTTCCAGAAAGACGCTCAAGGACGATCCATCAAAGGGGATGTGCATGACACCCATAGCAAACCCATTGTCTTTGATCCATCTAAGAAACACTGCGTGTTGCCTTATATACCGGAAAACGGTTTTCTATCACCGCTTATACCTCTCGTGGATTCCCCAAGCTTTCCGCCACTGATCTTGAAACCCTCAACAAACACGGCTTTAGGCTCGGGTCAGCGGCGGCCGCTCCTGCAGACGCCCGGCTCGCGCCGAGGCCGACGGACTTTTGCAGGGTTTTGCTTGATTTTGGGAACGATAGTGAAACCACCTTGTCAGGAAATGATTCCTGTCGTGTTATCCCTGTCCCGAACAACCTTGAAACAATGAATCCGAAAGCAATGTCAAAAATCGCTAACAATCTTCGTGCCCTCTGTGACGAGGGGGGAAGCACTAAACCGATTCTCTACTTTGCATCGCTGCCGGACCACGAATGGAACAAATGTCTGAAATCGTTGATGTCGTTATGCCGATTAACTAAACGACTTAGGCCTCACCTCCTGCTGGAAGCATCAACCAACAATCCGATGTGGTGTTTGCCTGCTGTCGTGAAGTTGGTACACGATTTCGGTCTTGAGAAGCACAAGAGCGGTTCGCTTACGTTTGCATCGTCTTTTCGATTGAAGCGGCTGCTGCTCGAAGCTACCCAGGACTGTGGACGACTAAGGACATCGAAAACCAAGGTTTCAGCATTGCATGCTGATTGGCAAGTGCATACCACTAAGGATAATGATGGACCTAAGGTACATGAAGGATTGGCATGCGCAGCTTTGTCATCGCTTTGTTGTACAACTAAAGCCCAGCTAACGCTGAGGCCGGGTCCTAGTCCCGTGGTAGCAGCTGAGAGTAGAAGAGCGATGGCGACCTACGAAGAGCAGTTGGCCGAGTTTTGGGGCCGCCAGCTCTGGGCGGCCGTCATTTCTCACGAGTCGATAGGCTTCCAAGAGTCGATCGACGAAGGAGAGTTGCGAGCACTTTTCCAGTACATGCCGGTGCAAGTGGCTGCTCACAACTGCTTTGAAACGGATCGATATCCAGGACTCAACCGAGTGGCAGCACTGACGCAGTCTGGCATGTCGCAGCTAAAGCCCGATGAAAATCGAGGCCGAAAGCGGGTGCTCATCCTTCTCTCCGACTCCACGACCGTTTTCGTCGCTGGCAAGAGAACGAGGACAGACCTTTCCTCGGATTTGAAGGCAGCGAGCTCGGGGGTCTATCTGCAGTACAGGGAGATAATTTACGAACCCCTGTGGGGCAAAACATTGTCTGAACTACGGGAGAGGGCCCAGATCCTCTGTGACCAGACGGCTATGCGCTACTCTGGTGACCCAGAGCTGCTGGTGGACGTGCAGATTGTGTGGATGGCGAATGAGATCGTCGGCAGATACGGCATTTTCTGCAGCCCTGGCGTTCCGACGTGGTGGGACAATCAATCGCCCATAGAAGCCCGCGGAGATTGGCGAAAGATCTGTCGGAGAGTATGCCAAGACCTTGAAGCGCTTGCAGACCTGCAGCGCCGTTCTCCATATGTGGGTTCTATTGTGATCTGCACAGGGATTCGCAGCTTCGTCTACGGGTTGCCAAAGCAGTTTGATGAATGCATTGCGCGATTCAAGGACGAAGCGGTCCGTAGAGGACTCGCCGCCTGTGACATCCACCCCTTTCTTGGAGATTTGGCACTCTACAACGACAATGTCCACTTCCGCGAGGACTCCGAGTCTCGTCGTCGCATGGTATCCGGACTGGCGCATATTATGCAAATTCAGATTGCTGAAAGGTATGCTGCCAAGGCCATCGCCAAGGTGGGTGAGGATGCTTTCAAGACGTTGCTTGCCGAGAACTACGTTGATTCTCGAGGCCGATATGCTGTGGACAATCAGGTCCTTCAGATTACATTGTCAAGAATGTCCCGGAGCAAGCAGGTGAAGGCGGAACCGACAGAGGAAGACCCTTGGGATGATGCGTATTGGGAGGAGAAGCGTGACGAAAGTCACGCCGAACTGCCTGCGCCTGAGGTTCCCGACTTCCTCAAGGAGATGAAGATCCAGAATGTCGTCAGCGTCGCACCTGGTGTTTTCGCGACAGAAGCTGAGATCAATTCGCCGGATTGGAACAAAGCCCCACCTAAGGTGGAGGCCGTTACCCCGGCGAGTACAGCAGCTTCGTCCTCAGGTGACGTTCGACCTATGCCGATGGATGCATCCATTTATGGTGAAAGTATCCTGTCTGGCGAATCCGGCACTGAACATGCTGCTAAGAAAGCCCGCCTCGCAAAGGCTGTGGCTGACCAGAAGCGGCTGACCAAGATTGCAGTGCAGGGATCGCGCGGAATGAGGTTCATCAATGACACCTACGACACCGCTGAAATGCTCGGCATCAAGTTGTTCGATTACTGGAATGAATGCCCCTCGAGAGAGGAGGCCGCCCAGTATATCGAAGTGTTCCAGAAGGACATGACCCCTGGCTTGCATTATCCCCAGTGCCCTCACAAGATGGTCACGTTTGTCACGGGATTGATCAGGGGCAACTTCGAGAACAAAGGCGAGCAATTCAGAATGCACTCATGGGACGGACCGTGGGTCCTAGCCATGGAAGTGCTTGAGGTGGCGAACAGGTGCAGGCCTGGAAGCGACATTGGTTTAGGAATTCTCCTCGACATGGTCGCCACCGACAACAAACAGCGTCTTATGTTTCGCGGGCCAATGGATAATGCTGCCGATGCGATTGGCCAACCAGCCTTTCCGGTGTACGTCGGGTGCACGCAGGGCCACTCCAGCAATCTGCAGATTGACAATGCCTCCATTGCGAAGGCTTATCTGACTCTGCAGCGCACTGAGGAGATGGTTGATGCCGCCCGAGAGGGCAGGCCGTTGATCCCGATCGATAAGGCGCCTCCCAGACTTTATCATCGAACGACCCGTGATGCGGCGTTCGCGATTCTGGAAGATCGTTTGTTGCCTGGATTCGGAGGTTCTGAGAAGGCGCATTGTTACTTTGCGCCGCTGCCGCTTGAAGAGCAAAAGGTACGCTCAGGACTCCGAGCAAGTGCTCCGATTGAAATCGTCTTCGATACCCGGGAAGTCCTCGAAGCTGGCTGCGACTTGTTCCTTACAGAGTCCGATGGCCTGCTATGCTCTGAGGCAGTACCTGGTTCGACCATTTTGTTCATCAATGATACGCTGAAGGACGTCACACTTTGGTCTCGCACAGGAGGCACGGTTCCCCCTGATGAGGCAGAGCAAGGTGAAAGCCCAGCTGACGCTGAGGCCGATGTTGCCATTATCATTGATGAGCCAGAGGTCGAGGAGACGGTTCAGGACAATTTCGCACCGCCTATTGATGAAGAGTTTGGTACCCTTCCAGCTGAAGAAACAACCTTGCCGCCCATTCCTGATGTTGCTGAGGTACTTGAAGGTTCGTTGGCAATCACAGATGCCCCTGCAGAGGCTGATGATGCGGAAGCACCTGGTGACGAGCAAATGCCCTCCGTAGAGGAGAGGCCGCTTGTTGAGCCGGGAACCATCATTGCCCAACCGGGACCGCCAATTCGAACCATGTACATTGGTGATGGAATTGCGACAAAGGTTACACTGAATGCTGAGGGTGTACCCGTCGAAGCAATCCAGGAGCCGGTGGGAAGGCCAGAACCCGTGCTTTATGCTGGGAATGAGGCCAAGCCGAACGCCGCGTTCTTGGAAAAGATCAAGTGCTACCACTGCAAGGCCGAGTGTCTTCAGGGCCAAAGGATTTGCTCCCAGTGTGGTGGGCCAGTTCGACCAGGCCAACTGAAGGCACAGGGCAGAAGGACACTGTTGGCACGAGGGCGTGAAGCTCTGCTTCAGGAGATGGGTGATGCTGCCGAGCGAGTGGGGGCAAAGCCAGACCTTCAAAGCGCATCGAAAGATGTCGCCGGTCGTGGCATGAACTCACTTGAAGGCGAAGTGATTCGAAAGGCCAAAGTGGCAAAGCAGAGAGCCGTGAAGAAGGGCTATACTGACTGCGTGGCGAGGTTCAATCAAGACAATGAATACGCGATCAGTATGACCAAGGAGGGATACACACGCAGAACGATTCGTGTCCTCGACTGCCTCTGCTACGCCTACCTGCCGAACCCCGGACGCTCCCGATCCCAAAGGATGCTGGCTATTGGATCCTCCAGAACTGCGTCAACTACGCATGAGGCTCGCACAGATTCGGTCCCAGAGTGCCGTATCGTTTTCTTTACTGGAGACGACGGCATTGGCGGCAAGTTATGCGCAGCGGGACTAACGTCCACGCCGGAGGATACGCCAGTAGCGTTCACGTGGTACGGAGCCATCCTTTCCTTTCAGGATTTCGCTTTCAATATCGCCAAGCAGAAGGAAGGAATCCGTCTTCAAACTTTTGGCCATGGCAAGGTGGACCTCCTGAACAATGATCCTGGTGCAGTCGGCACTGATCTACAGACCATTTTGGCTAAGGATCTGCACTACATGGTGGAAACGGTTGAGGAGACCACTAAGAAGGCCCAGCAGAGTCGCGCTGCCCAGCCAAAGTATGCCCAGCAGCATCCGCCAGGTGGTGGCAAGGGCTCAACATACGCCCGTGCTTCGGAAGCGAAGGGAAAAGGCAAAAGCCCGGCTAACGCCGAGGCCGCCAATCGCACAGCTCGCGACTGGGACTGGGATGATCAATCCTGGTGGCAAAGTTGGTCATCGTCGTCCTGGGGATCATGGCGCGGTCAGAACTGGGACAATCAGGACTGGCGTGAGTGGCGCAATCGTGGATGGCGTTGGAACTGATATGCCGACCCAGTAGTCTGATTCTTTCGAGTAAGAGGGATGTTCACCCGGCCTGTGATATTTTTCAAGTGGCTGTGCGGCGAACTCCTATTGCCCTTACTCCGCGCTGAAACAGCGTCTCGCATTTGAAGAAAAGCTTGCATGCAGTTTTCGCACCCTTCCTCGAGGCACTTGGCGGTCACATGTACTTTTGCTGAAACAATCTGATGAAGCGGGAGGCAACTCCACGCCGATCGTCAAACTCCGAGCCGAAGCGCTCTTCCACCTGCAGGCGAAGGTATCCTGTATTTTTGAATGCGGTGACCGTGCCTTTAGGTGAGGGGGGTGTAGTTTTGCATCGCAGATTGCGTAGGAGTTTGTATGGTCGTGTACAGTCATCATGTTGTGTATCATATACCGTGACTTTGTGCCCAAGCCCTCGGAGTAAAAGGTAGTGCTACCGCTCATGGCTTAACGGTTTTGGTGTATTCTATAACCCTAAACCCTAAACCCTGAACCCTAAACCCTAAACCCTAAACCCCTGCATATCAGCTGGCTGACATTCTTACGAAACCTAAGAATGCCGACTCATGGTGGGCGACTCGACGTTCCGGTATTCGGCCGCCTTTCATTCACAGAGCGGCCTGTTAAATCCTGCGACTGCCTTTTCTGCCATACTTTGTTGCTGGCTGAAGGATATGCTCAGTCTCCAAGAGGGGGAGACACTTTGCAATCAGTGTGAAACCGAAAGCAGGCATGGCCCCTGTCGCAAGGATGACAGACTAGCCCCTGCTGCAAGGATGACGGCACAAATCGAGGCTTTTCGGTTCGCTGTGAAAAGGCTTCCCCCTTTCGGGGAGGGTCTTCTGTAGGGTTCCTGGGCGTTCGGGGGCTGGTTCTAAGCTTCAGTGGGGTTAGGGCAGGGTCCCGGGCTGCTCTTTTCGTCTTGTAGTTTGTCATGTAGGGCTGTACTTGGAGGTTTATGGGTGGATATAAGTAATATGGATTATAGTAAGTCCACTAACATGGGTAATCATAACAGTTGCCCTACTTATAATCCCACTTATGACTACCCATGAACCTCCAAGTAGGGTCAGGGTTTAGAGTTACGGGTTTGGGTTGAGGGTTTATAGGGCTTCAAAATTCAGGACTGGAGGTGATCATTGAAGCCCAAACCCTAATCCCGTTTCAGGTTTAAGGTTCAGGGCTTAAGGTGAGCCTGAGTCCCAAGATCTCCAACACCCTAAGTTGGGTCCCTGAACCCTGAATCTTTAAGAAGGGCTCTGTGGTTCTCATGAAAGTCCCAAGACGACCTAAACCCTAAACCCCAAACCGCTGTCAGACAGCCCAGGCTGTGCCGAACTGGGGCGCAATTTCAAGTGGAGAGATGGACCTATGCAGAGGCGCTCTTCTTTGGGTTTGGGGTTTGGGTTTGGGGGCATTCTTGCAGGGGTTAAGGTTCTTGCAGAGGTTGTCTAGGGGTTTTATAGGGGTTGTTAGGGATATCGTAAAGCTGGTTTGCAACTTCTACAAGAATCCCACGAAGTTTGGGGCTTGGGCCGTAGGGTTTAGGTGTCCTGTGTTTAACCCTAAAACCTAAACCCTCAAACCTTAACCCTAAACCCTAAAAAAGGGTTTAGGGTTTAGGGTTTAGGGTGTTTAATGGGGGGTCAGAAAGTTGGTTACATATGTTAGAACTGTTAACAGTATCCCCTTACAATAGTGCTTATACAGATATGCTACAAGACTCCGAAGCCTTATTCCAAGTATCCAGACCCTCATGTCTATCGAAGCCCTAAACCCTGAACTCTAGACCCTGGATCCGTAGCGGGCCTTTCGTATCTAGACCTGTCTGCAGACGGAAAAAGGAGCTCAAAAAAAAGGCCCTAGACTCTAAACCCTCGACAACCCTAAGCCCTCGACCCTGAACCCCTACGTAAATCCTAGACAGTTATAGTACCCTTATTATGCCCTTGAAAGGAACCCTTATCATCCCCTTTACAGGAGCCCTAAACCCTGAACCCCCGATCCTCCACCCCTAAGCCCCAGTCGCAGTCGTAATCGCTCCAGTGGCACTTTTCCACGTCGCCCTCAAGCTGCTCGCTATGCACGTCGTCGGCGAGTTAAGCCAGCTCGTGAAACCTCTGAGTGAGTGTGTCTACAGTTCTGAGCCAGCAGAGTTTGTTTGTGTTTATGTGTGCGGTTTTGGCTAAATCTGCCTTACGCCAGTGTGCGCCCCACCGGGTGGGCTGACGACCGCTTGCGGGAGAAAGTCCGACACACTTTAAAAAAAAAAAAGACCCCAAACCCTAACACCTCAGGCCTCAAGCTCGGGGTTTGGGGCTCCAACATCCCTTAATTTAGTTAAGGAATACTCCTCAACTCAGATAAAAGATCCCACTACGATTTAAGGTATGATTCTCAATAAGTAAGGTACATTTTAAGGGTTTGATGGGGGCTTGAAAGGGCTTGATAGGTTTCGTATTGTGCTTATAGTGGGTTTCCGGGTCCATGAGCATTGTGGGAGAAGCCTCTTACCCCGCCGAAAAAGGCCAAGCAGCTTCAACTATCACCTTGCTGCTTAGGTTGAAAAGTTGTTTGGGATGCTGGTGAGCCCGGCAAATACCCAAGAAATGTTGTAATTGCGCACCGTAAGCTCTAAACCCAAAACTCAAATCCCTGACTCTAAACCCTCAGCCCTACGCCTAAGCCCTAAACCCTTAACCCTGAATCTGAAAATCTCACGGTTCAGGGTTTGGGGTTTAACGGGGTCATCTGGGGTTTTTCTTCAGTGGGGTTCGAGCTTAGCTATTTTGAGGCATAAGTATAGATGCCCTACTTATAACTCCACTTCGAACTATCCATGAGCCTCTATGTACACCCAAAGCCCTAGATCCCGAATCCCTAAACCCTAAACCCCAAAGAACCCTGAGAGGAACCGTACTGCCAGGTTTCCGAAAAGGGGCCCTAATTGTATGGTACTTATACGTCCCTACAGTAAAGTCCCAAAAATAACCAGTTGCTAAGTCCCCCGACCCTCCAAGTAAACAAGTACCTCCAAACCCTAAACCCTAAACACTAATCCCTAAGGACCCAAACCTGAGAGGAACCCACTAAACCCTAAATAGATCCCTCAAAGGAACCCTCTCTCTCTCTCTGTGTATATATATATATATATATATATATTTGCTACCCCCCCCCGACGTACCTACCTATTTGCAGGAAAAGGGTAGGTACGTGGGGGGGGGGGGGGTACCATACATTTATATAGGTCCCTTGACTGACGGAACCATATATAACCCAATTTATATCCGACTTACTAAAACCTAAACCAAGTACCGCCAGGTTTGGCTAAAGCCTAAACCCTAAACCCCAATCCCTGAACCCTAGACCTCATAGAAATCAGGAGTAAATCCTACCAAAGCCTAAACCAAGAACCGCGTTTGGGAAGCCCTCTAGATCCCTTATACATCTCTTACAGGAGCCCTATATATAGATCCCTCAAAGGAACCTTATATGACCTACTTATATCCGACTGCCAGGCATGGCAGAGCAGCATCGATGCAGCCGGGGCTCTGCGTGCCCACGGTGTCACCGGCAGTCCGGGCCTCAAGGGCAGGTGGTTTAGGGTTGAGGGTTTAGGGTTTAGGGTTTCAGGGTTTAGGGAGAAAGGGTCAGGGGAGAAGGATTTAGGGTCTAAGATTTAGGATGTATGGTTTAGGGTCTAGGGTTCCGGAGACCCCAAAAACATTGCTTAAGGGATGGGCGTTAAATTGTGGCGGACGCCCGGATCTGACTTAAGGTATGTTCCTTCATTGAGGGGTTTTGGAGTCTCTGGGTTGTATGCCAAAACCCTACTGTCCAACTTAAGGCGTTTATGTGGGTAGTTCTCTAAAGTAGGGCTTACTTTTTAGTGCCCCCAAAACAGTACGGCACCCTTATAGAAATTGTTATCTGTCGGGTGTGGGGTTCAGGAATTCATGTTTAGGGATTTGGGGTTCTGTTGGCGGATATACTGTTCGCTTAGGCCTTAGGCTTCAAGGTGAGGGTAGTTTAGGGTTTAGGGGTTGATGTACTTTTCCGGGTGAAAGGTTTACTTGGGTCGCAGGCTGCAGCGTTTGGGTTTTGAAGCTGCAAGACTGGGGCAAGCGGCACAGGAGAGTCTCCTCCTAAGGCCAACCTGGCCGTAAAACCATCGTAAACCTGAAGCCCTAGAACTGACAAAAAAGAAGGCCATCAACGTAACTGAAACAAAAACGAAATGACAAGCCGATAGTTATAGATCCGTGCAGAGTCAAAACGAACCTTCTTAAACCCTTACAGCTCATAAGCCGTTAAAGAGTCTTAGGCCCTCCCTGTACAGAAATCAATCCACCAAAAGCACAGATGATAGATACACACCAAGAGGGTTTAGGGTTTAGGGTTGCCCTTAGGAGTTGCCATACCCCGACGATCGACAGACTGAACTCAAAACGGACCCCTTAAAGGAACCCTTACAGGAATCCCATTCAAAAATGCCGAAAGCCTACACCGATAAAGGACTCCCTGAAGGAACCCTTAGAGGAATCCTGTGAGGCAGCACCGAACCCCCAAACCCCCACACCCTCAAACCCCTACACGCCTAAACCTCTAAACTCCTAAACCCCCACACCCCCAAACCCCTACACGCCTAAACCCCTAAACTCCTAAACCCCCACACCCCCAAACCCCTACACGCCTAAACCCCTAAACCCCCACACCCCCAAACCCCTACACGCCTAAACCCCTAAACTCCTAAACCCCCACACCCCCAAACCCCCACACGCCTAAACCCCTAAACTCCTAAACCCCCACACCCCCAAACCCCCAAACCCCTAAACCCCTAAACCCCTAAACCCCTAAACCGGTAGACCCCTAAACCCTAAACCCTAAACCCCTAAACTCCTAAACCCCCACACCCCCAAACCCCTAAACCCCTAAACCCCTAAACCGATAGACCCTAAACCCCTAAACTCCTAAACCCCCGCACCCCTAAACCCCTGCACCCTAAACCCCCACACCCCTAAACCCCTAAACCCCTAAACCGATAGACCCTAAACCCCTAAACTCCTAAACCCCCACACCCCCAAACCCCTAAACCCCTAAACCCCTAAACTCCTAAACCCCCACACCCCTAAACCCCTGCACCCTAAACCCCCACACCCCTAAACCCCTAAACCCCTAAACCGATAGACCCTAAACCCCTAAACTCCTAAACCCCCACACCCCTAAACCCCTGCACCCTAAACCCCTAAACCCCTAAACTCCTAAACCCCCACACCCCCAAACCCCTAAACCCCTAAACCCCTCAACCCCTAAACCCCTAGACCCTAAACCCCTAAACTCCTAAACCCCCACACCCCCAAACCCCGAAACCCCTAAACCCCTAAACCGATAGACCCTAAACCCCTAAACTCCTAAACCCCCACACCCCTAAACCCCTAAACCCCTAAACCGATAGACCCTAAACCCCTAAACTCCTAAACCCCCACACCCCTAAACCCCTAAACCCCTAAACCCCTAAATCCCTAAATCGATAGACCCTAAACCCCTAAACTCCTAAACCCCCACACCCCTAAACCCCTACACCCCTAAACCCCTAAACCCCTAAACCCCCACACCCCTAAACCCCTGCACCCTAAACCCCCACACCCCTAAACCCCTAAACCCCTAAACCGATAGACCCTAAACCCCTAAACTCCTAAACCCCCACACCCCTAAACCCCTGCACCCTAAACCCCCACACCCCTAAACCCCTAAACTCCTAAACCCCCACACCCCCAAACCCCTAAACCCCTAAACCCCTAAACCCCTAGACCCTAAACCCCTAAACTCCTAAACCCCCACACCCCCAAACCCCTAAACCCCTAAACCCCTATACCCCTAAACCCCTAAACCCCTAAACCCCTAAACCGATAGACCCTAAACCCCTAAACTCCTAAACCCCCACACCCCTAAACCCCTAAACCCCTAAACCCCTAAACCGATAGACCCTAAACCCCTAAACCCCCACACCCCCACACCCCCACACCCCTAAACCCCTAAACCCCTAAACCCCTAAACCCCTAAATCCCTAAATCGATAGACCCTAAACCCTTAAACTCCTAAACCCCCACACCCCTAAACCCCTAAACCCCTAAACCCCTAAACCCCTAAATCCCTAAATCGATAGACCCTAAACCCTTAAACTCCTAAACCCCCACACCCCTAAACCCCTACACCCCTAAACCCCTAAACCCCTAAACCCCTAAACCGGTAGACCCCTAAACCCTAAACCCTAAACCCCTAAACTCCTAAACCCCCACACCCCCAAACCCCTAAACCCCTAAACCCCTAAACCGATAGACCCTAAACCCCTAAACTCCTAAACCCCCGCACCCCTAAACCCCTGCACCCTAAACCCCCACACCCCTAAACCCCTAAACCCCTAAACCGATAGACCCTAAACCCCTAAACTCCTAAACCCCCACACCCCCAAACCCCTAAACCCCTAAACCCCTAAACTCCTAAACCCCCACACCCCTAAACCCCTGCACCCTAAACCCCCACACCCCTAAACCCCTAAACCCCTAAACCGATAGACCCTAAACCCCTAAACTCCTAAACCCCCACACCCCTAAACCCCTGCACCCTAAACCCCTAAACCCCTAAACTCCTAAACCCCCACACCCCCAAACCCCTAAACCCCTAAACCCCTCAACCCCTAAACCCCTAGACCCTAAACCCCTAAACTCCTAAACCCCCACACCCCCAAACCCCGAAACCCCTAAACCCCTAAACCGATAGACCCTAAACCCCTAAACTCCTAAACCCCCACACCCCTAAACCCCTAAACCCCTAAACCGATAGACCCTAAACCCCTAAACTCCTAAACCCCCACACCCCTAAACCCCTAAACCCCTAAACCCCTAAATCCCTAAATCGATAGACCCTAAACCCCTAAACTCCTAAACCCCCACACCCCTAAACCCCTACACCCCTAAACCCCTAAACCCCTAAACCCCCACACCCCTAAACCCCTGCACCCTAAACCCCCACACCCCTAAACCCCTAAACCCCTAAACCGATAGATAGACCCTAAACCCCTAAACTCCTAAACCCCCACACCCCTAAACCCTAAACCCCTAAACCCCTAAACCCCTATACCCCTAAACCCCTAAACCCCTAAACCCCTAAACCGATAGACCCTAAACCCCTAAACTCCTAAACCCCCACAAACCCCTAAACCCCTAAACCCCTAAACCCCTAAACCGATAGACCCTAAACCCTTAAACTCCTAAACCCCCACACCCCTAAACCCCTAAACCCCTAAACCCCTAAACCCCTAAATCCCTAAATCGATAGACCCTAAACCCTTAAACTCCTAAACCCCCACACCCCTAAACCCCTACACCCCTAAACCCCTAAACCCCTAAACCCCTGCACCCTTAAAGGGGCCGTGGGCGTGGCCGTCGACGAGGGCCCCGCCTTGCCGCTCCTGGAACTGGCGGCCCGGGGGCCTCAGAGGGTTCGGGGAGCCCCTTACTTGGAGAGTCTTTAGGGGACTTAGGAACTCTAAGGGGTTCCTTTAAATGGGTTCTTTAAAGGGATCTATAGGGATTCTATGAGGGTTTAGGGTTTAGGGGACTTAGTAACTGGCTATTTTTGGTACTTATAAGTACCACAACCCTAATTAGGATCCCTTTTAGGGTACTTACAAGTCTACTTACTACCTAACTAAGTCCTCCGACCCTCCAAGTAAAGGCTTCGGCCTTCCGGTACAAGGGTTCCTTTAAAGGGTTCAATGAGGGTACTATAAGGGTTAGGGGCTCCTGTAAAGGGGATTATAAATGTTCCTTTAAAGGGGATGAAAAGGGTTCCTTTCAAGGGGATTATAATAAGGGTACTATAGGAGTTAGGGGATGATTTGAAGGGCTTTACGGGGGATTCGGGTTTGGTGGTTTAGGGTTTAGTGGTTTGAGGGTTTAGGGGTTTCGGGGATTAGGGGTTCAGGGGTTTAGGGGTTAGGGTTTGGTGGTTTAGGGGTTCGGGGGTTTAGGGGTTTAGGGTTTCCGGGTTTCAGGGTTGAGTGGTTTTGGGTTTATTGGTGTGAGGGTTTAGGGGTATAAGGGTTTAGGGTTTAAGGGTTTTGGGTTAAGGGTTTAAGGGGGTTTAGGGCTTACAGGGTATTACGGGTTTAGGGGTTTAAGGGTTTAGGCCCCGCTGTCTTTTGCTCGTGAATTGTCTTGCAATGGTGGTGAGGAACCCAGCTCAGTAACCTTAAACTAAGGAGCATACTAAAAGCTCGAAACAAGCCCTCTGCAACTGGATCATGGAGTCCCCTGCAAACTGCATGGAACCCTAAGTCCTGAAACTTACATCCTAAACCTAAATCCTGAAGCCTAAACCCGTGCCTTCAACCCTGAACCCTAAACAGGAGTGTTCTTTGTCTCACAGGCTCACGGGTACACTACGTAGGGTTTAGAGTTCTAGAGTTCAGGAGGTAGGGTTTCGGGTGGAGTGTGTAGGGTTGAGGGTGTATAGGCTTCAAGTTGTAGGTTCAGGGTTTGGGGATGTTCGGTTGCGAAACCTTCGCATCCCAGAATAGGAAGCAAGGCAACCAAAAAAGGTCGCCATTCGATGAGCGCGATCTGAGGGTCTCGCGAGATCCGTGCCCAGTCAACATTATGTGACGCAACGTCTTCCAAGAGGGCGGGTTGGTTGTGTACCCCTGACAGGTGGGCAAACGCCCTCATCAGGATGGTCCAGGGCTGGTTGGCTGGAGCCCCGGGTCGGGAGGACACGCTCCGCGACCAGATCAGGTCATTCAGGTTTGAGAACAGGTTCAATCCAGCGGCGCTCGCGAAGCTTGTCGCCGTGGAGAAGGGCTGGGAGTTGACCATTAAGACGACGGCTCTCTCGGACCTCCTTGCCTTTTTCTGAGCATGTCGGAGTAGAGGCACGGCTCTGAACAGATCTACCCTATCTTGGTTAACCAGCAGGGAATAAAGAAACACAAAATGACCACACTCCTGGACTAAACAGCTCCCTTTTTTTCTCAGGGCTGGTCTTCGACGTAAACCTAAGCCCTAAACCCTAAGCCTAAATTCCAAGCTCTAAATCCCAAGCCCTGAAGCCTAAGGCCTAAACCCTAAGCCCAAAACTCCAAGCTCAAAAACCTGATAAAACCCTAAACAACCCGATTAAACCCTATTAAACCCTATTAGACCTAATAAAAACTCATTAAAATTCAATTGAATCCTATTAAAACCTTTAAACCTTATTAACACCCTACTAAAACCCTAAGTCCAAAGAGCCTCGCACCCCGAGCTGAAGCTGAGATTCTGCTGGCGAACGGCCAGATCGTTCCCCTGGACGTTTGCGAGCCCGCCAGCTGAGCCTAATTTTAGGGTTTAGGGGTTTAGGGTTTAGGGTTTAGGGCTTTAGGGTTTAGGGGTTTAGGGTTTAGGGGTTTAGGGTTTAGGGCTTTATCACACATGCCAAACCCCCCCCCCCACAAACCCCCCCCCCCAGAGAAAGAATGCTCTGCAGTGGCTGAAGATGCACCTGTGCGGAACGGAAATTAGCCTTAATAAGGCTTACTTTTGGATTGTGTTCGGAATGACCTGCAGTGGCTGAAGATGCACCTGTGCGGGAAGGACATAAGCCTCAAAGGCTTATTTTGGGATTGTGTTCGGATGGTGGGTTTGTCGACTAAAGACGGGACACGGGCACTATCTTTTCTTCTGCGCAAGCTGCACAACACCCGCTCACTGATCCAGCTGGGCTATGAAAGCACGCAGCTCATCATGCGAAGGCTTTTGCACACCTTCATTCGGATGAAGCTTTTTGTACCGTGTGTAAATGAAAACCAGGACCGCATCCAGCGCGTCCAGCTCATGGGGACAACGCGGTGTGTCCCATTTGCGCTGGAAGTTCTTCTGTTCCGAAGGATCGTCGCCTGGCCACCACGAATTTACACAAACCGTTCACCAGAACAAACGATCTGCCCCAAAACAACTGCACATCTCCTGCCAAGTCATGACAAGAAACTAGGATACGTGGCCCTGTAGCCAAACGAGGTTGGATCACGAAGCAACGTCACCTCGGACTTCATCGTCTCGGTGCATAACAGATCTCTCAGCCCTGACGGCGTTGCCTTGGGTGGCCTTCGTGGCCCCCCATGAGCACCTGGTTCCGCCCGCGGTGGCGGTGGTGCCGCTCGTGGCTCGGTAGCAGCTTTTGCAGCCGCCTCGGCAGCAGAGGCTGCCGCTGCTTCCGAAGCGTGTTGTTTCGCCCCCTCTTTCGCCCCCTCTTGATGAGCTTTTCGTCTTTCCTTTTCCTTTAGGGTCTTCCGGGCGAGCTGAGCCACACGTTTGAACTCGCCACACTCCCGGTCTTCTTCCGCCAGCTGCCCACAGCATCTCAGGATTTCTTCCTCCTGTTCTGTGAACTTTTTCGTCTGCCTGTACACGAGCTTCTTCACCATCTCTTTCTTTTCCTCTGCAGTCGAATCTGGAAACATCTCCTCCACCAATCTGGATGCGATGTCCAGCTTGAGAACTGAGTTGTTTTTTCCTGAACCTTTTGTGGGCAGCTCGACACCCAGTGCAGCACAAAGCTGCTTCAAGTCCGGCATGGTCAGGAAGCAGCCTCGCTTGATGGCTGCTTTTGCGATGTCCTCGCCAGGCCCCGCCACTCGCAAGGCGGAGCTTTGACCTAGTCTGAGTAGTTCCGCTGGCATGAATGCCCGCAGTGTCCTCTCTGTAGGCAGAAGCTTCCATGGCCCCTGGAGATCGAAACAGCACATCCAACGGATGTGCACTGATGCCATGTCCTCTTTCTCCATGTCTTTTGCATGCAGCACATAGTCCTCATCTCAGGATTTCGACAACGAACTGAAACAATGACAAAACTCCATGTTTCTTCGACACAGGCCTGGCTGTCCACGGTCACACGTTTGAGCGGTAGGCCGACTGCAGCCCACTTCCTAAACCCCAACGACAAAACGTAGTCGTCATTCTCCTCGTGGTGGAACACCTCACCCTGGATGAAGAAGCTTCCTGTCAAGCAAAAAATGGCTCATCTTGCGCAAGCGACTACGAAAGCCTGTGTCCTTCCGAAAACAGTTCTGAGGGAACCCCAAAGCCATCTTTTTTCTATGGCCTATGTTCTCGGACCGGCCTATCCAGCACAGATCCACATGACTGAAGTTGTTGCCCACGTCTTCAATCAGGTAGGCCACCGCAGCCGACGACCGTTGCTGAGCCAAGGGCCCGCTGTTGCGCCACTTCGAATTGAGTATCTCTCGCGGTCGGGGAAACACCTTTGGGTTGGGAAGCTCCACCCTGTTGGGCGAAAACATCATCTGATTGGCGTAGTTTCGTTCGGGCAATCCGTTCGGGCTGAGCACGGTCGTGAAGTCTGCGGCCTCCGGCAAAATCTGCGGGCATCCACCCGTTTCTGCATATGGGGACACGATTGTGTATAGGAATTTGCACGGATCACTCATCTTCGCATTCGTCGAGTGCACAGCAGCTTTTCGGTGCAAAAACGCAAACGTGTTCTCGAGCGTGTCTTTGGTGGATGGGCTTCCAAGGTAGAGCTTTTTCGCGAGCAGCTTCAGCTCACGTGAGCTGGCATTGTAGCGGCTTTGGATCAGCAAAGCCATTGTTTCGCGCGCCAATTGTTGGCGATTCCAACCGAGATCGAACATCAACTCCTTCCACTCCTTGGCTTTGCATCGCTGGAGCAAATGGGAACATTCAAGCACGTGTTTTGTTGTTTCTGGGGGGCTTCATAAACTTCCCACAAACATAATCAGCAGCGTAAAATCTAGATTCGGCGTGCTGTGTCTTGTGCACTTCTGCGTCCAACACCGCCTCCACGATGGACTTGCACTGCGCCATGCATGCCTTGCATTGTTCTGGTTTTTTCGACAATAGCCCTGCAACCAAGCCCGGCAATGCCATCCAATAATGCACGTTGGACCAGAAAACATTGGCAGCCAGGCATACAGCAAAGGTGCTGGCTTTCTCGAGTAGGGCTTTCTCCGCCAAAGCCCAAGGAGGAAGCACATCGGGCAGGCTTTTTCGAGTGGACTTTGTGAAGCCCAACATGTCGCCAAGCTCCGCTGCGTCGATCGTCTGTAGCACATGCTGCACTGTGTGCACAAAGCCTCCCACACACCGACTCGCCGCAAATGCGGCTTGTGATGGCCATCCTTCACTGACAGCCTCCAGTGTTGCGTAGTAGCTGTTTTCCAACGGGTGCGAAACAACGACGATGATCTTGGCGACGTCTTTCAAACTGTAATCGCCCATGAAGCGCGAAATCATGCTGGTAGGCCCTTTCGAATTGAACATGGCATAAAGCTCCTTCTTGTTCCGGGGCTCCGCTTCTGGTTCTCGATCCGGGTCGTCCTCGTCCTCCTGCTCCTGGTCGTGCTCGCCGCTTTTGTCCTGGGATGGAACTCAAATCGACTTCGCACATACAAAGACCCTGGGAATTGTTCAGGGGCTGGAAAAAGGAGGGGCTCTGAAATAGTATCCCTTGCTCGGTCTCTCCTCTGTTCTTTCTCTCTTCCTTATATGCCTCCTTGCATGCAAGGAACACAGTACTCCTGCAAGGCCAAAATGGCCTGTTCCTGAATGGTCCAATCATGCAATGCCTCGCGTAGCGATGCATGGAGACCAAACCAAGCTTTCTGCTTCACCTGGGTTGCCGATATGGGTGTGACTTCAGAACTGAACTCCTTCAATTCAACCAATCCGTATTCAGACTGAGCACAGAAAGGCCTCTGTTTTTCAAGGCCTTCGTGCGAAGCCAGTCGTCCATTGTCTCCGCCGCATCCAAGTCTGCATCAAACGGGTCTTTGCGGTCGGCGGCGACCCTTTCTGCGAATTGCTCGTAGTAGTCTTCGCTTTGGCCCTCCAAGAACATCTGGAAACACTCCCTTTTTGCCTCGAGTTTGTCTCCGCTTTTCCAAGCCCCATGATCAAAGTTGCCTCGGTCTGGGGAAACGGGGGTGCTTCCAGGATGTCGTTGCTTCGTGCTTCGTCCTACTAGCTGCTCGCAATGTCACAACCTCGGGTCTATGGGAAGCCGAGGAACAAATCAAACTCAATTTCATCACCGGCATTGTAAAGTTTGCAGCACTCATCGCCTTGCGAAAGGCGTTCCAGGATGGGTGGCTGCACTCAGACTCGCTCGTGCCGCGCAGGTGTAGTCTCTCCCAACAAAAGTTGAACGATTTGTGCTGGGTCCCCTCGTCGTCGGCGACCTTGCAATGCTCTGCTGGACTGTGCCACAAAGCCATGCAAACAAAGTCGGGGACTACACCCCACACCGAGTCACCACTTTGAGCAACTGCATTCGCTCCACTGGCGTGATCTGCGCTGTTCGCAGATCCTGCTTCCCTGGCTCCAAGACCTTGCAACTCCATCGACGCAATTATAATACACGTCCTCAAACTGAAATGTGTCTGGGTGCCTGCTCGGGTGGGGTCATGAAGAAGGCTAGGTCCTTCCCCGTGGCCATCAGCAGGGCGTGGTTCACGGTCTTCAACATAACCTTGCCATATCAACATGCATTTGTGGCAACCCAAATTGAGGCTGAACTTCGCTCTGGAGCTGGGGGCCCCGCGTAGAACAGGTTGCTTTCTTTTTTGGAGATGGTCGGCCTCCGGGGTGAAATCCGGAGATTAAGGCCACATGCCCCGTGCACGTCCCCGCAAAAGCCTCCATGGGCTGGACCCGTCCAGCTGCTCTGCGATGACTTTCTTCAAGACCTTATATGAGTGCAACCAACAAGCGTTTGGTGAAAGTCTACTGTGCAGGCAGTTCTGCAGACCTCTTTTGCTTTGCGCGTTCTTCTTCTTCTTCTTCTCTCTGTCTCTCTCTCTCTCTCTCTGTCTCTCTCTCTCTCTCTCTCTCTCTCTCTCTCTCTCTCTCATTCTCTCTCACTTGCTTTTGTGCTCCGGAAAGTCTGCCTTGTCCGTCCGGCACGGACAAGCTTTGCATGTCAGTTCTGGCTGACTGCCCATGATCTCAAAAAAACTGCTTCTGAGCACGCAGGCCTTCACTGTCAGTGGCCGGTTCCGAAACTTCACCAAAGACTGGCTGCACAAAGGTTCAGGGCTAGTTCTGTTGTGTTTCCCAGCCAGTAACACGGTTACAGTATCTCGGGCTTACTTGTCGGGCCATTCGCATGGTGCACCACACGCTCAAAAGCAAACGTTCGAATGGGCAGGCTTGCCGAGCAAAGCAGCAGTCGGGCTCTGCAACCGCCCACAGCTAGCTATCGCATGATCTGAGTAAGACGAGGGTAAGGATTTTGTTTACCTCGGCGTGGTTGGTTCAATGATCTGCACATATTGGTAAATACGACACTGTGAAGATACGGTAAAAACTGTTGCATGTAGCCTGGGAAAGATGTAGCCGTGTGCCGGTGGCATTCAGAATTCATCGAACCCTGGACAAGCTAATCCTAGACTAGCTCCAGCCCTCATGCTTATACATGTTACCAAAGCCCCCGACACACCCTCAACACTAAGACCCTTTGAATAGGACACTAGGATTAAAACCTACGGTTGCTAAGCCCTCATTGCCCTATATCCGCCACGCAAACCAGCCCAAAACTATCCGGAACTACCATGACGGCCTGTGGTCACGTGGCCTGGATATGTTTGGGTTTAGGCCCGGGCTTCTCAGAAGACCACCCTCTAATTGAAATGATGTGACCTACAATCAGGGTGTCGGGTTGGGGCGCTTGGGGTTTCAGGGTTTGCGGGTTTAGGGAAAGCTTAGGATTTGGGTCTTTTTAAGGTTCAGGTTTGGATAATATTAAGAGCCGACACTACCCCTGGTTGCTCTGGCACCGGAACCAACTGACTGCTCGCTTGGCCTGTGCATCAGCCGTCGTGTGGCGGTGTATCTCGACGGCAGTCTGCGTCTACAGCCCCCTATCGCTTGTAGTTATAGTCATAGTTCTATAACCTATAATGTGCCCATAGTACAGCACCGCCGCGCGTCAGCATCATGAGCAATTTCCCACACTGCCGCAACAAGGCCGAGCATCATGAACATCCGGAAGTGGGATCAAGGCATTTATACTGGCATCGCATCTGCCGGGGTTGGCATTTACAAGATCACCAGGGGCAGAAAGAAACCTTGGAAGGGGCAGGGCTGCTTTGGGCTTCCCGAATGGTTTCCAAAACACTAGGCACCGAACAAGCTTCGATTCACAGTCTTCTCGTGTGGGATGGTGTGCACCAGAAATAACACTGATAGTTGTTGGTTGTGCGAAGAGTATGTGTGTAGGTGGGTAGGTGGGTAAATAGGTAGGTAGGTAGCCGGTGTGGGTAGGCTAGACTGGAAGCGAAGCAAATGTGCTCGCTTGTTTTGGGCCGGCCACAGATGTTCTTGATATTGTTTTCGCGCTCCCCCAGGAGTTCCCCTTTCCGTTGGTTGGCATCCCAATTTATAAACATCGTGCGGGGTTGAATCATACTCAATGTTTGTCTTCGGGAGGGGGGAAAGACAAGACAAGGATAAAGAGAAAGAGAGCGAGCGAGAGAGAGAGAGAGAGAGAGAGCGAGAGAGCGAGAGAGAGAGAGAGAGAGAGATAGAGAGAGAGAGCGAGCGAGAGAGAGAGAGAGAGAGGGAGATAGAGAGATAGAGAGATAGAGAGATAGAGATATATATATAGAGAGAGAGAGAGAGAGCAAGGGAGGGAGAAAGAGGGAGAGAAAGAGGGAGAGAAGGATGGAGAGAGAGAGAGAGAGAGAGAGAGAGAGAGAGCGAGAGAGCGAGAGAGAGCGAGAGAGAAAGACAGAAACAGAGGAAGACCGAAACAGAGCAAGACAAAGAAAGACAGAACATCAGAAAGAGAAAGAGCCAACCATGTTATGCGCACGCTCCAAAAACGAGGCAACCCAACCCCCTCAAAATCCAGCGCTCACAGAGGGGGGGGGTTGGGTCCCCACGCCATCTGGGGGGGAGGGGATGCAGCCGCCCGGGCCCTGGGGTCGTGGCTGGTCTGTGCTTTTGAAAACCGGTTCCAGACCCCCACAACAGCAATCGGACCGCTTTTGAAATCAAGCCTAGGGGGAAATGCTCTGAGGGGAGAGGGAAGGCCCTGCCCCTGGGGAGAGGGGGGGTCTTGTTTTCAATCCAAACAGAAATTCTCTCGGTTTGGATTGGAAAAGGCATGCCGTGCTTGTTGGGGGGGAAGGGGTCAAAATAAGGCCAGAATAAGGTCAAAATAAGGTCAAAATAAGGTCAAAATAAGGTCAAAATAAGGTCAAAATAAGCAAAACGCCTGGGTTTTGTAAGGAAACCACGCAAGGGTCAAAATAAGGCCGAAATAAGGTCAAAATAAGGCCGAAATAAGGTCAACATAAGCAAAACGCCTGGGTTTTGTAAGGAAACCACGCAAGGGTCAAAATAAGGCCGAAATAAGGTCAACATAAGGCCGAAATAAGGTCAACATAAGCAAAACGCCTGGGTTTTGTAAGGAAACCACACAAGGCCGGGGCTGGCAGAGGCAGGTTCTGTATCGGCGCAAAACCCCCTACTCCAGTGTCCTGAAGCCACACCTAAAACCTGCAAATCTTGAATGCTTGGAACCGAACTCCTAAAAGATCCCTGACTGCCGGCGCGAACCGCGATCACTAGTCGGCCGCCTCAGCCTCGGCCTCCTCGTCGTCCTCCCCGAACGCATCATTGGTGTTCAACTGCGTATCCAAAAGAGTCTGCTTGGATTTCTTGCTAGCATCCTCGTCATCGTTTGTTGCACTGCGCTTCCCGGCACGGCCTGGGCTGGCCGCTTTCTCGGATGCAATGCTCTTGGCATCAGAATCCGCCTTCTGCTGCTCAACCTGCTGCGCCACACGCTTCGCAATCTCGGCTTCCATGTGCTTCTTCATCTCGCTCTCCTTCTCTGCAGCAGCTTTCTTCTGATCAGCCAACATCTTGGTCAGCATCTCCTGTGCCAACTTCTCCGCGTGCTCCTTCACTGCTGCATCCTTGATCAGCACGGCGTCCCTCTCCTTCTCCTTCTTGTTGTTTGCGGCTGCCTTGGCTGCACGGGCTTTCTCTGCCAAATCGATCTTCTTCTGCTCGTACTCTTGTTTGGCTTGCTCCACAGCTGTCTTCACGCTGGCTTCCGTGATGTCCTTCACTTTGCGGCCCGCTAGCACAACTGCACAATCTCGAGCTTTGAGAAGCGGGTTTTTGGCGGAACCAAGCATCCACTTCTTATCATGTCGCACATACTTGACCTCCCAATCGTCGCAGCCTGCTTTGTCCGTGCCGGGAAGGGTCAGCTGGCGCATCTCCGCCGGGTCGATCAGCATTTGCTTGCCAGCCTCGTCCTTGAAAACGAACGGCCCAAACGGATCCATCTCAACATCTTCGGCCTGCAACATGCAAAGGTAGGCTACAAGGCTGCATAGGGTGGTCTGAATTTTGCATAGCTTTGTGGGCTGTAAGGGTTTCGCAGAGGGCACTGTGTGAGTTCTCAAAAACAACAGGCATCGCTTCGGCAGCATCCGGGAATATGGATTGGAGGTTAAGGCATCACCCGTGGACACAGAACCATACCAACACCACGCACTGCTTAGTCCAGGATGTACGAAAACACATTGGGCACCCACCCCAGCCCCACCCTACACCCGCGCAGAATGCACCCATGCAGCGAAACCGGCCTCCGGTGGTTCTTCATCAGAAGATCCTCCGAAATCATCATCCCCGTCTTGCACCGCTCCTCCTGTCACGTCTATCTAGCGCCGAGTCGGGGCAGGACCACATGCATGCAACAGCAAACACGCATCCGAGTCCTGGCGGTGTCTTGGGCTGCTGCTTGACTGCTCTAGACGGTTCTGGGTTCTTCTTGCCGGCACTCGTCGAGTTGAGGGCAGCATCTCGACGCACGTCTTTCTCTGCTGCCTTGATTTCATCAACCATCTCAGAGCACAACATCGGTTCCATGTCCCCTTTCTTCGTTTGCCATATGAACTCCTTGTTGTCGTGATTGTGATCGATAAAAACCTCCCACTCCACTCCAGGCTCGGGAGCACCGATGTCGTATTCATCCCCGTCATCGTGCACGAGAAAGAATACTTTTTTCCCCCGCACAGTCCTGACCTTGACATTGTACCCGGTGTCTGGTGGCCCGGGGTCACTGTTGTTGCCGTCGCCATCCTGCAGCAACATGGGGTTAGGCACACTTGACTTGACCGGGCAGGACTGGGTGGTATTGCAAATTTCGGCCGAGCCACGCTGTCACCGCTCTCCCTTCCGGGTAGGATGCCTTCTGGCAACTCGGCCGGGGTACCATCTGCAGATTTCTTCGGCAAGAAATGCGCAAACACACCCACGTCAGCTCCAGGCTTGAGGCCCGGCATGCGGTGCTCCATGTAGGCCGCGACTTGCTCGGGAGTCCAACCCGTTGACTCCATCGGTCGGCCACGTCGCTGGTACTCCTTCGCCACAGCCTTGAGCATGGCGTCCTTTGCCCTCCTTAGACAACCCGGACACCAGAAACACATGTGACATGCGACACGCACACACACACACATACATGCACTCACACAACGCACATGCTGTGAAGCTTCTCCACCGGCTCCTCCGTGGGCTGGAATCCCAGATTGAAAGCCATCAAGTAGAACAGCGTGGCTCGGTCCAGGCGCTTGGTGACATTTTTGTTCATGGCTGTGTCATCTGCCTTCTCTAGCCAGTCGATGAAATGGCAGTTCTGAGCAAACACACAGCAGGCACACTGGGGAATTTGGTCAGCGCAACACTGCAACAAGCCTCACAAATCTAGACCGGCAACCGGCATGTGATTGAGAGTGGCGTGATTATAATAGTTTGTGTTGACGGATCGTCCGCCCAATGACGATGGCAAACGGGCGCCCGCTGAGTTCTTCTTCGTCTTGCGAAGCTTCTCGTTGGGCGCCTCCGACTCATCATCATCATCATCCGGCTCCGCCACTGTCTTTTGGGACACTCTGCGGGCCGGCGGCCTCTTCGGCGCGGCGGTGGGAGCCGTCTTGGCTTTGGCTTTCGCCTTTGGCAGCGGCGCGTCCTCCGGATCCTCAGGGGCCACGAGGTTCATCTTGCCACCGTTGGGCCATTGAAGCTTCCTCAGGTTATGGACCATCGGAAATCAAACGCAGCACGGTTGGAACAAATGCACCGCACATGGTCTATGCTTCCAAGGCACATGGTTTTTTTGGCCTTCGCCGCAAACAACTTCTTGCGCGAGGGCCGCTCGTCCGGCGAATCCTCCTCATCATCCGTCTCCGGTTCGGTTTTCCTCTTCACGGAAGGCATGGCACAGGAAAACCACTGAAGGGACAAGGCTGAAAGCTCGGGTCACAAAAAGCGCTCGCATCACGACAGTCCGGCCGCACTGCTGGCAACTGACACAACTTGAAATGATTCTGCAGCAATCACGCAACGAGCTCGGAAGGAGAATTTCTTTTTTGCAAAAGGCACACATCGTCACTAATTGCTAGCCACAGACGACCACACAAGCAGCATGGCAAGCTGCAGCCCGCTGCTCCTTCACATCTCCAGCTTAAAGCTGCACAAAGCTACGAGTTGTACGATGGCCACATTGCCCCAATGCATGGCATTTCCTGCCACTGCAGCGGCCCTGCTCACATCTTGCACAGGCAGGGCACTGGAAAATCCCATACAGTGCGCCGCAGAGCGCGTGACGGGGAAACCTAGTGCGGCGAGACGCTCCTTAGGGATCATGGGCCGCCTGCGTGCAGGACTCCACAAGACCCCTCCGCCATGCCGCATTGTAGGTATTTTGCCGGAAACGGCACTCCAATTGCGGCGCTCTTCTGAGTCACCCAAATGAATCACCAAGTCGCGGTCTGTCTTTGGCTCCCGATGAAACCGGCCCGTGTAGTACTTCTCCAAGCCCTTAAGCACACACTTCTCCCGGAAGTTCAGCAGGTACCGCAAATCAACACGCATGTGCTTTGCAACCTTGGTTTCAACACAAACCACCACCTGAGCAAAAGTACAGTCGCACAGCAGAGCACACTGCATTTGCAAGTCAAACAATGCAATCCAGAGAGCACCTTTCCACTTCCTTTTCCGGATCCTTGCCCACTGTTGGCCATGCATCACGATTTCACTGTGACTGGCCACAAAGTAGTCCGATGGCCGCGTGCTGCCTTCCTCTCGCACAGCAGCGGCAACACGTGCGTAGAGTTCAGCAGGTGAGTGGAGTAGCCTTGTTCGTTTTCTGTGTGCTAGCACCAGATAAACACGCTCGCGGGCAGTTCCGCCATGTCCGGCATCCGCAGGCTCTGGCCGCAGAATGTGGATGTGGTAGGAGCCCCCGTACAGGAGCCGAATCATCTGGATCCGGAGGTACTGCATTGGAAACACATCAGAAAACCCGTCAAACCCAAAGCCGCACAAGTGCTCTAACACAAGCAGTTCGGTCCTTCGTGTTTTCGATCACGATGAGGGGCGTTTCCTTTTCCACATGCCTCTTGGCGTGACATATGAAAATGTGGGCGGTAGGCCCTTCCTCCATCAGCTGCTTGCCACACTGGCTAAAGTCGGGACATGGGAGCCCCGCCACTTCCAGCTCACAATCTGTGCCGTGGCCAAAAAGTCTGCATTTCCGGTTGTGTGTGTAACAGTGCTGGTACTGGCACAGGGGCGCTGCATCGATATCGAACGCCTTCTGCATAAAACATGCTGCTTTATCGAAGCTTCCCCGTGGAACGAAATCTGCAATGTCACCGAACACGCATGGACTGCGGCAGGCTTTGCCGCTTGTTGTCTTCATCCACGCAAAATGGTCTCGAATCAATTGTCTGCAGCCAGCATCATTTTCCTCAGCTGCCACAACTCAAGCCGGCTTCTATCTCCGACTTCAATACATTTGCACTTACTTACGATGAGCCAAAGAACATGACAGGAGACCACCCGGAAATCCACCTGGCAGCTCAATTTCCGTGAGCTGTTGACCGCCATCTCGACGGTGGCCAAAGCTAACTCCGCGGTCAATGCCCCGGTGCAACTTGAACTTGTCCGGTTGGTGCTGACCAACATGGACTCCTGTGCGGGGCGACAGAATGGATTCGCTCACACTCACACACACATTCCTGGGCACGAGTCCTCCAAAGAAGCAATATCGATTCGGTCTGTTACCGCTGCCCAGGCAATCTGGACGCATCGGGCCGCACGAGCCAATCTTGAAGGGTCTCTGGGCAGGTCCTTATGGGAAACAAAAGGGCGCACCGCTGCTCCAAACTGCACTAGCACAACAAAGCTCTTTGCAAGCCAAGATCAAGAAAGTCGTCTGAGCTCACAGAGCTGTTCTGTGTGTCCCAGTAACCGCTGTGCACTTCGGTCATCATTGTCATTGACAAATCATCGTCTGCTGGTTCCATGGCCAGGCATGCAGAAATTGGACAACAACAACAACAACAACAGCACAGCAGCCAACAAGGGGTTAACTGTGCCTTACTGTGCTTTGCTTCTGTACTCACACGTTCCAC
The DNA here is from genome assembly GCA_905221615.1 of Symbiodinium sp. CCMP2592. Lineage (NCBI taxonomy): Eukaryota > Dinophyceae > Suessiales > Symbiodiniaceae > Symbiodinium > Symbiodinium sp. CCMP2592. Next base: position 95,916 of record CAJNDT010000061.1, read on the forward strand.
AGCCCACCTGGGAACCAAAATATGCAAGGGTCGCTCACGGTCATCGCCACTCTATTGACAGAATGCGTTCAGCAGGCATTCTGATGCGCCGGGGCTGCGGCAACTGGCGGGGCGTAGCAACCCCTCTGCAATTCAGGAGCCCATACGAAAGCCAATTCCGTTGGCTTTTTAGCGATCGTCGACCCATCGAGGAACAACTCAGCAGAATCAGAAGGCAGACAAACTTCCATCGGACCGCCACAATTTCGCAAGCTGCACGGGCTAAGTCGAGGGCGTGGTATGTCTTGCACGGCTGGAGCTCCGTCCTCGCCCGGCACCAGTAGACCACCTCGCAGCAAGTCGCATCACGTTGCAACCCCTCTTAGTTTCCTTGCAGCTCAGGGACAACCGCTTGCCAAGCAAACGTGGCAGGCTTCATGTTCTTGAGGCCGAAATCGTCCAAGATTTGGCGGATCGTGCGGCCATTCTCTTCCTTGGCTGTGGAAAAATATCTCAACCGAGAGAACCCGAAACCTGAGAGCGACCGAGACACATTCTCATGAAGATAGTGCATTGCTGCGAACTTCACCGCTTCCGTCCGCGCCAATTTCTGGCGCATGTGGTTCTTCTGCAATCCCTCTGAAAAGCTCACTGGCTTCAAGGACAATTCTGCCACATGCTCGTTCATCCACTTTGCAAACTGACCTATCAAATGCCAAACCACCGGCTGGAGCAGATAGCCGGAATTGCCTGGATCCGGGTCAGCTGCAAACACCAACAGGTCCTCGAAACTCGGCCGCAAGAAATCACTCTTCACTTTGCCCGCAACAAGAAATGTGCGCCAGCTCTGATGCAACCTGCTGTGTAACGAACGACTCCACAGTGATGCGGCTGGGAAGGAGCACAAGCCACGCTGCAAAGTACATTCAGACTCTTCATGGCTTCCGGCTGCGTACACAACAAATGTGATAGAGCCAACCCTCTCAACAGCATGGCGAACCAAGCCGGTCAGCAAATCCCTAGCTGGCTTGCGAAGATCTGCAGTTCGCCTCGCGTGGGCGAGGGCCCACGTGATCCAACAAAACGCCAGCTGGGTCCCAACAGTCTTCTCTTTCAGGTAAAAAGGTTGCTTTGTAGCGGCTTCGTCTTTCAAGGCTTCGTGCTTGGTTTTCAGTTCCGTGGCCATCGCTTCACCAGGGAACAAGCGGCAATGGTATTCATGCACCTGTTCTATGCGGTCGGGGTCACGGGCCTTTCCCAAAAGCCTCTCTGTGTTCTTGCTCTTGTGCAGATTTAGCAGCAACTCTGCGAAAGTCCATTGGGCAGGGACTTCTGGGCAGTCTTCAGCAACGATTACAGAAATCGCAGTCTGGCCTGGCACAACGCAGTTGGCCAGCTGATGTGTCATCAAAGCACGTGGTACCACAACATTGCTGCTGGAGGCTTCAGGAACTGTACTTTCGAACAATTTCCTTCTCTGTGTTTCTGCTTGTCGATTGCACATAACTACGGGCCTATATCACCTTTAAACTATCTTCAAATATCGTCCTTGATAAGGTTTTTTTTGTTGAATGCACCTCCTCCAAGCAGCGGATGCCTGCGAAACGCCACGAATCTGGGCATATTCAGGAGAGGATTCAGGCGGGGAACATGCGGGTCAAAATAAGCCCTAATAAGCCTTAATAAGGACTAATAGGCTTTATTATGCTTTGTTTCGGGCTTTGCTCGTTGGGACCAATGTTCACTAAGAATTAATTTCTTGGGGGGGGGGTTCAGGAGAGGGGGGCAAGCATTTCTGTGACTTTAGGGTTTAGGGTTTAGGGGTTTAGGGGTTTAGGGTTTAGGGCTTTAGGGTTAAGGGGTTTAGGGTTTAGGGCTTAGGGTTTAGGGTTTAGGGCTTTTATGTAGGGCTTGAACAATTACCTCAACTATTTTGGGGGTTCCGTATTATGATTGTGGTGTAATATACTATATTATTACCGAACCCAAGACTCCAAAACCATGAATACAGGAATATACTGAACTTATTATAGGAGCCCTAATGGGATTGATGGTGTATTCCTTCATTAAGGGGTCTTGGAGCTTGGGATGAGGGTGAAGAGCGAAGCTTTGAGGGTTTAGTGTCGTAGGGTAGCGTTTAGGGAACTTAGGGTCAGGGTAATAGGGTGAGGTCTTAGAGTTTGGGAGGTTACAGGGGTATAGGGTTCAGCGAACCTCTAGATGTCAACAGTCCGAAAAGGTGTTAATGCCCAGCAGCAGGTTAGCAAAACCAAAACCCTTAACCCCAACCCCGATCCCTTTGGGATGGGCGAGGGATGGCCCAAACCCCAGAAAGTGCATACTTCCATGATATGAGGTGATTAGCAAGCAGGGGGCATAAGCAACGTAAATGGTTTCGCTGAAGCGTGACCGCAGTGCTAGATCAGATGAAGTCACATACCCATGAGCACGTATAGCTACACCCTAGGCCCTGAAAACAAAAAATGAACTTTAAATCCCGAAACCCTAAACCCTAAACTGTACACCCTAATCCAAAAAAGCCTTAGCCGATGTTTAGATGCTTGGGCCGTTAGCACAGTGGATTTCAGAGAGTTGCGGGAAAAGCGTTCTTCTCCGGAACCCAAAATCCATCAAAATCCCTAAGCCCCAAAGCCCCAAAAACTCTTCACCAAACCCCAAATCCCCTAAAAGCAATGCTGAAACTCTCGCCGTTGAGCCACACCCTAATCAGCGTCACATGTAAACATCCTTGACGCCTTCTCTGAGCCACTGCTGCATGTAGTTATCTCGCCTGCATGGTTGTGTTGATCGTAAGGAGCCCTGAGGAATAGAACTGGGATATGGGAGTTTCCGAAAATAGGGGTACCTTCTTTAGGGGTCCTTATAATAAGGATCCTATTATTTAGGGTACTGTTATATTAGGGTCCTCGATTTTGGGAAGCCCCCATATGATTTACTTAAACCCAAAACCCTGAGCCCCAGTGATATTAAGGAACCCTGGGGAAGAGTATTGGCATGTTTCAGGCTGCACCTTGAACCACAAAGACTCTTCAGGGCCGAAAGCCAAAGACCTGCACCCAACCCCGCCAAGTTCGAGGGTTTAGGGTATAGAGTCTAGAGTTTGCCTGGACCCCAAGAGTACGTGGAAAGATAGCCTTTTATGGGGGTCGGGCGATTGTTTGACCTATACCTTTGGGGGCTTTGGGTCGCTGCACTTGCACCCTACCACCCTGAATCTTAAATCCTAGACCCTAAACCCTAAACGCCCGAAGCCCTGAGAAGCCCGAAAGCCCCGGTTGTTCCGAGTCCTCCGGGGCGCTTGGCAGTGCTTCTGCGCGATAGCCAGGGGACCTGGCCTGGGGGGGAGGCTCTTAGTTTGAGGTTTACCTTAAACAGGAATACCCTGGCTTTTTAAGGACTTATGTAAAGAAATCATAATAAAGAGCCCTAAAAAGGTAGGCTTTTCAGGGTTAAGGTAGGGTCTGGGGTCAGGGAGATTTCGGGTTTAGGTTTTGGGAGATTGAGGGTTTGGAGGCCCAGGGGGGCCAGGGGACTGGGGAACTCCAATTAGGGTACTTATTTACGTATTTTTCTATCTATTTACGTATTTTTCTATCTATTTACGCATTTTTACTTATTTACTTATTTTTCTACTTATAACCTACTTACCAAGTCCCCTGGGGCTCTTAGTATAGGGGCCTTAACCATCAGAATAGGGTTCCTGAAAGGGACCGTTCGTGAAAGGCTTCATAATAAGGGTTACTATAAGATGGGTGCTAGAAGGGAGTCTTAGTATAGGGGCCTTAATCATTAGAATAGGGTTTAGGGTTTTGGGGTATAGAGGCATCAATCATAAAAACAGGGTTCCTCTTTAAAGGATTCTAGAAGGGTTACCACAAGGGCTCGTAGGAGGTTCAAGATAGGTGCCTTAGTAATTAGACTTTGGTTTTGGGTATGGTATAATAGACTCAAAGGCAATACAAAGCCCATAGGAATACTGTTGACAGTTGCGTCGGCTTCTGCAGTAGGTTTCGTTTATGGCTCTTGGGTTTAGGGTTCAGGGTCTGTTTGCTCAAAAGGTTTTCTGGCATATCTTTGCTATGATTTCTGTTTTTTCCACGGAGCGTTTCTTCTCGTTCAAGGTTCTTTATTGACATATCTTTAGTATGGTTTCTGTGGGGTTTACGAGGGTCTCACAGGGTGTTGCAGTTTAGGGTTTTTGTCTAGGTCCAGGGTTGCCTGAGCCCAAAACCTTAAACCCTAAACTACTATAAACTAAACCCTAAACGCTAAAGCCTAAACTACTAAACTAAACCCTCAACTACTAAACCCTAAGCTGTTCAAACTCAAAGCCCAACACCCTGAACTGATAAACCCCATATCCCAGAACCTAAAACCCCTAAACCCCTAGCACCCAAGCCCCAGAGTACCCTTATAGATCCCTTGTAGGAACTCTTATAGCTCCCCTAAGCTTCTAAGGCCTCCTGGCCCCGAAGGCCACGCTCCTACGAGAGAAGCCCGAACAACGAGGGTTCCTCACTACCCAGACCCCCGGGAGGGCCCAAAAAATAGATCCCTTAGAGGGGGTTCCTATAAAGTACCCTTAGTAGTATAGGGTCCCAAATTAGGGGTATATCTCCGCCATGACATGCCCCCCGGGTTTAAGGTTCAGGGTTTTTTGCTAGAGCCATGCGCACGAGTCCAGCGCGCTTTGGCGGCTTCCCAGCAGGATCTCTCAGCAGGTTCAGGGTTTAGGGTTTAAGGTTTAGGCATTAGGGTGTCCAAGTGCGATCGAGGATTGTTTCGGTTCGTGTAGGGCAAGGGCTTGGATTTGAAGGCAGCGAAGAACAAACAACCTTCTCTAAACCTAAACCCTGAATCCTAAACCCCTAACCTTTGTGTCGCTCGACACACACCTTTCTCCGAGTTTAGAGTCCCTCTGAGTAGTGTTTAATACTATAGATATGTCATGTGAGGCCTCTACAGTACCCGTGTTATACGGTTTAGGGTTTAGGGTTTTGGGTGTAGGGTTTAGGGTTTAGGGCTTAGGGTTTAGGGATATAGCCCTTCAAACAAACATTGCAGGAACACATTTTAAACCAAGGAAGCAACGAACTCCCAAGGCGAGCCTGTCCTCGCCGTCGCCAAGGCCCCTACGAATTTTTCGTCTTCTGGCTCTTGTTAAGCACCGAAACCCTAAACCATACTAACCACTACCTCAACCTACCAAACACTACTTTTGTTTAGGTTGCTATTATGAACCCTGATATGTAAGTTATAGGGACCCTACAAACAAGTGGATTCTTGTAGGTTAAGGTAGCCTAACTGTAGATTAAAAATCAGACCCAGCCTTAACTCCAAACCTTCGGCTCCTGCATGATTGGGGGATACGGTTGATGGTACAAATCCTGCATGACCCATTATAAGGAATATACCATATTTCCCATAGTTTACAGTAGGGTCCTTAAGGTAATGCAGGATTTATATCATCAGCAGTATGTGGGGGCAACTTATGATAATTGTAGTATGCTATATCCCAAACCTTGTTCTAATTGTTGAGTCCCCTATAGTCTATACCTCAAATTATGTGGGCCATGACGTTTTTGTTTAAGGTATGCCCCTTACTGGAGTGACTCCAGTGGCGACGCCGTGCATCCGAAAGCCTCAACCGGAAGCCCGGCAACAAACTTGAAGGAACCCTTAGAGGAGCCCTGAAAGGAACCGGGTTTAGTAGGGTTTAGGGTTTAGGGACCTTTAAAGGAGGAGCCCTTGTAGTATCTCTATAGTACCCTGAAGGGCTTGAGTAGATACTGTCACGGATGCTAACCTACAAAACTGCTAACCTAAGCCAAAGCACCTACATGAGGTCCTTTGTACCCTGAGGGCATGGAGTTCATACTTGGAGGGTCGAGACACTTGGTAACTAGTTCTTTTATGGACTTCTTATTAAGCCCCAAACCCTAAGCCCTAAACCCTAAGCCCTCAACCCTAAGCCCTAAACCCTAAGCCCTCAACCCTAAGCCCTAAACCCTAAGCCTTAAACCCCTATGCCCTAAACCCTAAGCCCTAAACCCTAAGCCCTAAACCCTAAACCTTAAACCCTAAGCCCCAAACCCTAAGCGCTTAACCCTAAGCCCTGAACCCTAAGCCCTCAACCCTAAGCCCTAAACCCCAAGCCCTCAACCCTGGTCTACTTCAAAGGTTTCACCAGCATGCGTCTATTTGCTGCGGTGGATGAGACGCGCAGCGAAGTCCGTGCCGCTTTGAAAGACTTGCTCCCCTTGGACTACACCGCCGATGCGACTTCGAGACAGAGCATGGCCTTATTGCTATCTGTGTGGGAGGCGTGCCGGTTGCAACTGTCAGTGCATGAGAAGAACAATGCGGAGTCCAAGCTTGGAGTGCAATGCCGGTTGGTCCAAACCACAGAACACGCGTCCATGAAATGCGCAGTGGAAACGAGGCATGGCTCTTTGTGTGACAACGAGATCCCAAGCTACTTTTAAGTCTTCTTGCTATCCACTTATTAAGTTCCCCGACCCTCCAAGGAGGGGTTGACGGGTTCGCCATTTCTCTCAACACTGAGCCATTTGACCTGCACTTTGTTGAAGTTCTCCACAACCCCTTGATGAAGCAAGATACTTTAAACTGTACAGAGGTTCTAAATTTAGGTTAAGGCTGTTAAGGTATATGTACTCGTTAGTTGAGGGGTTTTCCGGTTTATAGATGGCTTTTTTCCTAGCGGCATCTTCCCCGCCGCTCGGCAGCTCAAGAGATCACGCCCGTTTTGCTATATAGAAAAGCTTAAACTCTAGACTCTAGACCCTGCGCCCTAAATCCTAGGCTAGCTGTCTGTCAAACCTATCTATCTATCTATCTATATGTCCATCTATGTACCCACCTATTTGGCAAGAACTCAAACCCTAAGCCCCAAACCCTTTCTGCCCTAAGCCGCTAGACTCCTAAAGCCATAACATGGGAAGTTCCCGATGACATCTTGCGTAAACTTTGGGTACTGCCCCCACTCAGTAACAGTTGGAGAATATTCATAATATAGATATATAAGGACCTTAATAGTAGCCCTACTATAGTATGGGGGCCGTACCCAGCGTAAACCGCTAAACCGCTAAAATTCCAAAGACTTCAGCCCTCGTCATGGTGTCCTTGTAGTATGGGAACCCACCCTAAAAGGATCCATTAAGGGATCCTTCAAGGATCCTTTAAATCCTTCAAAGGAGCCCTTAAAGGACCCCCTTACAGGATCCCTTAATGGATTAGGGTTTAGGGTTTAGGGTTTAGGGTTTAGGGAAGGGTTCCGTTAAGGATCCCATGGATCCTTTGCTAGGACCCCTCAAAGGAAGCAGCCCTGGGCAGGACGACGCCGGGCTGAAAGCCCTGGCAGAAGCGTCGGCCTGCGCCTCAGCGACTCGGGGAATTTGCTTTTGGTTCAGGGTTTGAGGGTTTTGGGGCTTATATAGGGGTGTCGGGTTGCAGGGGTTTCAGGGGTTTAAGGTTTTAGGGTTTTAGGGTTTTAGTTTTGTAAGGTTTTAGGGTTTTAGGGGTTTAGGGGTATGGATCTTCGATTTTTATGGTGTTGTTGACGGCACTTTACGGGCTCCTATAAGGCTACTATGCGGATTGGCTTCGGGTTTACAAAAAAGGGTTGCCACAAGGGTTCCTATAGGGGTTACAAGAAGGTGCTGTAGGGGTTGCTTCAAGGGTTAGCACAAGGGTTATGAGTGTGTCTGAGTGGGTGCGGTCGGGATTCGGCTTGGGGGTTTGTAACTAAACCCTAAACCCTAAACCCTAAGCCCTAAACCTAAACCCTAAACCCCAAACTCTTCGGTGCTTTGTTTTTAGAAAGGTTCAAGCCTGGAGCTGAGGGTTTTGGGCGTAGGAGCGTCGCAATTTTAGCCTCAGCGTTTGTGGGTGTAAGTTTGTAAGTTTAAGGGTTTAGGGAGGTGGTTTCGACCCTAAACCTTAAAACTTAACTAGAAACCCTTAGCCCTAAACCCCAAGCCTTAAACTTGGAGATTAATGCTTGAGGTGGTCGTGTCCGCGGCCAGGAAGCGTGCCGTTTATTAATGGGGGCATGGAGGCAGGGTGGCTGTCTGACACGGCAGAGTAGTCCCAATCTTTCCTGGTCGGAGTCGCCGAATCATCGCAGCGAGTGACGCAGCCCAGGATGGATACAGGATCGGGTCCGGAGGCCTGCTGGTCGTCTCGCCTCGGGGTGTACGCGTGGGAACTGTGCCCCATATCGGTGATGAAGTCTTTGACCTCTGGGATGACTGCGAAACCAAGATAGCACAGCTTGAACTGCTGATGATCTTTCAGGGGCTTTTTGTGTTTCGCACAAGTCTTCCGCGGCACCACCGGAGTCTGGTTTGTCGATAATATTGCTGCACTAATGTCGTTGATCCGGGGCCGCAGCGACTCCAGGGAACTGGACACAATTGCACACAGCGTGCATTTGCTGCTCTTTCATTTGAAGGCTAACATATGGTTCGAGTGGATCCCCTCCAAATCCAATTGGGCCGATGCTCAAGGGAACCACCCATTAAAGGACAACCTATGTGTCATGATGTTAGGATCCGTGCTATCACCCGTACGACCAACGGAAGATGATAATGGAGTTGCATCAAGACACGAGGACCCTAGATGAGGGTTTAGGTGACGGTTCGTGCCAACAGAAAAGGACTGTCAACTTAGCGCACTAATTGCGAATCCTAAAGCTCTGGAGCATAAACTCCAAGCTGAACCGTACTTGGAGTTAGAAGTGAGTATATTATAAGTCCCCTCTTGTTATGGGTTAGAATTAAAGCTACCCTACTAAATAACGCCCATTAATCTCCAAGTACACCCTGCTTTGCAGGTGATCGGGCTTTACGGGTGATGGTGTGCGGGACGGAAGGCAAGCTTGTTCCGAACATACCGGAGACCTGCTGTAAACCGGGCTATCGCCACCCCCACCAGCCCCACCACCACGCCCCACCACCCCCACGACCCTCACCACCCAACATCTGCTAAGTCCTAAGCCTTAAACCCTAAACCCACACTCCCCAAAGCACAAAACCCCCAAAACCCTAAACCCCTAAACCCTCAACCCGAACTCCACGAAACCCCTAAGCCCTAAACCCCGAAACCTCTAAACCCAAAACCTAGAACCCGCACTCCCCAAAAGCCCTAAACCCCAAACCCGAACCCCTAAGCCCCTAAACCCTAACCCATAAGCCCCTAAACCCTAAACCCGCAGTCCCCTAGAGCCCCGGTTCCTCTGGACTTTCTTTCCCGGTCACGAGGCCGAAGCTTTCGCCGAGACCGGTGCCGGGGGCCTCAGTTCGGGTTTGGGGTTTGGGGCTTAGGGGTTTTAGGGTTTGGGGGGTTTAGGGGTTAGGGTTTGCGGGTTTTAAGGTTTGGGATTTAGGGTTTGGGTGTTAGGGTTTGGGGTTTAGGGTTCGCAAGGCACACTACAAGGCAGTTTGGCAGGCATTCCTAGGCCCCGAGCCGCACCACATCTCCGCGGCATGTAATATACCTGCGTGTACAAGAGTCTTGTAGAACAGTACACGTGTCCACTCACTCACCCCACGTGGCTAAACATTACCCAGCACCACCAGTAGTAAGGAGAAGATCGCCATTGCAAAGTATCGACCCCAGGAGGATCTACGATATGTTACGATCTTCTTTCAGGTCGTTTAACGCTCCAGGCCGGCCGGCAACGCAACCTTGGTCCACAACATCAGGATTGCCAATGTTTCCGGAAGGCCTACCGGTCCTGTGGGAAAGCACTGGGTGGAGGGAGACAAGCGGGTCAAGGCCATGGTGCAACTTGTTTATCATAGCCGGAATCCTAAGACTTGAATTTTAGATCTCGACGCTTCCCAGCACTGGAAACCCCAATAAACTTTCTAAACCCGCTAGGGCTTGAAAAAAAAAGCGTAAACCCTCTAAAGCCTAAGCCCCCCGAAACCTTCAACCCGATATCCTAAATCCCTATGGTGCCCTTACACCCATATAGCTCCTTTAAAGACATCGGTTATAGTATCATCGAGCATCACTATAACGTGAAGTACTGTCTAGTGGACCCTAGCACCAATCCTCCTAAACCCATATTCCAACTTTTTGGGGTTAAACCTTGAACCCTAAACCCGACCCGTAAATCCTAAACCCTACCCCTAAACCCTAAACCCTAAACCAGAAACCGAAAAAATCCTGAAGCCCTAAACCCTAACCCCCACACTCCCTAAACCCTAAACCCTACCTCCAAACCCTACCCCTAAACCCCAAACCCGAAACCCCACCCCCAAACCCTAAACCCTACAGCCTAAACCTGAAACCCTAAACCCTAACCCCACCCCCCCAAGCTAGAGTAGAAGCCAGAAAGTTGCAATATCACTATCATATTCCTTTTAAGGAAAATACAGGGGATCCTGCCATTATTCCATACTCCAACTTTCTGGAGTTCCCTTTAAGATCCCCCGAGACCCGAACCCTACCCCTAAACCCTGAACCTGAAACCCGAAACCCTAACCCTGAAACCCTAAACCCTAACCCCCACACTCTCTAGATCCCAAACCCCAAAACCCCCAAACCCTAAACCAAGCGAAGATGCCCCAAACCCTACCGCCAAACCCTAAACCTGAAACCCTAAACCCTAACCCCCCCCCCCAAGCTAAGAAACTCCACCCCCAAGACCCAAACTTTTTAGCCTCTTGTTAAACCCTAGAAGCCTAACTCTGTAAACCCTGATCCCCCGAGGCGGGTCCTGCCCTGACGCTCACTTCAGCCTTGGGCCTCGAGAGGAAGCCGGCGAAGGAGGCCGGAGCGAGTTTTCTGACAGGCTCCTTCTTTAAAGGGATCTATAGGGATTCTATAAGGGTGTAGGGTTTAGGGTTTAGGGTTTAGTGTACTTGCAGGGTCGTGGGACTTAGTAACTGGCTATTTTAAGGACTTATACGTGCCCTAACGCCAATTAGGGTCCCTTTTAGGGTACTTATAAGCCTACTTACTACCTACTTGCTAAGTCCCCCGACCTTCCAAGTAGCAGGGAATGGAGGAATGGGGTACAATTATAACTACTATTCCTACCATTCTTCCATTCCCTACCAACCAAGGTAAGTTTTTTTGTTGGAGTATTGCGTTAATTTTGATACTCTGAGTTCTAAACTTATAGCAAGTGAACATGGAGTATTGAGGAGAATAGAAATGAAGATATCAGCACAATCGTGAGAACAAGGCTGATATGGCTATTATTGCCATTTCTGTTAGTGTCATCCTTCTTCTTCTTTTTCTTCTCATTGACTTGTCCTGTCCTTTATGATTATTGTCGTTGCAAGGCTCTTGTCAACAAGCAAAAGCTAATCTATGTGTATTTGCATGTTTTCTGGCTTGGGTTTCGGGATTTTAGGATCCCAGGGTTAGTTGAGTGTTACGGCTTTTGGCGTTAGTGCATAAGGTTTAGGATTTCAGAGGTTTGGGTTAAGGGTTTACGGTGTGGGTCTAGGGGTTTAGGGTTTGAGAGGCCTGGTTCAGGGTTTAGAGATTTAGGGTTTGAGAGGTTTGGATTAGGGTTTAGGGTCTAAGGTTCAGGGCGTCTAGGGTTTAGGCTTTGAGAGCATTGGTTTAGGGTTTGGAGGATTAGGGTCTAGGGTTTAGGGTTTGACAGGTAGATTCGGTTTGCAAGGGTTTTTCACAAACTATGTTTGGCCTGTCTGCAAGGACACCCTTCCACCCTAAACTTCCTAAACCCCGAACCCCCGAACCCAAACCTCTAGGCCCTAAGCCCTAAACCCTAGATACCTGGTTCCCTTACACCCACACCCCAGACCTTAGACGCCGGAGTCCTGGGGCTTAGTAACCAGGGTTATTATTAGGATAGCTATCATGATATCGTAAGTACTTCTAACCCCCCATGACGGTACTCATGACTCATAACCATACTTCCTTGACAGTACTTGGAGGGTCGAGACACTTAGTAACCAGTTATTTTATAGACCTATAAGTATCCTCACCCCAATTAGGGACCTATAAGTATCCTCACCCCAATTAGGGTCCCTTTAGGGTACTTTTAAGTCTACTTGCTATCCACTTACTAGGTTCCCCGACCCTCCCGGTTTAGGATTTAGGGTTTCGGGTCCCTACCCCCTAAAGCCTAAACCCTAAGCCCTAAACCGCAAGTAGCTTCGGACTATAAGCTCCAGACCTGACCTACTCTCAGGTGAGGGTGTTTGAGGGTACGGCTCATACCATCCAAAACCCTACTAAGCCCGAAGCCTTGAACCCTAAACCTTCCACCCCAAGCGGTAAACCCTAAACCCCAAACCCTAAACTCCCTACACCCTAAACTCCCTCAACCCTAAACCCCCTAGGCCCTAAACCCTGAACTCATTAAGCCCTAAACCTTAAACTCCCTAAGCCCTAAATCCTAAGGCCCCTGATATGAGTTTCATCCGTCAGCCGTGAGTCGCCGCTGCCTCTCCGAAGCTGCTGGCCCAAGAGTTTTGGGTTTAGGGTTTAGGTTAGGGACCAAAAAAGCACATAAGCATAAGCGTTGTTTCGGGATATCCCTACCTTATTGGGCTTCGCTATAAGGGGGTCTATATCGGATATCCGTATCGTTATTGTTGCTTATGTGCTTTTTTGGGGCCCTATTAGGGCTTTGTGGGGTTTACCCACGGATCCAGACACATACCGTGCTCAGAACTTAAAACCAGCCATGTGGTAGCGTTCGGGGTCACTGGTCGGACTGACCTTAACCACTCAAACCGGCAGTTTTTTGGGTTCCGCAGTAGATTTCCTGACGAAGGTAACGCTTGGGACTTAGGGTTCCTATGTGGGGGCTTAGGCCGAGGTTTTGGAGCTTGGGGGTTCTGTGTTTAGGGTTTAGGGTTGAGAGATTCCAGGCTTCAGCCATTGTGAACGAACTTGAGTTGGGATCTTGGATATGGGCAGCCGTTCGAAGACGGTGTAGTATCACTTTGGTACGACCCTTCACTCTGAGAAAAAGGAGCTTAAAGCAAGCAAAGAAGCCCTAGGCCCTAAACCTCAAGCCCTAGTGTCGTGATTTAGCTGGAAGTGTGAACCCCTTACCCTGAACCAAACCACAGAGCTCAGTACCTTTTTTCATGGAGCACACTTGAAATCCCGATACTACGGCCCCTATGATTTAAGGCGTGTTACTGAAGTAGGGGGCATCGGGAGTTCCGTTGAAGACTTCCCATGTTGAAAGTTCTATTTCTGGACATCGATGGCGTGCTCCATCCCGTCGCAGAGCACGGCGACCTGTTTCTACCTGTGCCCTGTCCTGCAGCGGAGTGGCCCAAACTCTAAGCCACGAAAGCGCTACTATAGGGGCCTGCCTAAAGAATTGCCAACATTCTTCCTCAGGGTTTCTTTATTACCTTTATACTACAAAGGGGCGCCAAACCCTATTCCATTTATTGAGGCCCCTACCTTAAACTTTTCGACTAAAAGACCTGTTGCAGTACCTGCTTATCGTGTGGAGCGTTAGGACGGTGTGTCTTCCTCGTCCTTGCGGGGGGTCCTCATGGTTTAGGGTTTACTCTCGACCCTACACCACCCCAAACCCTAAACCCTAAACCACCCAAAACGGCTTGGGATGCACCACGAAAGATCAGGGTCCATGGACCCTACTTAGAGGGTCGGGGGACTTAGTAACTGGCCATTTTAGGGGCTTATAAGTACCATAACCCCAATTAGGGTCCCTTTTAGGGTACTTATAACTCTACTTACTACCTACTTACTAAGTCCCCCGACCCTCCAAGTAGAAGCCCCACTCCTTCACATGCCTTCAAAGCTAGGTTCCTGAGTAGCGCTTTGGGTTCCCTTATGAAAACCAAACAGTACGAACAAGGGTACCCTCATTGTTGAAGGTCCACTCAGGAACCTAGAAACTCTATACCGCTTTAGATCCCCTTAAGGAGCCCGTTATGGATCCCTTATAGAACTCTTTTTAAGGATTCAGGAACCTAGAAACTCATGTTGGCTTCTCTTCTGGGTTTTGGCCCGAAAATCCTTCTTTGGCAAGCTTGGACTTGCTAAAGAATCCGACAAACCCCTCATAGCCCGTGTAGGATCCTAAACGCTCAACCCTGAACCCAAGCCCAAAACACAAAGCCCGCCTGCCGGGATTGGTTCCCAGAGATTTTTTACGGAACAGATTCAGGCTTAAGAGGGTTTACCTTAACCCACCAGAACCTACATTTTTGTATGGCCCCTATAAATTCCATATTAGGGTTTATAATAGTAAGAACCTGCAAAAAGTAGGTTTTGGCAGATTAAGGTAGGGTTTAGTTTTCGGAACTGTTTCAAGCCTCCATGAACCCATCTTAAGAACCTTGACATAAGCCTTCTAGGAAACCTAAACCGTTAAGCCTAAACGGCCTCAAACCCTAAACTCTGAATCCTAAACCCTGAACCCAAAACCCCAAAAGCCCAAACCCTAAACCCTCACTTCGGCCGGACCTTTCTGCAGAAAAAGGCCCCATTGCACTTAAAAAAAAACCCTCACTTTCTAGGAAGCCCAGGACCGAATGTATCTGCTGAAGCAGCTCATCTCGCGCAGCCGTGCGGAGGCCTCCACTGGGACTTTCTCTTGGCGGGTTTTGTGTTAATGTAGGGTTTAGGGTTTAGGGTGTGTCGATGCTCCGCGCACACCACCACGCGAGACGTGTGTTGTGGTGTGCGCCTAGGTTCAACGCTCTCGCCCTACCCGCCCACCCAGTCTATGACCTTTGTCGGGTTTAGGGTTTTTTTCAAGGTTTGTGGCTTGGTCTGGCGGTGGCCCAAAATCAAGGCAGGGCAGGGCAGGGCCACCACAAGCAGGGCAAAGGCAGGGGGGCAGGGCAGGGCAGGGCAGGGCAGGGCAGGGCAGGGCAGGGCAGGGCAGGGCAGGGCAGGGCAGGGCAGGGCAGGGCAGGGCAGGGCAGGGCAGCGCAACAGGGCAAAGGCCAGGCAGCAGGGCCGGCAGGGCAGAGGGCAGGGCAGGGCAGGCCAGGGCAGGGCAGGGCAGGCAGGGCAGGGCAGGGCAGGGCAGGGCAGGGCAGGGCAGGGCAGGGCAGGGCGCTCGCTGCTGCTATTCGCAGCGCCCGCAGCTCGCTTCAGTTTAGGGTTTAGGGATTAGGGTTTAGGGTTTAGGGTTTAGGGGTTTAGGGTTTAGGGTTTAGGGTGTGTCGATGCTCCGCGCACACCATAGCATGCCTGTCGCATGCGCCAGCTCCTGAGCCGGTGCTGGGGCTCCTTCGCTGCGCCTGTCGCGCCAGCTACGGAGCCAGCCTCACTGACGCTTCGGCACGCTCGCAGCTGCTATTCGCAGCGCCCGCAGCTCGCTTCAGTTTAGGGTTTAGGGTTTAGGGGCTTAAATAAAGTGCCAATACTACGGCTGATAACTTAAATCCTGCATGACCCATAAGAAGGAACATACCCTAATTCCCATAGTTTAGGGTCCTCAAGGTCACGCAGGGTTTATATTCATCAACAGTATCTGGGGGCACCTCACTATAATTATAGTATGCTATATCCCAAACCTTGTTCTAATTGTTGAGTCCCCTATAGTCTATAGTCTCCTTAGGAATTATTTTTTTCATATAAAACCCAAGAGAATATTAAGAATAATAGTTTTATTACAGTTCTAAGGGGGGTATAGTATATAGCGGGGCTTCGAGGCTTTGGGGTTTGGGATCTAGAGGTTTTGGATTGGGGTTTTACGGTGTGAAAAGGTTTATACAGCCAAGGGATCTATGGGCGTTTAGCGCTTAGAAGGATCATGAAACTTTGTAGCTAGGCTTCGAAATACGTTAACTGTCCTTACAAGAACACTTATAACCCCAACTTCGGTAATAAGAACCCTACTTACGCAGTCCCGCAACCCCTGACGCCCTATAGAAGCCTTATTATAGAACCGTAACTTCAAGAAGCTCAAAACCCTAAACTCCAAGCCTAACACCCAAATCCCAAACTCTCAACCCTATGCCCTAAACCCTACACCCTTAAACCCGTGCCGTAATTCTCCAACTTCAAAGCACGGAAGCTCTGAGACATTGAAGCTTATTTGGAGGGTCGGGGGACTTAGCAACTGGTTTTTTTAGGGACTTATAAGTACTATGACCCCAATTGGGGTCCCTTTCAGGGTACTTATAAGTCTACTTACTACCTACTTACTAAGTCCCCCGACCCTCCAAGTAAACACCCTTAACCGTAACACCTCCAACATACACGGACCTCCAGGAATGCTGTGTCATTCCTGAGGGTTCTGTATTCAATCTATAGTATTACCCGTAATATGACTCCACCGGAAATCATGCCTTCATTTATTGTTGCAGCCCCTGTATTGAGTGCACCAACCCTCAACCCTAAGCCCTAAACCTAAACCCTAAACCCTAAACCGCCGCAATGAGTCGTACTTTAGGCAGCCTGCGCGGAGGGGCGACCCATAGAAATCTTGGAGATTTACAATTCGCTGGACAGTGGAAGAGACCGGAGACGTTGAAGCATTATTTCCAGGAGTCGGTCTCGATGCAGGTCAGAAAGTCAGGCGGCCCCTTCACAGTCAAGCAACAGCTGCAACCCTACACCTTAAACCCGCATCGATTGAACGGCCCGCCACTGTGGGCTCTGAACACATTCCTGTAGTTCTCTAGCGATGAGTCGCATAGCAGCCGCACTTCGTGACTTAGCTGCGGCGCTTGAGGAGACTGAGAGTGACCGGTGGAGGTGGAACCGATTCGACACCAAAGGCCCGAGCGAACTGCAGGCCTTGGAAAGTGCTTGTATGCTTGTGGTGTTGATTTGCTATGGTTCATGCACTCCCTTTGTACATAGATTCATTATATGTGTAGATGTTAAATTATTTACATACAGATATACAAGCTTGCATATACGGAGTTTACGAATATATATATATATATATATATATATATGTATGTATGTATGTATGTATGTATGTATGTATGTATGTATGTATGTATGTATGTATGTATGTATACACATCTGTATTCTGTATATCTATATGTACATATATATATATATATGTATGTATGTATGTATGTATGTATTTATGTAGGCATAAGGCTCTGGCTCGAGCCGATTGTTCCAGTGTGTAAGTTACTCCCGCCATGCGGTCACGCCAGCTTCTCCTTGTGGCTCTAGCTCTTTCAAGCCCTCCTTGTCGCTTGGAACAGCACAGCATCGCCTGGTGCTCAGACCGACCTGTTGCAGCCTGCACGGCAAGCCTGCCTGTTACATTGCAAACCGACCTTGATGCCCGCTGCGCTTCTCTGTCTCAAGTGCACTGGTCGCCGTCTAGCGGCCTAGCTACTGCAGCTGCCTCACCCCAAGGCCCTCCTCCTTTTGATTCCTCTGTCGCCTTGGCATGTCGCCCAAGAAGAACGCCCACGCGTCGACCAAGGCAGGCAGCGGCATACTCCGTTCAGGGCGCTCAAGGCAGCCTCAGGAGACACAGCAGTGCCGGCCAAAGCTCCGGGGACCAGGACTCGAACTCGCACTCCGGCGCCGAAGAGCCGACGAACGAGCCGTGCAGAGGCGTCTGAGTCGATCAGTGAGAGCTCCTCGTCTTCTGAGGAATCCTGGGGGCCACCGCCCAAACGAGGATCTCGTCGAGGACCACCTCATGGACCACCTCCCCCAGTGGCGGTCAATGATCCAGGGGAGGCAGCTGCTGCTGCGCTCACGCCGCTTGGAGCTTCTGTACATGCCCCTGTGTATCCCAAGGTTGCAGCAACGGCTACCACCACTTCCGGCTCATCCGGGTCGCTGTTCCCGGCTGGACCAGCCGGCCCACCGCCTCCTACGCCGGCCCCAACCATGCAGATGCCGACAGGCTGCCCCCAAGACCTTGTACTTACTTTACAAGGCGCTTGGCAGCTCCGCCTTACCCCGGTCACCCCATTGTCGATCTGTACGCCGATTTGTGCACCACCACTGCCGCACATGCCCGTTCCAGCGACGATGGCAATGGCAGCGGCCACGACCAAGGCCTCATCTCCGCCTGCACCAGGTACCTCCGGCCCTCGGGCCCCCTCTCGCCCGGTCTTCCCGGGTTGTGGTCCCCTTCTCTTCGACATCGACGGGCTCAGCTACTCCGGCGACAGCGACAGGACCATCCGCTATCCCTACGCCGGCCCAGCTCTGGAATGCAGTGGTGTCAGGCCTTACTATGCCATCGGACGTCTGAGGCACTGCATGCAGCACTACTTCGCTGTGCCCTGCTTCCCGAACTTTTCATTTTGGAGCACAAAGACGCAGTAGCAACGATGGTACATGAGCACCGGACACAAATGCTTGGCTGCTCCGCTTTGTCACAAGGGCCCCTGCTTAACCTGCTTCTCCTTGCTCAGCTCGGTCGCTCAGGTCACAGTAGCATGTCCTTCCTGCAGATGATGGACAATGCGGCGCCGTCTGGTGGGTGCCCCTGTCTACCTCCATCTCCGCGAGTTATGCACTGTTTGCACTCCCAGGTCCTACTCGGGCGAACTTATGCTTGCAGCCACAGCCGCAGGATAGATCGTGGCAGCCCAGGAATAAACTTCAGGCACACAGGGTGCCTGACGACACCGACTGCTCGCCCTGTGCCATCAGCCCCAGTCCTAGGACAGTGGCTGAGGCACCATGGAGTGCCCTGCCTCTGTGTACGCGCCTCCTGTGTGAGGCGCTCTCCGTCTCGAGGTACCGTAAAAGTGCCAGGTTCAACACCTACCGCAGCTATGCTCTTACTCAGGCATTGCACTATGAGCAGTTTTTGCCATCTCTCGAGGCCCACGTCCTATACCTTGAAGCCAGGCGAGAACTCACGCAAGCTGAGCATGCAGCCCTTCTTGCCCAGCTTACACACCTTGCTCCTCGGGCACACGCCAGCCTGCAATCCCACCTCCTTGATCTGCATCTACTCGACTAGGCTGGGTCCTGCTGGCTTCTCGAGTCGGGCTCTCACAGCTCGCCTTGCAGCTCGCCTCTCCATGCACTTGCCTGTCTGCGCCCAGGCTGGAGGAGTCCTCGCCTGTGGGCTTGATCATCTTGCTCACCTCGAGCCACGGCCTCAATCGCTTCCGCCTGCCCAGCTTACATGGCTCTGCCTTGTCACCGCATTGCACGGGCACAAGCACTTGCACATTGCTGAGCAATCACCTCACTGCTATGTTGGTTCATGTCAGCAGAAGCCCCCGGCTCAGTTGGGGCTGACTCGGCCTGGATCTCTCATGGGCAAGGCGAATCGCCTTCAGCAGGGCAAGCAGCACAAGGGCCGTCGCACAAGGGAGGCCCATCACCCGGAGGAGAGTGTGGCCGCTGCCAAAGCAGGCCCTGGCCCAGCTCCCAGCGGCTCGAGCTCCTCGGGGACGACCTTCAAGGTCTTGGTGCTCGCGCCACGGCGCTTCATCCGCCTCTTCGAGGCCCACCCGCCGTATTTGGCTGGAACTCCGGGAGTTATCCTGCCAGATGACATCCCTGGCACTCCGCTGAGCACTACCACGGCCCCGCTCGCTGGCCAGACCACATGCAAGGTCATGCTTATCCCGGGCCTTGCCGTGCACATCTGTACCTCCCCGCAGGTGATCCCTACGCCTCCTACATTCTTCTCTGAGATTGTCCAGGAGCGCCTTTACCGTCTATATCGCTGGGTGGTATCGCCGCCACCGCCATCGCGATACGTCAGGCCACCACCAGCTTTGGCACCGACGCAGGTTGATGGTCGTGAAGACTCGGACCGCACTGCACGCCCGACGGTCCAGATCCACTCGGACAGCGACACGGACGAAGAGGATGTGGTGGTGCTTCTACCGGGTCCAGGCGGGCAAGAAGAACTGCCGGAGGTGATCCACACGGCCTTATCCCTGGAGCCTCCGGCTTCCTTGAGCTCTCAGTGCACACTTCCTGCTTCGGGTCCCGAGAAAAGGCGTCAGCTCCTGGCCAATGTGGTGATGCGAGCGGCCGAAGATGGAAGTCTCGCCAAGGCCCTCAGCCGAGTCCGGTGGCCTGAGTCAGAAGACGCACCACCAGGGCAAACGGACTCTGAGAGCGACACCGTGGAGGCGCTGGAACTTGGAGATGGTTTGCCACCCCCGTCGCCGGAGAACATCCTGCGTGCGGACCCAGCAGCCTCCACTCTCTTGTCGCACACCTTCCAAGGTATATCCCCGCCGGAGAACATGCTGGAGAGTGTCCCAGAGATGGTGAAGCTCCTGCCTGCCTCGGTGGCCTCACAGGATCCGCCCAGTACGTGCCAGCCTCTGCCTACGAGGCGATGGCGACGGCGTCAGCTCTCTCAACTTGAGGCGGAGGCGGAGGCACATGCCAAGGCAGACCCTCCGACGGTTATCTTAAAGGGCCTCCCGAGTCGATCCCCTTTTTCTCCGATCACCCGGACAGACACCAAACGGGTGCGGCCTGAGAAGCGCAGCTCTACGTCCAGTTCCAATGATGACAGCTCCTCTGGTCGATCGGGGCGGAGCCAAGGCCACGAGCCCCGCCGTTTCACAGACACGGGCATGACTCAGCCTGGCACTCCGACCAGCCCGGCATATATGCGTGCTTGGTGTTTCCAGCAGTCCGTAACCAGGGACGCGTCGTCCCCTGGCAATCCCCCACTGTTGCACTCAGTGTTAAAGGTATGTGGCAAGCCTATCACTGCTGGCGGCATGGACCGACGACAGGACATCGAAACGTCTTTGCTCTCTGGCGTGCATACTCCGCCTTCCGTCGTGCACATAAGCAGTTCCGTCAGAGGACCCGCGAAGCCAAACGGGCCTGGTTTCATGATCAAATTCTCGGCATGGAGCGAGCATCTGCTGCCGGGGACGTTAGAGCGCTCTTTCGTCTGGCTGGCGCCCTCATGCCCAAACAACCACGCCGCAAACTCCAGCTCCGAGGTCCTAACGGTGAGCTCTGGTCCTCTACGCAACAGGTGGACTGCCTCAAAACCTTCTTTCAGGATCTGTATATGCGCCGGAGGACGAACCGGCCCTGCCACCCCTACCGCCACTTCAGGCTCCCACCATATCCTCCTCTGAGGCCCACCACCGACTCACACGGCTCCCAGTACACAAAGCCACCCCAGCGCATCAGGCACCCACGGCGGCGATTGTTGCCTGTGCTGATCTTCTTGCGCCTTGGCTCAGTGACAAGGTCGAGTCTCTCTCCTCCTTCCCGGCTGTTTGGTCAGACTGTTGGCTGGCCTTAATGCCCAAGGTCAGTCACCCAGTACTCCCACGACAACTACGCCCTATCGGGCTCACGGAAAGCACGAGCCGTGTACTGGCCGGACACTTACAAGATGCTCTCAAGCCCTATCTTCAGGCCTTTGTTGGCCCATGGCCCCAGCTTGCATATATGGCAGGACGCAGTACAGGGGAGGCGCTGCGTCGCGTGTTCAGCCACTGTCACGAAGTGTCCGCGGCCAATCTCAAGCCTGCCTACAATATCCACCGTGCCAGAGACAAGCTGGCTCAGGCTGGCACACCCTCATCCCATCCATCTGCCTCCAAGAGGAAACGGACAGGAGGGGTCCAGGCATCACTGGACCTTTCTCAAGCATTTGACCGGCTCAGCTGGAGTCTTATACACGAAGCCTTGCTTGAGGCCCAAGTTCCCATTGAGCTGAGGGTACAATTACTTGAGTTCTACAGAGGTCTGGGCTATCACCTGACCTTTGGTTCTGAGCAGGCCACCGTCCAAGCCCTGCGAGGAGTTAAACAGGGCTGTAAAGTGGCTCCACTATTGTGGAGTCTGGCTACAGGTCTGCTCATGCGCCGATTGGCCCGTGCGACTTCTTCGGAGTGGGTCCGTCGCGCACTCACGGCTTTTGCCGATGACTTTCACATTGGACAGGTCGTCTACTCCACCCGAGACTTGCTTCTGTCCATTGACAGGCTTGGACATGTTTTGCAACTGCTCATAGATGCTCGAATGAAAGTCAATATTGACAAATCCGTGATTCTCCTCTCTGTCAATCACTCCTATGCCAACCGCTGGCGGCGTAGAGAAATTCTCTCTGACAAGGAGGGCCCACGACTGCGGATCTCGACACCCACGGCAGGCACCTTCAAGATGCCAATAGTGTCTACTCATACATATCTGGGAGCCATTATCTCCTACCAGGAGGACTGTACGCAGCTTACGGTGGCATATCGATTGCGCCAAACATGGGCGACCTGGACCCGACTTCGACCAGCCCTTACCTCAGCCTCCGCACCTGCTCTCCCCTTGAGACTACGTCTCTGGCAGGCATGCATTCCTCCCACCGCTCTCTATGCGTTAGATAGCCTTCTGCTGCAACAGCAACACCTGGTACAGATCCAGAGAGCCTTAACAAAACAGCTGCGTGCTGTAGCCAAGTCCCAGGCACATCTGACAGGCGAATCCACAGTCGCTTTACATCATCGTCTCCGGGTTCCCTTTGTGTTAGATGCGCTGCGTCAGGCCTCCCACCGCCGAGCAGCCCGTTGGGCCGCCATCCCCCTGAAAAAGCCCATCTTCTCAACCGCTCGTGGCAAACACGCATTGATGAAGCCCTCCAGAAGCTCGACTCCCCCCTCCAGCCGCTATTGGACGCCCCCACGGCTTCCTCGGTAAGCCCTGCCCTGCAGGACAAACCTTCAACCACAGGAGCTGCGGAATCGGGTATGCACGAAGAAGGATGGTCATGTCCCCACTGCTCTTATCAAGCGCCATCACATAGACTTCTTCGGGTACATCTCTCCCGAACCCATGCAAGTAAGGCCAAAGATCGGGAGCGTCCAGGCCGCTTCAACCGCGACCAACACTCAGTTAGTGGGATGCCGACCTGTCGTCTCTGCGGGCACCGCTTCTCTCGTTGGAGTGGCCTTCGCTGCCATATAGACAAGGGACACTGCAGATGCCTGTCCTTCTCAACCTTGCCAGAGCCTGAGCCCACTACTACTGTGCCTCCGAACACTGCGACCCACCCATTGCTGCCTCATACATCTACTGGCATTGTCCCTGTGCACACGGAGGCCGGCACCACCTCAGCTACTACGTCTACGCCAGGCCTGGAACCGCCCCTCTTGGAGCAGTGCCTTGCTGCGCACCCTAGCCCGGACCTGGCTCTCTCTTCTGCTCCTTCGGGAGCGCTTGCAGCTGATGCCACCACTGCGGCTGCAGAGGACACGTCGTCAATTCGACCTCTGCCTGTCTCGCAGTCGCTGGCTTATACCCCGGCCTTTCAAACCCAGCTGAGAAGTCACGGATGGCAGGCGCTGCTCTCGAGGCCAGATCTCCGGAGCTCACTGAAGCACCACTGCCCGCTGTGCTCTCAGTGGGCTGCCTCTCCCTCAGGCCTCAAAGTGCATTTGCAGCAGTCGCACCCGGAATGGAAAGCTCTCCGCCCGGCTGCACAGGCGAAGGCTCAAGTTCTACGCCGCAGTCTGTGTAAACCATGTCTATACTGCCAGGAATCCCGCATTGATCTTCAACATCACTGGAAGCAGTGTTACATGATCACTCTACTCAGCTTCTTAGAGTGTTGGCTGGACGACACCCTCCCTGCTTTCGCCTCCACCGCACTGGACCAACCGGTTCACTCACTCCCTCCTGTCCATGTCAGTGGAGGATCAACGCGAGTTGGGCCTCTTCCAGAACTTCATGACACCGCCGGCGGGAATGGACGCGGCTCAACTCAAGCGCCGCCGGGGGGAGGAGCCGGAGGCACAACAAGCCCTGTTCCTGAACCACTCGTCCGGCTCTCAGGCCTCGGCGTCAACCATGACGTTCGCCAGCACGAGCTCGGAACCCAAGGGCAAAGGGAAGGGCAAGCAGCCCAAGGGCAAAGGACGGGGCAAGGGGGGCAAATCACGCCCAGCTGCCCAGCAGTCGTGGAACGATCAATGGAGCTCGGACCAGTCTTGGTCCAGCGGCCACTCCTGGACTTCCTCCGGCGACCTGACCGGTCAAATGGCCCGTCTCCTTCTCCGCCACGAGCAGCAGCTGCAGAGCATCCAACAGGACTGCAAGCTGCATCTCTATCTCCGCAGTGGGAAGGAATCCTTTCTTCCCAATCTATGCGAGATTGCCAAGGAATGGAGCCGCCTTCGTCGCGACGAACCGGGGAAGATCAACAGTCCGCTGCGCACTCTCCTCCTCCGTGCTACCTTGCAGGAGATGGAGACCCGGATCAAGCTCACCATCAGCAAGGAGAAGCAGACGGCCATCGACATGCAGTGGTACAAGGAGGAGGAGGGCTGGACTTACATGCAGTGGAACGCACAAAAAGGACAGCTCGAACTTCAAGCTACTCCGAGTCCACTTGCCACCGAGACCCTCCTCGAACTCCTCCGAGAGCTTCGCACCCTTGTGAATCCAGACTCTGTGAAGAAATTCGCGTCACTTCGCGGACTTCCACAGGAACCCCAGTCCGAATGGATACACTTTCAGCTGGAGCTGGGGTTTCGGCCACAGGGGGACCGCATGTGGGAAATCTTTCAGATGCTGCTCAACCAGAGTTGCCTCCACCCTCTCGGAGCGCGCCTGCGGAAGGACCGTCCCAGCCTGTCAGGCCTTGCGGCCCAAATCCAACAGGCAGTAGGAGGTTGGTGAAACCAACCACTCCATTGGCCTCGACCTCAGCCTCTCCAGGTATACGTCGTTTTCTCAGAGTGTCCAGGGATCTGCCCTTAGATACTGCCCTCTCCTCGCCTTCATTTGTGCCCTCGGAAGTCCCCTTGCACTTTCAGCCATTGCTTCATGCAGCCCTCCACAATGCAGATGGCACTGCATGCTACATGAACACAGCTTTTATTGCCCTGCTGTGGGCACTCGGCAGCTATGATCCCGCTAGATCTGGTTCATTGTGCAGCTTGTATCAGTGCCTGACTGCGAGGTCGGACCTTCGATTGATGCGCAACATGTGTTGGACCATGTTGCTGGGGAACTGGGCAAGGCCCAATCAACAGCATGACATGCACGAATTTTTGCTCCACCTTATGCCGAGAGTCCGATTGGAGGCCTTCAGCGGTCTGTGGCAAACTCGCAGATTGGAAGACACAGGCAGAGTGGTCTGTGCATCCTCCAGTGCATTGCTTCCGGTCACTGTTGACCTGCCCCTGGAGGCACGGGGGCTTCAGCATTGCGTTCAAGAGTGGTCTGCCCGGCATTATCATACCGCCTTCGACGGAACCATGCCTCATCTCCTATGCCTCCACCTGTCGCGCTACAGGCGTGATGATGAAAGGGGCATTCTCAGCAAGGATGATCAGGCCCTCCCGGACTGGTCTGAAGTGCTTCGCATTCCGCAATTTGCGACGTCACATGACCTTCAGAAGCACTGGAGACCCTATCAGGTGTGTGCCATGGCTCTCCACTACGGTCCTGCCTTGCATCAGGGGCATTACCGCTGTATGACGCGATGGGGTCAAAATCCAGTGCGAGTCTGGTTGCATGACGACAATCGTGCAGCTGAGCCCCTCTCTCTTCCTGACTCTGTTGAGCTCAGTCGCAAAGCCTATCTGATATGGGCGGTACGGATGGACTGAGGCCTTCACCTGCCATTGCGAGCACGCTTCGAATGACGACATAGTTGTACAAAGCACGCGTACTGTCATTCGTGACTACGTGTGACTTGAGGGGGCACAAAACGTGCGCGCCCACAGAGGCGCCGGAATCTCTTGAGATTCTGCCTTAGCTAGCTAGGCGACGACTCGTTCGCTGCGTCCTGAAGATTTATGTAGGCATACATATACACGCACACGCATACACATGCACATCTGATGAGGTGGTCTTGTCCTCCGCTTGGCGATGCGATGAGGCCTCACGGTGTGAATTTCTGGGGTCAGGTTGGTGCTCTGTTTGTTGAGTGTTAAGGTTACTTGGAGGTCCAGGGGTAGCTATAAGTGGGGATATAAGTAGGGTATCTAGACTTATAACCCACATTAGGGGACTTATAACCCTTCTTATAACTACCCATGAACCTCCAAGTAAGGTTAAGGTTTAGGGTTTACGGATCGAGAGGTGGGGATACTAAACCTTAAACCCATGAGCCCCTGAACCCTAAATCCTTCTTTGTTTAAGATTTGCGACTTGTTGTTTTTGGCCACGGGCTAGGGCAGGAGGGGAAGAGGGTGTGTGGTGGGCTGGATTCCTAGTCTCCCGTTTTTTTTGGGGTTTAGGGGTTTGTAGGGTTTAGGGGTAGAGGGTTTGAGGGTTAAGGGTTCCGGGGTTCAGGGTTTATTAAGGGTTAGGGTCTAGGGTAAGTTTAGGACTCATGGCCACCCCCGTTGGACATGACGGCTTTGCTGCAGTCTGCGGCCGCGGAGCCCGACACTTGGAGGGTCTGGGGACTTAGTAAGTAGGGGCTCCTTTAAAAGGGATTATAAGGGTTCCTTTAAAGGGCTCTATAGGGGTACTATAGGGTTTAGGGTGTAGGGTTCAGGGACTTAGTAAGTAGGTAGTAAGTAGACTTATAAGTACCCTAAACGGGACTCTAGTCGGGGTTATGGTACTTATAAGTCCTTAAACTAACCAGTTACTAAGTCCCCCGACCCTCCAAGCACCCGACACAAGCCGCCAAGCCTTCGTGCACCGCAGCTTCGCCTTGCCTTCTGCGGCAGCGCAAGTCTGTGCCGACTTCGGCCAGCCCGAAGAAAAAACTTCCCAGAGACTCCAATATCCCTTAGTTAAGGAATATACCTTAATTTATAGTAGGATCCCTAATATGATTTAAGGAATATTCCTCAATTAAGGGATATTGGAGTCTCTGGGTTGAACCTCTCCAGAAGAGCCTTCCTACATCCTCCTGCAGGACAATTGCCTCGCCTTCATTCGTGGCTTGCTTCTCTGAACATGTCACAAGGTAAGTATAGTTATGAATACAGTACTTTTAACCTCTTTTGAAGTATACGAGTAGAGCGTGAAAGGGTTTAGGATTTCGGGGGTTTTGGGTTTAAGGGTTTAAGAGTTTAGGGTTTAGGATGGTTTAGGTATAGGGCCGGGGCCAGTAAAGGGTGCCTGAATAATTCGTAACACTGCTGCTTAGGGCGAACAGGTCTAGCAGCCTTCAAACCGATACTGCCCAAGATTTAGATTGCGGGTGGTTGTCAAAATTAAGGTCCCTTTTTGGGTACCATAAATATTAGGTGCCGTACTATATTAGGGACCTGAAAAGGGACCATGATTTTGACAACCACCCATGTGTGGTTTGGGATGTAGGAGTACTTCATTTAGGTATTATGTAGGACCTACAAGACAGGGCCCTCAAGAATTAGAGCAGGGTTGGGGCGAAAAGACATCCAAAGCCGAGTTCCAAAAACCAATAAGGACAACCAAACGCCCCAAAGCCTAAACCCTAAACCCTAGAAACACGCCAAAGCCGAAAAGCTCAAAAACCACGCCGCTTCAAATGAAAGTGAAGAAAGCTATCTCCTAAGCCCTAAACCTTAAGTTCAGGCTTCAGGGTTTCCCCAGAGAGCTTAAGGCATGTACCTCAAATTCCAGGGGCTGAATATTAGGGTCTAGGGTTTGTGGGGTATGGGTCGCTCTGGGCGGTTCCAGGCAGTTTGGGGCACTTCCGCCCAGCACGTTACAATCTCTTCAGCTCCAGGACTAGAGCTTCTTAGGAGGTCCATGGGTGGTGATAAGTGTCCCTTTAAGGGCCCCCTTAAAGGGAGATTCTACAAGGGTACAGGGTTCAGGGCCTATTTCGAGGTCAATGGTAGTTGCAAGTCGGGGGTAGAAGTAGGGCAGCTATCATAATGCTAAGACTCATAACCCTACAACTGCCCATGAAGCTCCAAGTACTCTAGGTGCACAGACGAAGAGCAGGTTTTGTTTCGTTGTCGGCATGTGCGAGTTTCAGTGCTTTTGGCAGCGTGCGCCGAGGCTCTGTTTGAATGGGCCACGCAGGAGCTAGCTGCGTTTCAGGCAGGGTGGTGCTAGTAGGTAGTAAGTAGACTTGTAGGTACCCTAAAGGGAATCTAATTGGGGTTAGGATACTTATAAGTCCCTAAAATAACCAGTTACTAAGTCCCCCGACCCGACCCTCCAAGTATTCTAAACCCTAAACCCTATACCCTTATAGAATCCCTATAGATCCCTTTAAAGGAACCCTAAAGGAACCCCTTAGACCCTCCCCAGAGCTTTGAGGTCTCACAGGGA
Organism: Symbiodinium sp. CCMP2592; assembly: GCA_905221615.1. Lineage (NCBI taxonomy): Eukaryota > Dinophyceae > Suessiales > Symbiodiniaceae > Symbiodinium > Symbiodinium sp. CCMP2592. Next base: position 124,032 of record CAJNDT010000061.1, read on the forward strand.
GCCTACAGTCCAAAGCGCCCTGAAGCCACCAGGGTTCCCCAACCCCAAGTCATAAACCTCGAGCCATATGGGAGTTTCCGAAAATTGGGGGTACCTTATTATCCTTATTTTGGGGTCCTTATACTAGGGATCCTACTGTTTAAGGTACTACATTAGGGTCCCCTATTTTCGGAAACCCCCATATAATATATAAAGCCTATATTGGGAGTTTCCGATAATAGGGGACCCGAACATGGTACTTTAAGTGGTAGGACCCTTATTATAAGGAGCCCAAAATCAGGTACCCTTAATTTTCGGAAACTCTCATGGTAGTAGGAATGTAACTCTAAACCCTAAACCTTGGGAGCGCAACCCCAATAGAGAGAGTGTGGGGTTTAGCATAGAACCCTGAGTATTCTTAGCTTCGGGGAGCGTGGGAGGGCTGCACTCGTGTTCCGCCGGAGAGCTTGTCATCGTTATTATCATCCCAGAACTATCATATTCGTCGTCACCCTGCTCATCATGATCATCATCGCTGCCTTCATCACCAGCATCGCTGTCATCATCATTAGCATGTGCATCAGCATCGTTGTCAGCTACAAACCCTAGACCCTAAACCCCTAAACCCTAAACCCTAAACCCTTAATTTTAAACCCTAAACCCCTAAACCCTAAACCCCTAAACCCTAAACCCCTAAACCCCTAAACCCCTAAACCCTAAACGTTCAGATATCAGCTCCTACCTTTGCTCCCACGCGTTTGTGCAGATCCGAATCTACAGCACGACCCCCTGCTCCGGATGGCACAGCCGCGTAGATGAGCTACTTGTCTGAAGGAGTGTCATGGGAGTCAGTGAGAGCCGCTACTTGGAGATTCATGGGTAGTTATAAGTGGGGTTATAAGTCCCCGAATATGGGGTTATAAGTATAGTTACCCTACCGATAATCCTAAAAAATAACTACCCATGAACCTCCAAGTAGAACCGGATCCTAGACCCTAAGTCCTATACTAGATATCGATTTGTGTTTTTTTGGTTTCCCTTAGGTTGTTTAGTAAAGAGCCCCAGTCATAAGTATTTTTTGGGAAAGTATAGGTACCATACACACCAGAGTGAAGTACAAGTGCCACTAGTTGAATCAACACTGGGGTGTGCTGATACTTTTGTAGCTGCAGACTTGTAGAAAGCTCACGCTGCAAATTCAAAAGTGCAGAGTCTACTGGTGTTGCCTTCCGCCTGGTTTTGGATCGTTCACGCCTCTTCGTGGGTTCGGTTTGGGTTCAGGGTTGAGGGTGGTTCAGGCTTATGGTAGTGACGATAAGATGATGCTAGGACTGGCACCAGTGCCAACATCTGAGTGCCATAGTCGATGGAGCGTAGCAGTAGATGCAACAGTATCAACCCCGACGGCAATGAACGTGGCAGCGTGGCAACAACTAACACTACTACATTTTATACACATCTTTGCGTGTTTCTGACCACTTACCATAAAGGTAATGTTCCCAAAAAATGCTAATCGTACCAGTGATGCAAAAACACAGATAGAACACCAACTAGTGCACACTGACTCAGTAACATGACCAACATTTCGGTAACGATCAATCTAGCAGAGAGTATCGACAGGCATGACGGTGCCACCGATGTTAACGACGGTGGCAACAAGAACGCAGCATCAGCAGCTGTTCTGATCATCTGCAAAAGCCCTAAGGACACAGAGTCGAAGCAACATGCATTAGTAGCTATCACCACATTTCGGGTGTGATAACCTCAAGAAGCATATGGGTGATATGTGTTTGTACGAATAGCACCCGAGGCTGTGCAAGACTGTTGAAAAATCCAAAGTCCGCACGCCGTCGATTCTGAGCTGTCCGTCCAGCTGCATTGCTGAGGATTTGCGCGTGGCTGAAGGACGCCGCCTTGTAGGGGTGTACTTGGAGGGTCGGGGGACTTAGTAACGGGGTATTTTAGGGACTTATAAGTGCCATAACCCCAATTAGGGTGCCGTTTAGTAGGGTACTTATAAGTCTACTTGCTACCTACTTTCTAAGTCCCTCGACCCTCCAAGCAGGGTTTACGCATTGTGGTAAACCCCAAACTGCCAACCGACAAAGCTAAAACCTAAACCCCTAACCCTTAAAGCCCAAACCCTGAACCCGAAACCCTAACCCCTAAACCCCAAACCCTAATCCTAAACCTTGAACCCGAAATTCTAATCCCTAAACCCCAAACCTTGAACCCTAAAGCCTAAACCCTAATCCCTAAACCTTGAAGCCTAAACCCTAAACCCCAAACCCCCAAACCCGAAACCACTCCGAGACATCGCCCCGAGCCTTTAAGCCGTCGAGCCTAAGGGGAGGTGCCACAATCGGCACTACTACGGTTTATGGGTTTAGGATTTATGGGTTTAGGGTTCATGGGGGTTATGGGGGTTATGGATTTATGGGGTTTATGGGTTTAGGGTATCAGGCTTTCCTTAAAGGAATCAATATGGGTTTTATACGGGGTTTTAGGGTGTACTTGCAGGATCGTGGGACTTCGTAAGTAACCAGGGTTGTAAACGACGTAGCCATACCTAAAGCCCCAGATGAAGATACTTATAACCTTACTTAGTGCCAAGCCCCATGATCCTCCAAGTATAAAGCCTTCTCAGCGCATAATCAGCCTTGTAAAGGCTTCTATGAAACCCTACAAGCCGTAAACATACAAAAAAGCAAGACAATTTGCAAACCCCAAACGCCAAGCCCTAAACCCTAAACCCGAAGCCCTACAAACCCTATAATCCCAAAGCCCGAAGCCTTATAAACCCTGTAAGCCCTCTATACACACCAAAACCCAGAACACTCCAAACCCGAAGCCCTATAAACGCTAGTACAGGACCACGAGAGGCACGTGGACGCCTTTGCGGTCGTAGACGACTCGGACCTCTCTTGGGGCGGCCTCCTGGAAGGGCGGCTGGGCTCCTTTAAGGGGAGGTTTCTTAAAGGGATTTTCTTGAAGGAACTTCAAGGGGCCCTTATAAGGGTTCCGTTAAGGGTTCCTTGAAGGATTCCTTGAGGGGTTTACGTTGGGCTTTTTTGGGTCCTTTCGATTTTGGGATTGACTGACGAGGGTGTAGGGGTTGCTGAGGATGGGGGTTCAGGGGTTGAGGAGATAGCATCAAGCCTTTGAGGCTTTAGGAATTCAGGTGCTTGAGCTTCAGGGCTTGGGATCTTGTTATGTAAGGGCTGAACTCTTACCTACCTCGGCCGAAACGAGACACCTGAAGCGGTTTTGTATGGTTAGGTGTCTGTGCAGTCTCTTCCCAAACAAATTACCGCATGATTACTTTGTCGTATTCCTCCGGGCTCCTCCTTATGACTATAGCACAAGGCCCCACCGCCAAAAAAACCCATTCAAACAACATTAACCTGTAAACCTCAAATAAGAGTTTCCGAAAACTAGGGGTACCTTATTTTGGGGGTCCTTATAATAAGGATCTTACTATTTAGGGTACTATATTGGGGTCCCCAATTTTTGGAAACTCCCAAACCTCCTGCGCTTCTTGGCAGGCATGTTGTCTACACAGATCCGGCTGTTGGCCTCACTGCCGACAAAGTGGCGGCAGCTCTGGCACTCTGACGGGATCGAACCATGGTCCTAAGGGCTGCTTGGAGGTTCATGGGTGGTTATAAGGGTTCCTTTAAAGGGATCTATAGGGATTCTATAAGGGTATAGGGTTTAGGGTTTAGGGGTATTTATTAGTGGGGTTCTAAGTAGGGTAACTATACTTAGAACCCATATTAATTAACGGACTCACAACCCCACTTATAACTACCCATGAACCTCCAAGTAAGGTTTAGGGCTTAAGGGATCAGGGATCCGAAGCTTTGGTTTGTCTGTGTGCGTTATGTTGGGAACCCGCTGTGACAAAACTCTCTCTGAGCTCTAATCAACCATAATTCCTCATTCCGAAGCGCTAATGCGCCCCTGTGCAAAACCGTAGACCCCACACCCTCAGTCTGGTTATTCTAGGGACTTATAAGTGCCATAACCCCAATTTTGGTCTCTTTTAGGGTACTTATAAGTCGACTTACTACCTACTTACTGAGTCCCTGGACCCTAAACCCTAAACCTTATAGTACCCTCATAGAGCCCTTTAAAGGAACCCTTAGATCCCCTTTAGAGGAGCCCCCCTACTTACTAAGTCCCCTAAAGACCCTCCAAGTGGTGTTTCAGGATGCCAAACCTGAAGCCTCTGATCGTGATTAATGGGTACCCAGAGGGCCCGATACCCTGAACCCTAAACCCTAAACCCTAAACCGTTTTTAAGTTATAGGGGCCTTACTAGCCTTAATACGATGGTTTGAGGTATATTCCTTAACCAAGGTGTATTGGGCTGTCTGGGTATTTGTGTCTTTGGGTTCTCTGAGTGGGGGCCTCAAGACGCTTACGCAAGATATGCACGCAGATGTTCAGGGTTGCAGAATATGCGTAGGCTTGTACGAAGGCTTTCAGTTAGGGTTTACCGGGGCAGATGAAGCGAGTCGGTTTGGTCTACAATTTATCAGCAACGACTTGGGGCTCCGGGCGGTTGCCGTTCGACCCGGTGGCATTTTGGCTGCTCACAATGAGCGTATGGCATGGTATTCCGGTCACTCGCTCTGTTACTATCGTCAAGTTCTTCCTCACGACCTCATCGTGTCCGTCAACGGGATGACGGACATCAGTCAGATGAAACTGTTTCAGGATTTCACAGGTGCTTAGACGAAGCGACGTACGCAAATAAGATGGTCGGTCGAAGGTCTGGCTCCTGGCAGCCCTAGGGGAGGTACTTATAAAGGGTTTAGGGTTTAGGGTTTAGGGGTTTAGGGTTGAGGGTTTTCCTACCAAAGAGCCTTCAAGCAAAGCTTGAATACCTCAAACCCATGCTGTAAAAGCCTTTGAAGGTCCAGACCTCCCAAGACTCTAAGCACCAAACAATGCTGAGCCGTACGCAAACCTTAAACCAAAATCAGCAAGACCCACAAATTCTGAACCCCAAACCCGAAACCCTGAATTGTGGAGAACCGTCAGGATAACCTCGCGTAGATGCCTTTTCGCCTTCAAGATACTTTGTGGTAATCCTTTGAGGACCCTTCTGAAACCGTGGAAACCCGTAGCAGTTGTGAGACCTTTGAAGTAGCCCCTACTTGGAGGTTCATGGGTAGTTATAAGTGGGGTTTGAAGTAAGGTCACCATAACTACAACCCATATTTACGGGACTTATAACGCAGGAGACCCTTATGTGGAACCCTCTTGTTCCCGGGTTTCTTTTAAAAGGCTCCCTGTACAAGGGATCTATAGATATAAGGAATACGATATACAGGCCTTAACAATTAGAATAGCCTTTTGGTCCTGGGTTTCATTGAAAAGATAGATCACTGATATATCCGTTAAAGGAACCCTTATACATCCCTTAAAGGAACCCTTAAGGATCCCTTTTTGAAAGGAACCCTTAAAATCGTAGGAAACCCTTATTTGGAATTTGGTCCTGGGTTTCTTTGAATAAAAGCAGTCTAAACCCTAAACCCCTAAACCCCTAAACCCTAAACCCTAAACCCTACTATATGAGAGCCTTATTCAGAATCGCCTTTCGTTCCTGGGGTTTCTTTGTAAAAGATAGAGATCCTTTATAGATCCCTTAAAGGAACCCTTAAGGAATCCTTTTAAAGGAACCCTTAAGGATCCCTTTTTATAAAGGAACCCTTAAGGATCCCTTTTAAAGGCTGTTTTTTTTGTAAAAGCGTCCGAGGCCGCCTTCCGCCAGGGACCTCCCGGGCCGGTCGTCGCCCGCTGGGAGGAGCAGACCGCCAAGAGGCGTTCCGGCCTCTCCTTTAAAGGGATCCTTAAAAGGGTTTCCTACGATCTTAAGGGTTCCGTTAAAAGGGATCCTCAAAAGGGTTCTATAAGGGATCTATAATAGGGTTTTCTAATGTGAGGGCCTTAATAATTCCAACAGCGTTCCGGCCTCACATTCAAGAGATGAGTTCGTATCATGATGACACCTCTACTTTTGTTATGATATTTATCATGACTGGTCCTTTGTTCAGGCTCGCTACTGTTTCGTCTTGCATGTATTTGCTTGTTTGTTGCTGCTTTGTACAGTGCTCAATAAGTTCTGAAGCAGCTTTGGTTTGATTCGGGGTTTAGGATGGTGTCGGGCTTAGGGTTTAGGGTTCAGGGGTTTCTGAGTTTAGGGTCTTTCAAGATTCTGAGGGTTTCTAGAGTTGCGGTTCAATCGGGAATTAAGGGCTCTTGGAATATATGCCAGGGGGTGTTGGGTTGGGGATTGGGAAAAGGTTTCGTCGGATTCTCGAGCGACTCTAGTAGGCTTGCCAACTGTTTCAAGCAACGGGGGTTTGCAGCTAGTTTTGGAGGTGGTTGCAGGGGGTCTTGTACGGATCTATTGTCTGCACGCTTGAAATTACATAGAGTTTGGATGAAGGCGTCAGCGTTGACGCGGGTCCTTGGTTGTGTAATTACTGGGTCGTGTTCAGAAAACTGTTGCCGTCACCACCTTGATTCACAATCTTTATGATTCTTGAATCTTACTCCTGTTTCGCTTCTAATGCGCGCAAGCAGGGACGCAGAGTTATTTACTGTACGTGGCCCATCTTTAGAGCTCATACAGAGCCTCTGAAACAAGCAGCCAACATAGAGGTTTGCAGAATTGTGCATGGGATAATTACTCCGTTTCGGATTTGAGGATCAACACAGGGAAAGCCTGCAAAAACGGCACCATCTCAATCCATGCTGGCAGGCCTTTGGGGCCCAGAACCCGCGATGTCCTCTGCCTGAGATCCCGAAGCGGATACTCTAAATCCTCCACTTGGAGGGTCGGGGGACTTAGTAAGTAGGTAGTAAGTGGGCTTATAAGTACCCTAAAAAGGGACCCTAATTGGGGTTATGGTACTTATAAGTCCCTAAAATAACCAGTTACTAAGTTCCCCGACCCTCCAAACCATGCCCCGGGCATGAAATCGGAGACCTGAAGGCCTTCCTTCCGAAATCTCTACCTGACATGAACCAGGTTGTTCAGCTGTACACTTTTTTACTTTCAGGTTTCTGGGTTCCTATTATAAAATAAGAAGCCTAAGAAAGTATATGCTTTTTCCCAGTGGGTAGCTGAACAGCCTAGTGAAACAAGCGGAGGCTCGCGGATGGCTGCTGCGCCGGCTGTTTGATGGGCTTGTGGCCGCGGAAGAAAAGAAGACGGACGTCGACACTGTATTTATCAATATTATTCCTTCAGGGATCCTCATACACTGACATGTGTATAAATAAATAAACAAATAAACAACTAAACAAAAATACACATACACACACATATATATATATATATATATATGTATACATACACACACATATCATATACCCAAAACGATATTCTAACTCGCACGGCCCCGACATCAAAGTAGAAGCTAGAAAGTTGGAACATAAGTGTCCACATGGCAGTAAAGCGCGGCATAGAGAATCCCAACCCTAAACCTTAATCCCTAAACCATAAACCCTAAACCCTAATACCTTAAACCCTAAACCCTCAACCCTAATCCCTAAACCTTAAATCCTAAACCCTAATCCCTAAACCCTAAACCCAAAGCCCTAAACCATCGACCCTTAGAAAGTCCCAGCGCGACCAAGTCTAAGTTTCCCAGAAGCACTTGCAACCGCCCATGAACCTCCAAGTACGTTTCCCAATAGCACTCTTTGCCCTTCACTTGGAAAAAGCGTACCGTTTGTTTCTACGGGGACACAGAGTATGGAAATTATACTAAAACCCTATTCTAATTATTCATGCCCCTATACTATCCTTAAGCCGTGTTGCAAGTTTCCGGAGTTTCTGGACCTCATACTTTGAGGGTCGGGGGACTTGGTAATTAGGTAGTAAGTAGACTTATAAGTATCCTACAAGGGACCCTAATTATATACAGGGTGATGATACTTATAAGTCTATGGAATAACTAGTTACTAAGTCCCCCGACCCTCCAAGTACCTTTACTACCTCTAAGCCACGTTGCAACTTCATGGAGTTTCCTGCAAGTCATAGCGGTAAAATAACCCTAACCCCGAAACTCTGAATCCCTGAAACCGTGAAAAGATGCCTAGTGATCGGGGCCACCCCCGCCGATCCACCGTTCCTTGAACACATAGAGGTTGGGGTTTTGGGATCAGGGAGTTCAGGGAGTTCAGGGTTAAGGGTTTAGGATTTAGGGTTGGGGTTTAGGGGTTTCGGGTTTTAGAGTTTAGGGTTGAGGGGTTCAGGGTTTAGGGCTAGCATGCCAAACATGAGACACAGAAGTAGCACTCTTGATGCTACTCTGTAATTTGGATCCTAATCCCAATCTTCATGCTCCTGCTCCGCATCGTCGTGTTGCCAGCCATCACACCACTACAGCGTCATGATCATCCACAACACCAGTACGATCATCATTCGCATCCTTGTCGGCATCATAACTTCTTATTCTTACTGTTGTTGTTATTATTATCATTAGTCTTATTAGTATAATCCACAATCATATCCCGAAGCTCTCAGCCCTTCAAGCCTAAACCCGGAAAGTAGGACTACCTCAAACCCACAGTTATGAAGCAGCAAACCCCAGCAGCCCTACGCCCGAAGAGCCTAAAGCCCTAAACCCCAAAGGCCCTAAACTTAAACCCTAAACCCTAAGGAGGCGTATTTATTTTGGGATTTTTTTTTTTTTTTTTTTGGCTTGTGTGCGCGCTTGGCTTGGCTTCTCGGCTTCCCTGGCTTCTTGGCTTCTGGCTTCTTGGCTTTTCGGCTTCTTGGCTTTTTTCTTCGGCATAGAGAGCCTCATAAATCAGTCCTTAAGTCACGCCCTCAACCCTAAGCCGAGCCGAGGCGAATTTAGGTCAGTAAAGCGGGATAGAAGTTAAAAAAAATTAAATAAGGATCAAAAAAAAAATAAGGATCAAAAAAAATAAATAAGGATCAAAAAAAATTAAACGGGTATCCGCGAAAGGAAGGGGAAAAAGGAACGAAAGACAGAGAGAGAGAGAGAGAGAGAGAAGGAAAGAAAGAAAGAACGAAAGAAAGAAAGGAAGGAAGAAAGAAAGCAAGGAAGAACGAAAGAAAGAACGAAAGAAAGAACGAAAGAAATAACGAAATAAAGAAATAAAGAAACAACGAAAGAAAGAAAGAACAAAAGAAATAAAGAAAGAAAGAAACAACGAAATAAAGAAAGAAAGCCATGCAAGAAACAGAGAAATAAGTAAATAAAGAAAGCTATAAGTAAAGAAAGAAAACAAAAATAGAGAACTAAGTAAAGAAAGAAAGCTACAAGGAAAGAAAAAAGAAAACACAAGGAAAGAACCAAAGAGAGTTGACAACTTAGAGAAATACCACGGAATCCGTAGGAAAATCGTGTTTTCCCCAGGAAAAACCAAGCAAATCCTTAGGAAACGAAAGAAAATCCCTAGGAAAGCAGTGTTTTCCCTTGGAAAAATTCAAGAATTGCTGTATCTAAAAAGCAAGAAAGAAAGACAGAAAGAAAGAAAAAACGAGAGAGAGAACGAAAGAACGAAAGCAAAAACAAGAGGAAGAACGAAAGCAAGAACTAAAGAAAGAAACTTAAGGAAATACCACGGAATCCGTAGGAAAATCGTGTTTTCCCGAACCAAAAACCAAGCAAATCCTCAGGAAATGAAAACGAATCCGTATGAAAACAGTGTTTCCCCTGGGAAAAATTCAAAAATTGCTGTATCTAAAGAGGACGAAAACAAGGAAAACAGAAAGAAAGAAAGATAGAACGAGAGAGAGAACGAAAGAACGAAAGCAAAAACGAAAGAAAGAACGAAAGCAAGAACGAAAGAAAGAACGAACCAAAGAAAGAACGAAATAAATCAAACCAGAAAGGAAAGCAAGAAAGAAAGGAAGGGAGTATGAGATGAACAAAGAAAGAACAACAGAAAGAAAGAAAAGAAATGAACGAGCGAAAGAAAGAAAGAAGTCCAGAATAAAAAAGCAAAGTTGGAAAATACGAAAGAGAAAGAATATGAAAAAATCACAGAAACAAAGATACAAGCAACAGGATACTACATAGCCCAATCGAATTTACCATAATATCGTAATGTACCGTAACATAATATAACATAATGTAAATGTAACCTATAAAATATACTACATATTATGTTGTAAATATACACACTGTACTGTACTATGTTACAATGTACTACACTATAAACTAAGATGTTGTTTTGTTCTATGTCATCTTCTGTTATATTGTATTGTTGTATTTTTAGTATGCTATTATATGCTATAAGAAGCAAGGTTCTGTTATGTCAGAAAATGTCACACCATTTTTGTGTTGTCGAACCATCTTATGTCGTTCTTCTGGTTTACTATGTTATATATATATAGGTTAGAATGCTAACGGAAGAAGAGACACGAACAGGCACGGAAGAACAAAACACCCGCCGCCGCGCTTTTCGAGACGTGCAAGCTTGATTCAAAGAGTGTTTTCGAACCCATCATGTGAACGTTGTCTCTGCAAATGGGGGGGGCTGCGCCCCCCCCAACCCCCCCGCTGTTTTAAGCCGTGCAGGGTTGCTTTGATTCATATGCCTTGAAACCCAGCAATGAGGGCATTAGGGGTACCTTATTTTGGGCGCCTCGCAATAAGGATCCTACTATTTTATGGGTACTATGAGGGTCCCCTATTTTCGACAACTATTACTATTACTTTTACTCTTCCTATTGCGATTGCTATTGCTATATTACTATTGCTATCGCTTTTGCTATTGCTATTGCTATTACTATTACTATTGCTCTTGCTGTTGCTATTGCTGTTGCTGTTGTTATTGCTGATTGCTACTACTTTTACTCTCACTGCTACTATTACTCTTACTCGTACTCTTACTATTGCTGTTGCTGTTGCTATTGCCATTACTACGACTACTACTATTACTACTTCTACTACTACTACTACTACTACTACTAGTGCTACTACTACTACTACTACTACTACTACTACTACTGCTACTACTAGTACTACCACTACTACTACTACTACTACTACTACTACTACTACTACTACTACTACTGCTACTGCTACTGCGACTGCTACTGCGACTGGTGCTACAACTACAACTACTACTACTACTACTACTCTACTACTAGGGGTCTTGTTGGGTTTAGAGCTAGGCGGCATTTGAGGTTTTCGGATGTAGGACTTGTTCTGTGGGCCTAGAGTGGGCGCGGAAAATGTTTGGGTTCGGGGTTCAGGGTTTAGGGTATGGGGTGTAGGGTTTAGTGCAAAGAGTTTAGGGTTTAAATTTAGGGTTTCGGCTTACGGTGCTGACGTGCTACATTTACAACAACAACAACTACTACTACTACTACTTCTACTACTAGGGTCTTGTTGGGTTTAGAGCTAGGCGGCATTTGAGGTTTTCGGATGTAGGACTTGTTCTGTGGGCCTAGAGTGGGCGCGGAAAATGTTTGGGAGGAAAGGGTAAAAGGGATCCGCCGGCCGATGGCCATGTGCGCAGGCCGTCAAAGAAGGACAGGGACCGCCTGAAAGCTTTGGGTCTCTGGAATCCTGGGGGCAAAGCCAAAGGAAAAGGTAAGCCCGCCAAAGGCACAGGCAAGGACAGAGACCCTGACCCACCGCACAACCGGGGGGAAGGAAAAGGTGGTGACAGGGAGCAGTACCCACAACCAGCCTTTCCCCCAGCCTCGGAAGAGGGGGGTAACAGGGAACCGCCAAGACCTGCACGGGAGCCCAGCCCAGCAAGGGGGGTAGTGCTCAGAGAGGCCCCCAGAGCCTCCGAGCGAAGGCCACCTGCTAAGGCACCACAGGCTGCCGAAAGTTCGGAGTACTACTCTGAAGAGGAAGACGAGCGCAGCAGGTCACCCAAGACCGCGCCCGCTACAAGCAGCCGCGCAGGTCAAGAACGACCGGAGGCACCAAACCCGCCGCCACAACGGGGGGAACGAGAACCTCCTTCTCAGGGGGATGCAGAATCCTCGCCCAAACAGGGGAGCGAGGATGAAAGCTCGGCCGTCTGAAGCCGCACGCCTAAGGAGCGGCCGGCCAACGCTCCCCAAGCGAAAGCCGGCGCTGAAGCGCCGGAGGCAGCAGACGCTGCCACAAGCCCGGCGGGCGAAGTGAAAGAGGAGTCTTCGGAGTCCAGCAGCTCGCCCAAAGAGGGCGCACCGGCTGCACCCTCAGGTAAGGAGGGGGGCTCGGCCCACCCGAAAAAAGAACAAAGCCAGCCTCCCGCTGCAGAAGGGGGCACGGCCCACCTTGAAAGTGCAAAGAGCAAGCCTGCCGACGCAGAGGGGAGGCCCTCAGTTACGGCTACCCACTTGGCCGGTGGAAGTAGGGGACCAACCCCTGCACCTCTTCACACCGCAGGTGAGGCGAACCACCAACACGGGCCACTGGCTAGCACAGGTGGGGGACACCCTCCAGCTCAATGGTTACGACGGCAGCTATGCCCTCCTTGGAATAGGGGGCAGCCGGGTGACATACGAGTGCCCGGGGGATCCCGCCTTATGCTGGAAACTGACGTCCAGCGTAGAAGATCCAAACCGCCGTTCTGGCCACGGGCCAGAGTGTCGCCTTGGACAAGCCATCCCGGGTATCTGTGCCGGAAAGACCCGGGATGTGGCCCCGGGAATTCTCCGGGTTGGCAATTGGGGTACAATGCGTACCTCAATTTTGGAGGTGGAGAGGCTCAGCCCTATGTACGAGGAGCCTTCAAGCGCCCGCATCCTTCACATGGCGATGGTGATCCTCGGGGTCAGTTGTGCAGGCATGTCATGCCGCGATTTAAATCGCCACAACTGGGGCATCCGAAAGATGACACCAGCATCTTGTGTTGAGGAGCTGGTGATCATTGACGCTGCAGATTGGGATCCGCAGCCTGCTCCGCCCAACTTTCCGCCAAGGAGGAGACTTGAAAGTTGGTGGAACTGGATCCATCGATGTGAGCCCTTGACCACAGAGTGGTTGAAGGAGCAAATCGAATCCCTTCATCGAGACCACCGGGCATTGGCTCGGGTTTTGGTGGAGAGGCTCAGCAGAAGCGATGCTGGGCAGTGGGTGGTGGCTTCGCTCCACACCCAGCGAGTTCTCTGCTTCTCTCCTCGAGACGAGATCTGTTTGTTCAGGTCGAAAGCCAATGTTTTCACCAGCGGAGACTGGGAACTCCTCAGCCTCAAAGACCCGCCAGTTCCTAGGGGCTGAGGGAGGTGGTCCTCGACCTACAGAGCCCTTCTCAGGGGGCCAAGGGAGGTGAACACCTTGGGCCAAGGCCGGCTTCCTAGACCTCACCGGTGAACGGGAGGCACAGGGCCAAAACCTGAGGCTGCTTCAACCTCGCCAGCAAAGCCTGGGAGGAGGGCTAGACTAGGTCCGAAGTAGCTCCTCCGACAGCCTCCCAGCATGGACTGGGAGGAACGGGGGCTAGGTAGTAGGCCTAGCGGAGGGCGCCTTAAACAAGGCTGCTCCGGTGTAGGGTTTAGTGCAAAGAGTTTAGGGTTTAAATTTAGGGTTTCGGCTTAGGGTGCTGACAGGGGCCACAAGACTTAACACGACAGGGGCAGCAATAGCAACATGAGAAGCAAACGTAGGAGCAATCCATGGTATCAGAACTGAGCACGCAGCACCATACACAGGTTCGATTTCAAAGCCCTGAGTTTAAAACCCAATCCCAACGCCCCAAACCCTCAGCTGTAAATCTGCAGGCTCAGAAAGGAACCCCCACGATCTTCGGTGCCCTGCAAGGCAATGCAACACGGCCAAGCAAACCACAAAAAAAAATGCACAAAAAAAAATACCAAACTAATTCCAGACCCAGCAACCCTAATCCCTAAGCCCTAAACCCTGAAGGCCCTAAATGCCTGAACCCCTGAACTTTTCAACCGAAAGCCCCTAAACCCTAAACCCCTAAACCCCTGAACCTCTAAGCCTTTAAACCCCAATCAAAAGCCTGGAGCCGCCTGGAAGTCCCAAAGCCTTAAAGAGGGTTCAGGGTTTGGGGTTTAGGGTTTGGGGTTTAGGGTTTAGGGGTTTAGGGTTTAGGGTTCCTGTACGAGCCGACAGAGTTCTACACAACAGAAAACCGTGACATTTCAAACCATGAAACCTTGAAGCACTAAAGGCCTTCAAAACCATGAATCCAGATGCCCCTAAACCCTGAACCCTGAAACCTTAAGACTTCAAATCCAGATGCCCCGTGTGGGCTGTAAACCCTGAACCTTGACCCTGCTGTTGGTCTCCGTCGGCGGTTCAAGTTTTTCCTCCCGCCGACTGGTAGCTCCAGCGTCGCTCGCATGAAGCTGCAGGGCTTGGGGTTTTAGGTTCAGGGTGTAGGGATTAGGGGTTCAGGGTTTCAAGTTTAGGGTTTAGGGGGGTTGTGCATTTCAGGTTCACCGGCTTACTTGGAGGTTCATGGATAGGTTTAAATGGGGTGATAAGTATGGTAACTGTAGTTATAACCCATGTTCGGGGATTATAACACCCTTTATGGTTTAGGGGTTTATTCGCAAGCTTCAGGGGTTTAGGGTCTAGGGGTTTACATGTGGAGGGTTTGCGGTTTAGGGGGGTCCAGCATTGACGAACTTAAGGATGCTTTGAGTAGGGACCTGTTGATGAAGGAAAGTTTAGGGTTTAGGGTTTAGGATTAAGGCCCCGATAACTTAAGGTGTGGTTGTTAAGCTCGATGGGGATGGAGGGCGGCTGGGATTACTGGCTGCTTGTGCCAAATCCCCACCTCACTGCGAGCAAAGCGACTCTAGGACCCCTTAATCAAGAAATATCATGTAAATGCTATTGATGATATAAATCCTGCTTTACCGTAAGGGGACCTACAACTATGGGAATTATGATGTATTCCTTATCATTATGGGTCATGCAGGACGTATATCATCAACCGTATTATCAGTGTTCCTACTATACTTTAAGCGATATTCCTTAATCCAGGGGGTTCTGGAGTCTCTGAGAGGGAGGCGGCAATGCTGGTGGCAACGGCCTAACCCTTAAACTCGAAACCTATAGAGTCTTTTGGATTTCCAAATCCCCAACGAACATAGGGACCCCAATATAGCAGCCTAAATAGGATCCTTGTTAGAAGGACACCAAAATCAGGTACCCCCCCAATTGTCGGAAAACTCCCATATCGAATCTTCAAAGCCCCGCACAACCCACGGGGGTTTTAAGTTCGGAAAGAAGCCCAAGGTTCTGATCTCTAAGCCCTGAGCCCGAATTTTTAAACCCTAACCCTAGACCCTAAATCCTTGGGAAAACCCGAAGCTGAAGTCTTACACTCTCAGGGCCTGGAAGCCTGAAGCCCGAATGCTCTGAGAAGATCCCCTCAAACCCTCAACCCCCTAAACCCCGATGGCCTGTGCCTGTACCACCCCGAAACCCCTAAACTCCCCAACCCTTTACCCTGGTCCTGTAGGAAGATTTCCTTTCTAAGCCCTAAACCCCAAACCCTAAACCCTATACCCTAAACCCCCCCAACCCTTTCGCCAAGTCCCTTAGGAAGAATAAGAATCCTAAACTCAATACCAGAGGCCCCAAGCCTCTAAACCTCAAACCCTATACATAGTAGGCCCTATACCCGAAACCTCTAAGCTCCTAGACCCCTCGACCCCCCAAACCCGAGCCCTTTAGGAAGAATGCCTCCAAGCAGGGGTGCCGCCTTCCCCTGGCCTAAACCCTAAACCCCAAACCCCTAAACATTAAAACAACCCTGAACCTTAACCAAACCCTAAACCCCGAAACCTTAAACCTTAAATCCTTAAACCCTAAGCCCTAAACTATAAGCCCTAAGTCTTAAACCCTACTTGGAGAGTCGGGGGACTTAGTGGATATTTAATGGACTTATAAGTACCAAAAAAGGACTTATGAGTCTACTACTTCCTTACTTACTGAATCTCCCGACCCTCCAAGCAAGCAAGCAGAGGTGCCGGCCTTCCATTCCTTGGGGTTCTGCGACTCATCACCAATGGCTGCCACATGCAATCCGGGCAGCTTCGGACCGGCGTGTTCTAGGGTTTCACTCATAGGAGGCCAAAAGGGGCTTTCGCCCATGGGGGTTAGTAGGGATTAGGGTTCCCATACTAGGGTTCATATGAAGAAATCCCTACCCCAAGTATCTAAAACCCGCCTCTTGGCCTCCCATCATTCACGTGCTTAGGGTTTGGGGTTTTAGGTTTTCATGAGGGTTCCTTTAAATGGCTCTAAAGGGATACTACAATGGGTTAAGGTCTAGGATTTCGGTTTTAGGATTTGGGGTTTTAGGTTTTCGGGTTTTAAGGTTTATGAGTTTAGGGCTTTAGGTTTTACGGCTTTGGGAGAAAAGGGGGGTGGCTTCAGGCTTCTCGGGGTGTAAGGATTTAGGATTTCGGGGGTCTAGTCTAGGGCATGTTTGCTGACGGCGACATGAAGCATTTCGTGAGCTCGAGTACGCAGCGCCCCGCGCCTCAGAGATCGATCTGCAAGCATGCCCAGCGATCGCGCCCCCGAGAGTCGTCGCATTCAGACGGTGAAAAACAGGCTCAAGAGACCCGACTTGTCGCACGCGGAGAGGGACGAGCTGACCACAGAGCCGTCCGAAGACCTCGAGACAAGGCGAGCTCAGGGCATCACCGAGCGAGCAGCTTCCACAACCGCCCTGGGCGCGCATAATCAGCATCGTGGAGGGAGGCACCGAGCGCCTTGAGCAAGGTCAGCAAGACTTGCGGAGAATCGGTGCGAAGGGCTGGAAGTGTGCGGGGCTTTCGAGGAGTTCAGGGTCATTATTAAGGCCCGTATATTAAGCCCAAGCGCCCTGATTATGGAACCCTTGTAGAACCCAACCCGTTAAAAGGAACCCTACTCTCACCCCTGATAGAAAGTTGGAAACAAATCTGTAAATCACTTTAACGGAGTTTCCGCCCTGAAATTCCGACGAGAATACGACCGATATGGTTAGGGTGTAGGCTTAGTTTAGGGGTCAGGGCGGTTCTGCGTCCTTCAACACGCAAAAAGATGGAACCCAAGCCCTAACTGTCTAGCTTCAGATGGGCTTCTGCGGTTTTCGCTGCGTTTGCGGCGGCTGGGCAGAGCGACTCCCGCATTTGTCCAAAAAATAGGGGACCCTAATATAGTACCTTAAATGGTAGGATCCTTATTATAAGGATCCCAAAATGTGGTACCCCAATGTCGGAAACTCTTTCATCCCAACTGGACCTTTAGAGGCAGAATGATATCCAGACGGTATCGAGCCTAGGATATGAGGGTCCAGAAAAGGATGTTTTACTTGGAGGTTCATGGGTAGTTATAAGGAGGGTTATATAAGTAGGGTAACTATAGTTATAACCCATATTAAGGGACTTATATCCCCACTTATAACTAGCCATGAACCTCCAAGTACTTTAGGGTCTTGGGGTTCCGGGTTTGGGAGTTCAGTAGAGGCAGAGCTTTGGTGTTTCGGCTTTTGGCTATCAGAGGCTGAGATCTCCTCAGCCTCTGATATCAGATGGCTGCAACCCTTTCCCGAAGTTGAGCCACGCTCAGCGCCTTATGGAGCTGCGTATCAGTGTGTGAGTAATGACTACCCATGAACCTCCAAGTAAGCCCGTAAACCCCAAACTCTGAACCCTAAGCGGTAAAGCTCTAAGCCCTCTAAGCCCTAAACGCCTAAACCTTGGGTACTGCCCCCACTCAGTAACAGTTGGATAACATTAATAATACAGACATATTAGGACCTTAATGGAAGCCCTATTATAGACTGTTACTGTATCTTAGGGGTACTTAGAAATATTTTTTAATTTTTGGTTGGTATAATCCCTAAGAAACAGTTATAATTTTTGCTAGGGTTCTAAGTTCAGTATAGGTATGGGAGCAGTACCCAACTAAACCCCTTAAACCCAGACCCCGGAGTCCCTACAGCCCTATATCCTCGAAGCCCTGAAAATCCTTAAAGCCCCAAAAAATTCTGAACCCTTAAGGATCACTTGGAGGGTCTTTAGGGGACCTAGTAAGTGGTTATTTTGGGGACTTATAAGTACCATAACCCCAACTAGGGTCCCTTTTAGGGTACTTATAAGTCTACTTACTACCTATATTACCTTTTAAAGGGGTCTATCAGGATTACTATAAGGGGTTTTATGGGGGCTTAGTGCAGAGGCCTTAACAATTACCATAAGCTATTTTGGGTGTTCCTTATCCCTCCAGAAACCCAAAAGCCGGAAGGACACCCCGAGATGTGCGGGCGACCGTGCGTGTACATCGCGAAGACCGGCAAGTGCTCCCCGGGTTGCGCTTGAGTCTCTATACATATATAGTTTATACTATGGCATACCCCAGAACCCTATTCTGATTTTGAAGGCCCGATATTAGCTTTGCTGCTCCGGGTCGAGGGTTTAGGTGTGTTGTATGCGCGTTGCAGGGTTCTACAATTCTACAAGGGCTTAATCGAAGTCTTGTTGGGTTTAGGGGTTTAGGGAGGTCAGACTTTAGGCTTCTACAGGCCCAAATGCCCTGAAAACCCTATAAGCCCT
Source organism: Symbiodinium sp. CCMP2592 (assembly GCA_905221615.1). Classification (NCBI taxonomy): domain Eukaryota; class Dinophyceae; order Suessiales; family Symbiodiniaceae; genus Symbiodinium; species Symbiodinium sp. CCMP2592. The sequence goes on from CAJNDT010000061.1 coordinate 142,543, forward strand.
AAGCCACGAAACCTAAAAAAAAGGCTCACGTTTGGGGCTGCGGTCGAGGGTTTAGAAGTTAGGGGTTCAGGGAACGGGGGCGCACTGCTCCTGCCGAGCGGTTCGTATTTCCAGAATGCCTTGTTGTAGCATTCCGGCTTCTTCGCGGTGAAAGTTGTAAAGTTCGGGGCAAGAGAGACTCAAAGAGACCCTAAACCCTAAAATCTTAAACCCTAACTCCTAAACCAGAAATCCTAAACCCTAAACCCCAAAAGTGTTCAAGTGGCGTTGGAGGTTTGGGGTTTGGGGGTTCACGATCCCGAAACCTCAACTCTGAACGCGAAGCTGTGCCGCAATGTCGACCTAAGCTCTACTTGAAGGGTCGGGGAACTTAGTAAGTGGGTAGCAAGTAGACTTATAAGTACCCTAAGCGGGACAGTTCTTGGGGTTAGGATACTTAGAAGTCGATAAAATAACTAGTTTCCAAGTCCCCCGACCCTCCAAGTAAACAACGACGTTTGGCACCCTAAGCAACCCTACTTGGAGGTTCATGGCTAGTTATAAGTGGGGTTATAAGTCCCGCCAATATGGTTTTAGCTATGGTTACCCTACTTATAACCCCACTTACAACTACCCATGAACCTCCAGGTAGACCCTAAACTCTATGCCCTTAGAGAATCCCTATAGATCCCTTTAAAAGGGACCCGTAAAGGAACCCGCCAAGTGTAACTTGAAACCGAGCGAAACCAAGGTCCAGACGGCTTAAAATCGCCTCAGGGTTTAGGGTTTATGTTATGGTCTAGTACCCAGAGACTCCAATATCCATTGACTAGGGAAGAGTCCTTGAATCATATGAGGGATCCTACTATACTTCAAGGCATATTCCTCAACTAAGGGATATTGGAGTCTCTGGGTCTAGCGTGCTAAGGCTTTTTGGGTCACTGAGGTTCTTCGGGAGTCTCTTGGCTCTGGGTATAACCCTGAACCCTTAACCCAAAACCTCCAAACCGTCTCACTGAGGTTCTTCCGACTCGTGCCAATTTTGCCATCTTCTCCACACGCAGCCTCTGGTGAAGCTGGACCTTCGGCGGCGCCTTCTCATGCAAACCCTCGATGCTGGAGACAGGCTGGGGCTTAGAGTTTAGGGGTTTAGGGTTTTAGGGTTTTAGGGTTTAGGGTTTAGGGTTTTAGGGTTTTAGGGTTTAGGGTTTAGGGTTGAGCAGTTCCCTTGACTGGTTTCATGTAGTGTTAGCTTTACGTATTAATGCAATAGCTGCTGTCATCATTATGTCCAGTGTCGCTGTTAGTATTGTGTTCGTCACATGACTGTTGCAGTTGTTGTGATGATGTTTCATTCTCAAGCGGTGGTGGTTGTGGTGGTGGTGGCGGTGGTGGAAGTGGTGGCGGTGGTGGTGGCACGGGTCGTGGTGTGTTGACCGTGGAGACTGCCTGGAGATGATTGCCGCAGCTTCTACTATGTTTGGGGTTTGCGGTTTAAGGTTTAGGGTTTAGGTACATAGCTTACTCTTGCCCGACTACTGATGTCACAGTCTTGCTGATCGTGCCATGATTAATGACGTCATTGCATGCTTTGCTGGTGGCTGGTGGCTGTTCTCTTGGCAACCTGCTGGAGTGAAGCAGCAGGCTGGGAATAAGATACAAGTGGAGTGGTCAACACCCTCGCACCTGAACCGGACACACGAACGCGGAAGTTTCACGTTCAAGAACAAAGTGTCTCGGTTCTACTGTACTTGGGCTTGGCACCTGTACCTGTGACACGTGTGTTTCGTTAAAAGCAAGCTAAGACTCCTATCCTAAGCCTTGAGAACCAGTTGTTAAGGATCCCTATTCCAACGGCTTCGGCCCCTGAAACCCTATGAGCTCTCATCAATCCCTGAAAGCAACCCCCAGAAAAGCTCCTGAAGGAACCCTTAACGAAACGATGTGACAAGCCCTTAAAGAGATCTTCAAAGGAACCTTGCAAAACATACCCTGACGGTTTAGGGTTTAGGGTTTTTCGGGTTTTGGGGTATCGGGGTTTCGGATCTAGGGTTACTACTACTACTGCTGCTGCTGCTACCACTACCACTACCACTACCACTACCACTACCACACTACTAGTACTAGTACTAGTACTACTACTACTACTACTACTACTACTACTACTACTACTACTACTACTACTACTACTACTACTACTACTACTAGTACTACTAGTACTACTAGTACTACTAGTACACTAGTACTACTAGTACTAGTACGAGTACTACTACTACCACTACCGCTACCACTAGGGTTTTAGGTTTTTGCCTGTCTTGGGTTCGCGAGGATGAAGCTCCTGCTCGATGTCTTCCGCATAAGGGCGGAGCGACAAGGACCCACGAGCCATGACGGTTCCTCTAAGAGGTAGGTTTAGGATTCAGGGTTTAGGGGTTTAGGGTTCCTGGAAGGCTTCCTGTAGGGGTGGGTTTAGGGTTTACGGGTTTAGGGTTCCTGGAGCCCCTTCCTGTAGGGGTGGGTTTAGGGGTTTAGGGGTTTAGGGTTCCTGGAAGGCTTCCTGTAGGGGCGGGTTTACGGTTTAGGGGCTTCCTGTAGGGGTGGGGTTAGGGGTTTAGGGTTTAGGGTTTCTGGAAGGCTTCCTGTAGGGGTGGGTTTAGGGGTTTAGGGTTTAGGGGTTTAGGGTTATTTGGGGGTTTAGGGGTTTAGGGGTTTAGGGTTTAGGGGTTTAGGGGTGTACGGGTTTAGGGCCGCTCGTAGTATAACGAGCCAGTCCTCAGCCGAACTATGCTATCATGGCAGGAATAGTGGCTAACTACAGTGATACCGCAGAGGCGCAAGCTTGGCCAATGTTGATTGGCTTGATCTTCCATGCTTCAGGCCTCTTAGGAGACCATGCAGTGAAAACCCTGCCCGATGCTGACTTCCCTCTCGCTGGCTTCAATGTACAAGCCGGCTACCAAGCCCTTGGAATCAACGAGGCCGATGCGAACGCTTGTGCTCGAGCCCTTTCTATTCGTGTGGAAGCAATTATGCTGGCATTTGCGCTGTCAAACTACAAGCCAAGCTTGGGGATGGATGACACTGTAGCGAGGTTCCTACTTGACACGGCTGGAGTAGTTTTACCAAGAATGAGCTCCAAGTCAATGGTTAAGATGGAGAACATCTTCAAAAGGATCCAGCCTTTGGCCTTCGCGGCTTACGTCGGGTACCACTACGGGACGGACTTTTACCGCCCTGCAGCTAACACGATCTTGGTTCGCTACCACGGGGATGAAAATCCAAGGACTATGAAAGTTCCTCTCCCTTCTTTCGAAGACGAAGTTCCAGAACAGCTGAAGGCCAGAATTAACGAAATGACCTCCACTCCCTTGAGCCCTCGGTTCAATACGCTGAAGGCATTTGCTGCAGCTCTAGGAGAATGCATCAAGGTGTCTGCATATAGTATCACGGCCGAGCAAGTGGTGGTTCTTCTCAGTGTTATGTACACCTACGAGAATTGCAAGAATGAGCTGTGGTGGGTCCCGCTTTTGAACCCGCCGGCCCCCGGGGCGCCGACCAGCTTTTGTAGGGGTTCCTCTGAATTTTCCTTTAAGAGTTTTGTTCAGTAATTTCGGGTTATTTCTCGTGTTCACTGATTTTGGGATCAACGTTCATGGTTTAGTGTACCGTCAAGGGTTTCGGACTTGGCGGCAGTTTGGTTCTGATTCTTTATTTTGAGTGTAGGGTTTTGTAGGCAGATTGCAGGGCTTGTTTGCTGGCATTGTTTCACCTATATTGCACTGTAGCACCCCTAGACCGTGAACGCCCTACAACCACTAAACCCCAAGCTCTCCTTGCCATCTAAGCCTGAAAACCCTAAACGCTAAAATCCTGAAGCGGATTAGGGTTACGGGCTTTAGGGTTTAAGGCCTAAGTTCAAAGGGTCCTAGTTTGAGGTTTGGGGCCTACTTGGAGGTTCATGGGTACAGTAGTTATAAGTCACTTAGTATGGGTCATAAATACATTTACCGTGCTTGACTTGTAGACCCCATGTATAACTATCCATGAACCTCCAAGTATGAAACTCCTGTAGAACTTACAAAGGAACCTGTCGTCCCCTTCTCAAGGAAACCTACTCCAATTGTTGAGACCCCTATGTAGGTCCGGAACCATGTTCCTCAATTTCAGAACTCCTCCAGGTTCTAGAGATCTGCGCCTTTGAGAATTGGGCGGTTGGGGTTCGATGTAGCGTTGAAGGAAGGCAGCTTCATGTCTTAATCAGGCTTACATGTAGTTTCTGGTTGTAGTCATCCTGTCTCCTGTACGCGTGCGTATGTATATATATATACACATATGTGTATATGCATTCGTCTGTAGCTATGTTCGTATATATATATATATATACACATACATACACACATAATACATTTATGTGTACACATACTTACAGCATCAGCTATAACAAACTGAACTCTAGACCTTAGCCTCTGAGCCTGAAGGCCTAAACCCTGAACTCCTAAAACAAGCCACTTCAACCTAAACCCCAAACTCAAACCCTTAAACCCGAAAAACCCTAAACCCCGAAACCTTAAACCCCGAACCCTGAACGGGAGGAGTGTGTCTGGAACCCCCAAAACCTATACGTAATCATTACCTATACTATTTTGGGGGTTTCTTATAATTTGAAACGCTTCGCGTCGTCCGCCTCGGCCCGGCTTTTCGCGCATGCGGCGACTGGCTACCATCCGGCGCAGCAGGAAGCTCTTGTACGAAAAGAACAACAGTTGGAATCGCACTTGTATTAATTGTCGGGCAGGGCAAAGCAGGGCAGAGCAGCGTAAGGCAGAGGGCTTGTTTCAAGAAGCCAGCAAGAGGTTGATGTGACCATTGTAGCATCTCCGCGTTCTGTGCCTGATATTCGACATAGCCCCTAGCTGGCGATAGCGATGCTTGAATCTCCGATGCTATGAGAAGGTTAGGTCGTGGAGCCGCGTGCTGTGCTGCCCAAAGCAACGCTATTTCCGAACTTTGCCTGGAGGGGGGCAGGGGGGAGCGGGGGGGGCGGAGGGGATTAAGAGGTGGGGAATAGAGGGAATCCGAATAGGAACCTCTGACCGCTTCGGCCGGGGCCGAGGCGAATTATGTATAATGGGACCCCGAAAGCCCTATTCCAATTATTACTTACAATTGTTCCGTCCCGGAAGGGCTCAAGGATGCCACCCGGGCGATCATCAAAATGCTGGAGCAAGAGGCATGGGCTTTATGGTCTAGGGTTGAGGGCTGACGGTTTAGGGTTCAGGGCTGAAGGTTGAAGGTATTTCAAGGGTCCCTGATAATTTGGGTACTATTCCTTTCTAACCATTCAGGCCCCCTTCAAGGGTTCTACACGGGCTTAGTGCTGCTCAACACACTACTGGCTTGCAAGGGCTCCTTGGATCAGTTCTAAACGGGTTGAAAGGTTTAGGTTGGGTACTGGTCCCTCTCTGTAACAATTGGTTACAATTTATATGTAGTATAACAGAGGTAGATATAGCCCTTACAAAGAGACCCCCCCCAATATGAACTGCTACATGGCTGGGGGCAGTGCACATACGGTTTAGGTTTTAGGCTAGGAGTATCATGGGTAGTTCTTAGTGGGGGTATCAGTCCCCCAATGTGGGTTATACTTATCCCTAAACCCTAAACCCTACTTACAGTAACCCCACTTACAGCTCCATTTATGACTACCCATGAACCTCGAACTATCAGACTCCTGTAGACCCTAAACCCCGAACCCTAAATCCTAAACCCTAAGACCTGTAGAGTTTACAAAGGAGCCCCCCTAAACCCGAAACCCCTGTAGTCCTTCACTTGGAAGGTCGGGAGACTTAGTTAGTAAGTAGATATTTTATGGACGTATAAGTACCATAACCCCAATTAGGATCCCTTTAAAGGGGACTTATAAGTCTACTTACTACTTACTAAGTCCCCCGACCCTCCAAGTAATGTGTATAGAGGCCTTGATAATTAGAATAGGGTTCCTTTAAGGTTCCTTTGAGGCTTCGGCTAAGGGTTCCTTCAGGGTTCCTTTAAGGGTTCAAGTGGGTGGTTGTCAAAATTATGGTCCCTTTTTGGGTCCTGATTATAATACGGCACCTAATATTTAGGGGACCCCAAAAGGGGCCGTACTTTTGACAGCTACCCATTCGGAGCTTCTTGGTTTGACATTTTGGGCTATTTGTAACAGTGCAGTTTGTGGGGTTTTGCTTCTTGGCTTTAGGGTTCTGGGTTTGAACCCTGACCCGTTCAAGCACCAGTTTCGGCTTCGGGAGCGATGGGATCCCTACTTTCCAATCCCAGGAGCTCGCAACCGCAAAGATCCGAAACCTTGAATATCCGTAGGGTTTATGGTTTTAGGGTTTTAGGGTTCAGGGTTTAGGGTTTGGGGTTTGGGGTTTCTATATGGAAACCTTGAAGGGAAACCCTTAAAGGATCCCTTGAAGGATCCCTTAAAGGAGCCCTAAAAGGGACCCTAAAGGGAACCTTCAAAGGATCCCTGAAAGGAGCCCTAAACGGAACTCCTTAAAAAGACCCCGTAAAGGAACCTTTCAGGGCTCTTTGAAGGCTTCCATTGGGCTCCTCTAAGGTCCTTTGTGGCACTCAGAGTGCAGCCGTAAGTTTCGCTGTAAGTCGAAGATTGCTATGTTTTATCCCGCAAATATTTCTCCTAACAGTTCATAGCAGCAGCAGGATAGTGATTTGTTGCAAGTCCAAGATTACTCATCTTTGTCCGGCAAATACTTCGCGTCATTGGTCATGATGGTAGCGCGAATAGTACTTGGAGGGTCGGGGGACTTAGTAAGTAGGTAGTAAGTAGACTTATAAGTATCCGAAAAGGGACCCTAATTGGGATTATGGTACTTATAAGTCCCAAAAATAACCAGTTACTAAGTCCCCCGACCCTCCAAGGACCGAACAAATGCCTTTGCCGAGAATTGTGGGAGCGCGACTCTTCGACTTGAGCATGGCTCCTACACCCTAAAACCTGTAGAAGCAAGAGCCACATCAAGAATACAGTTTCAATTATAGTAGGATCCCTAATATGATGTAGGGTACATTCCTGAATCAAGCAATTTTTCGAAGATCTGGGGAGCGAAGTACGGTTTAGGATACAAACCCTGCATTTCCCATATCAAGGAACATACCATAAGTCCCATAGTTTGGGGTCCTTAAGGTAGTGCAGGGTTTATTGAAATTTATGTCATCAACAGTAATGTAGGGGTAATAATGGTTAGAAGAGGGTTTTGGGGGTTCCCTATTGCAGTTGTAGTTATAATAATATACCCCCCAACCCTAAAGGAGCCCTTAAAGGAGCCCTTGAGGCCAGGGTTTATATCATGAGCGGTAGTAGTGGGCCGCTGCCCAGACCCCCCGGAGTATCCAAATCGTAGATGTCTTAATGGGGGTTCATATAAAGTACCCTTAGTAGTAAAGGACCCCAAATTAGGGGATCGACTTTCTAGATCCAAAACCCTAAGCCGTAAACCCTAAACCCCTAAACCCTTAATCCTAAACTCTGCTTTCTAGATCCTCCCTAAATTCTGGGGTCACAGGCCATCCAGCGCGCACCGGGTCGTTGCGTTTCAGCCAAAAAGCTCCAGGTGCCTGGCGGATGTAATCTAGGGGCACCTAAGGGATTCTTTTAATCGTTTTATAAGGGTTCCTTGAAAGTGTTCTTTTAAGGGTACTATACAGGTTCCTTAAAGGGTACTATAAGGGTTCCTTTAAAGGGTTCTATTTACGGGAAGGGTTCCTTTAGAGGGTTCTTTTACAGTATGGTACGCCCTGGCGTCCAGTATGGTACCTAAGGGTTTCTTGAAAGGGTTCTTTTAGGGGTACTATAAGGGTTCCTTTAGAGGGTTCTTTCAAGGGTACTATAAGGGTCCCTGGGCCAGGTTCTTTTCAGGGTACTAGACGGGTTCCTTTAAAAGGTTCTTTTAAGGGTACTATAAGGGTTCCTTTAGAGGGTTCTTGTAAGGGTACTATCAGGGTTCTTTAAAAGGGTTCTTTTAAGGGTACAATAAGGCTTCCTTTAAAGGGTTCGTTTAAGGGTGCGGTTGATGGTAAAAATCCTGCATTACCCATTATAAGGAATATACCATATTTCCCGTAGTTTAGGGTCCTTAGGGCAATGCAGGATTTATATCATTAACAGTACTATAAAGGTTCCGTAGGGTTAAGGGGTTCTCTGAGTTCGAAGAAGCCAGACAGTTGGAACATCATTAGCCTCATGCCAGCATAGGGGATCCCACCACTAATCATCCTAAATCCATGTTCCAACTTTCTGGTCAGGGTTCATGGCTTAGGGTTTAGGGTTCAGGGTTTAGGGTTTAAGGTTCAGGGTTTAGGGTTTAGGGGGAGTTTCCGAAAATTAGGGGTACCGTATTTTGGGGTAAAGACCGCGCCAGTTGGGGTACTAGATGCATCCAGAGATAGTTGGGTGCTCTGCTACTTTGGGCCAATGGGGACATAAAAAGGGACCCTAGTTTAGAACCACCCATGTAAAGGTCTGAATAATTCGTACAGTACTTGGTCTAGGATTTGGTAGGGTTCATGTGAGGGTTCAAGGATTAGAGGTTTAGCGTGCGCTTGACTTGGAGGTGCATAGGTATTTAAATGTGGCCGTATAAGTAGGATAACTATACTTACAACGCCTATTCCGACTTATGACTACCCATAACCTCCATATAGAGGTCTGAATAATTCGTATCGTGATCCCGGTGTAGTCCATCTAAAATTATGTGAGCAAGTACCCCGAAACTCTATTATGGTTATTCAGCCCCCATATCAGCTCTTTAGCTTTTAAGGATTGTTGTGGCGCAGTTTTGATATTTGGAGGATCATGGGACTTAGTAAAGTAAAGTTAACAGCAGCTTCGGCTGAGTATTGAAGGTCTTGTTGGTTCAGAGTTGGGGCTGAGGATGAACACATGTTGGCTACCTGCAGGTTTTTGGGTAGTTATAGGAGGGGTTCTAAGTCTCCTAATATGGGTCATAGTTGGAGCAACCCTACTGATACCCCCAAATACAGATCGAGGAGTTTTAGCGTACTATGGCAGTATCCCCTCCCAGTCCCTGTATCATGAAACGACACGAAGTGTACTCTGCTGCAATATTCAAGGAAGTTATTACGGTCCACGACGCTTCCAGTTGTTTTTTTGAGCTCGTTTCCCTGAAATACATTCAGTATGCTATGCCTCAATATTGAAGGAAATTATTCCGGCCCACAGCGTTTTCAGGCTTTTGTGTGTCGAGCTCGTTTGGAGACCCGTATACCCTAAACCCTACTTGGATGTTCAGGGGACGTAGCATGGATATATGGGTAGTTGTCAAAATTAGGGTCCTGTTTTGGGTACACGTAGGTGCCGTATTTTTAACAACCACCCATATAAGTGCCCCTAAGTGGGGTTATTTACCTTCCCAAGGCCATTGAACTAAAACCCTAAACCTTCCCAAGGCCATTGAGCCCACACTGGAAGTCCTAGCCTCATACCGCGGAGGATCCTCGATCTGGACCTTAAGCCTTACTTGGAGGTTCATGGGTAGTCATAAGTGGGGTTACAAGTAGGATAACGATCCCTATGACCCATGTCAGGGTACTTATAACCCCACTTGTAACTACCCATGAACCTCCAAGCAAGACCCTAGAGCTTTGAAAGTTGGAATATGGTTTCAGGGTAGGATACCCTCTAATTTACCATCAAGGGTTTAGGATAATCATATTCCAACTTTCTGGCTTTTACTGTAAACCCTCTTCGAGGAGCTGCGCCGGTCTTTCTCCCGAATGACCTTGGCGGGCTTGGTCAGATACTTCCAAGCTGCGACTTTCCTTGAGTTTATCAAAGGGGAAAAGGAGGGACCCTTAATTGGGACCCCTACCCGAAAATGGGCTATATCATGGGTATATAATAGCTATATTAAGGGTATATACCTCGGGGTCCCCATTAAGGGTCCCTCCTTTTCCCTTTTGAGTTTAGTGTAGGCCTTGAAGCACGGGTATGTATCAGGTACGGCCCCACTCAGTAGTAGTTGAGTAATATTCATAGTATAGATATATTAGGACCTTAATAGTAGCCCTATTATAGACTCTTACTGTATGGGGGCAGTACCTAACGTATGTAACATGATTCTGTAGGGTTCCTTACTATGACCGTAGTGTAATACGCAATGGTACGGACACTACGATGGTATTGAACTGAGGAAGGGACCGTAATGTTGGTAGTACAACTCTTTATGGGGCTCCTTTCATAACTATAACTACAGCATGATTTTCTCCTGTATTGCAAACCTCTTGTAACCCCTATAAGATCTTCTTGTAGACACCTTTTTTGTTTTAAAGAAACCGTTAAACGGAACCCATTTCTGATTATTGCGGCCTCTGTTGTGGGCTTTCGCATTGTTTACGTCTTGAAACAGGGGGTTGCAGCGGCTGCATCGGGCTGCCACAAGCTTCTGATATACTAGCTAATTATGGGACGCTTTCGTGGTTCAATTCGTTACGCAAGAGCTTGTAGCGTTGTTTGTGACGTTTTGCAGGGTGTCTCAGTGTGTTTGACTTTTTGCTCAGGTCTTTTATATCCCTTTACTTACGCGTCCGGCAGGAAGGAAGATTGGCATCTTCGTGACTGTGACACTTTGCATGGTACCTCATCATGCTTAGGCTACCATGCCATGTTCACCCGGCCGGTCTCCCTTCTGCTACCCAGAGACTCCAAAACCCCTTAGGAATATACCTTAAATCATATTAGGATTCCTTTTATAGTTTAAGGTACATTGCTTAATGAAGAACTTTTGGAGCTTCTGGGTAGAGTACCCGAGTAGCTGCTTTCCCTGTTTCGAGCACATCAGATTTTCTTACCACTGCTTTCGAACGCTGTCCTATAACCTCCGTTGATCGTGTTGTCGTGTGTTATGTTTTTTTCACGTCTCTCTATCCCTCTTACCCTGAAAGTGTTGCATAAGTGTCGCTAGTCTCGCTTCGATGATCATGACCGCGACTAGTAAGAGTAGGAGTTTGGGTACTGGTACTAGTGCAAGTGGTAATACTTGTACTACTCTTCGTACTTCTAGTCCTACTAATTAGTAATACTAATACAAACGATCAGTAGTGCTAGCGCTAGACTACACTAGTACCTCCAGCTCTACTAGCATTGGGAGTACTACAAGTGCTACCAGTACAATTACTAGCACTACTGGTTTAGGGTTTAGGGTACTACAAGTCATGCCAGTTTCTCCTACAACCACTACCAGACCGCCACACCGCCACACCGCCACCGCCGCCTCCCCCGCCACCTCCACCATGCCTGAACCCTAACGCCCTAAACCCCGAAACACCGAAACCCCCGAAGCCCTAAGCCCCTAAAACCTTAAACCCCTAAACCCCTAAGCACTAAACCCTCCAAGGCCCTGAATCCTTAAACCCTAAAACCCTAAACCCCAAACTCACTCTCCCCAAAGCCCTACCCTAAACCCTAAACCCTAAACCCCTAAACCCCAAACTCACTCTCCCCAAAGCCCTAAGCCCCTAAGCCCCAAACCTGAAAAAATGCCCAAACCTTGAGGATCTTCCGGAGACGGTGCTACGAGCTTTCGAAGACCTCCGACGACAGGAGGGGGTTTGCGAAAATTAGGGGTTCCGATTTTTAGGGGTTTAGGGTTTAGGGGTTTAGGGTCTAGGGTTTAGGGGTTTAGGGGTTTAGGGTATAGGGTTTAGGGGTCCTTATAATAAGGATTAAGGATCCTACTATTTTGGGTACTATATTCGGGTCCTCTATGTTCGGAAACTCCCAGGAAGCCCAGCCGGCCGAGTCCATCCCCAGCGGAAGCTTAGCTGGAATACTCTTCCTTTAAAGGGACACTTAAGGGTCTCCTACAAGGGGCTTGGAGGGTCGGGGGACTTAGTAAGTGGGGGGATCCGGGGATTCTAAGGGTTCCTTTAAAGGGCTCTATAGGGGTACTATAGGGTTTAGTTAGGGTTTAGGGTTCAGGGACTCAGTAAGTAGGTAGTAAGTAAACTTATAAGTACCCTAAAGGGGACCCTAATTGGGATTATGGTACTTATAAGTCCCCAAAATAACCAGTTACTAAGTCTCCCGACCCTCCAAGGGATCTATAAGGGACCTAGAGGGTTTCGGGTTTAGGATCGAGGCCTAAATAATTACTTATACTATTTTAGGGGTCCTTTATCATACTTCTAGTATAATGGGCGCCAAAACCCTGTTTTAATCATTACTTGGAGGCCCAAGGGACTTAGTAAGTCGGTTATAAGTATGGTTGTAATTGGGGTGATTCCACTTAGGGTACTTCTAACTCCACTTATAACCTGGTTTCACGTCGAGGGTTTGGGGTTTAGGGGTTTAGAAGTGAAGGATTTAGGGTTTAGGGGGTGCGGGTTTAGGGGTTTGGGATTTTAGGGTTTAGGGTCTAGCGGGGTTGGGATTTTAGGGTTTAGGGTTTGGGGTTCAGGGGTTTGGGGTTTTTGATTTCGATTTTTGGCTTGAGGTCTGGGGTCTGGGGTGTGGGATAGAGGTGGAACCTCAGCTGCCAAACAGCGATTGAAAGTTGGGTGCAACTACGAACACTTTCCTGAGTATTTCCCTTAGCAGTAGTATAAAGCCCTTGTGAAGCTCTGAAGGTAACCCTGAAAGGGAGCCTAAACCTTAAAGTCGCTAAAGAACCCCCTCATGACTATCGCAAACCCCAAAAACTTGGAAACCGGATTAAGGACATTTAGTGCTGGGATTCCCTATATGTTACTCTTACGGATTGAGGCTATTGGGTTTCCAACTTTTGTATAAAGCTCTTGTGAAATCCCATAGGGTCCCGATCATTTAACCCGAAACCCTAAACCCTAAATCCCCAAGCCCCTAAACCCCCACCCCCAAAACCCTAAATCCTTAATTTCTAAACCCCCAAACCAAACCCTCATCCTGATTCCGTAGCTCCAAACTCTGAGCCCGCACCCTATGTCCTAAACCCATGCAGTAGAAGCCCAAAGGTTGGAAACCAGATAGCCTTAATCCTTAAGAGTAATGTATAGGGAATCCCAGCACTATTTGGCCTTATTCCGGTTTCCAACCCTAAACCCTAAACCCTAAACCCTAGACCCTAAACCCTAAACCCTAAACCCTAAACCCTAAACCCTAAACCCTAAACCTATACCCACAGAGCCTGCACTCCAAATCCTCATTGAACCCTGAACTCCTAAACTCCTACACCTAACACCCAAGACCCTGCACCCTGAACCCCAAAACTCCTAGACTTTTGGAGGTTCATGGGTAGTTATAATTAGGGTTATAGGTAGGGTAGCTATACCTATAATCCATATTCGGGGACTTATAACCCCACGTATAACTACCCATGAACCTCCAAGTAAAGCCTTAAACCTTATACCCTTATGGAACCCCTCTAGATCCGCAAAGGGACCCTTAAAGGAACCCTTATAACTACCCATGAACCTCCAAGTAAAGCCGTCTACTTGGAGGGTCGGAAGACTTAGTAACTGGTTATGTTAGGGACTTCTAAGTACCATAACCCCAATCAGGGTCCCTTTTAGGGTACTTATAAGTCGACTTACTACCTACTTACTAAGTCCATAAACCCTAAACCCTATAGTACCCCTATAGAGCCCTTTAAAGGAACCAGTAGAATCCCCTTTAAAGGAGCCCCCTACTTACTCCTGCGCAGCTTCAGGAAACCTCTCCCTGAAGGATGCCTTGACTCTTTTTCCCATGAGTGCCACGCCGGCCCCGGCACCCTTCCTGGTCTTTTCCCTCTAAGGCAGTTAAGGGCTTTAGGTTGAGAGCTTGGGGTTCAGGGTTTAGGATTACTATAATAGGTTCTATAAGGGTAGAGGGTTTATGTGAACGGGAGAACTTTAAACTTTTTCGCCATATATATGAGCTCTATCTGAGAAAGTTTGAACTTTTTGGGGCCGGTTGTTGAAGAAGAGAGAAGGTGGTTAAGGGCTTTAGGTTGAGAGCTTGGGGTTCAGGGTTTAGGGTTTGGGGTTGGGGGGTAAAGCTTAGGGTTTTGGGCATTTTGGGACTTCTGGGGTTTGGGCTCTCGGGTTTGGGTTTAGGGCTGTGGGGTTTAAGGTTCGAGTTTAGGGTTTAGGGTTCCTGTTCGGGAGCTTAAGCCGCAGTAAATTATTGATGTGCCTTCCTTGTTTTCTAGCTCAGACTCAGTTACTGACAAGAGCCCAGAAAGAGTGTCATGGGCCGGATTACATCCGTGGACACCATCCCTCACTTGATGCTTCAAGGGTTAGAAGCAGGCTCTCTGAGACTTTGCGGATTAGAGTATCGCCCACCCAAAACTCCCTTCTAATTGTTGCAGGTTCAGGGGGGGCTTGCCAGAATGTTTCTAACTGAGATGTGAACCAGTTACGATTCCATGCTTTTGTGGGAGTTCTTCAATTACACGGTTTGGCGGATAAGGGGTTCAGAATTTAGGGTTGGGGTTTGGCTGACCTTTGACTTCCCGGAAGGCTCCCCCGAAACTCATATTGGCTAAACCCTAAACCCCTAAATCCTAAACTCAAGGCCTAGGCCGCCCACCTCCGTGGGTGGGCGGCGCTTAAGCCCCGCGCAGGGCGTCCCAATACGCTTGCCCGCCTTTCCACAGCCATGGGGACAGTAGCACCCACGTCCGGAGCAGGTTCTCTTCGGGACCAGTACTGGTCCCTACTAAAGTAATTAATCACCCTAAACCCCCAAGCCCTTCAATTTGGGGGTGGTTGGCCTTTTGAGGCCCCCTAGAAAAGGCCTCCAGCGAGCAAAGTTCAAGGATTTCCCCTCCGGCCTGGCCCTGCACCCCCTTGCCCTGCCCTCCCTGCACCTGCCCTGCCCTGCCTGCCCTGCCCTGCTGCCCTGACCTCCCCTGCCCCCTGCGTTGCCAGGCGAAGTTTCACGCACGCATCGCCCGGACAATCAGTGCAGTGCCGAAACTGACGTGGTGATCAACGTGCTGCTCAGCAAAATGTCGTGGAGCACATTGCCAATGATTCTGTGGCTTTGAGCTCTTCAACATGCTGTCAGAGGCTTCCCAAAATGCTTTGGAAACAGGATAATTTGGCCAGAGAGCGCTCGAAGACCATGCGAGCCGTGGTTGTAAAAATGTCGACAAGCACAGCTTTGTTGCCATTTCTTGCTAGAGAGTTCTGTGCAATGTGCCGTTGATTGTGTTGACATTTTTCTAGGCCTTCCTGTGGCTATTCTGTTGAATTTCTTTGAGTGTGAGTGTTTTGGCGTTCGAATGTCGAGCGCAATCATATAGAGACTGAGTTGTCATATCTTTCAACTTCATTTGAATATAAAGGCAATGCGTGGATCTGTCTCCGAAAACGGTGCCCGCAAGGCCCAGCCAGGTCCTGAAAACGATGCCTTGCATTCAGGTTGATTTAAGATGGCTCTTGCTCTGGGAGACACCGGAAGTGAGATGTTGCTGCGCCACCTAGGCATGGCAATGGCCCTTTCCGCTGCCCATAGGAAGTTTTCAGTCATAGCTGGATCAAACCTCCACCACGCTCGAGTGATTCGCAATGCTGTGCTGCAATAGATTCGCTTGGCGAGTCGCCCCACCTTTTCCGTGCTACACTCAGTCGGCCCCCGTGCGTCCTGGAAGCCGGAGGCCTTGTCTGGATTGCCTGATGTGTGAGGCCCTTCGAGCGCAGAACCGAACGTCTCTCTGCCATTCAGCCGTAGCTGCCTCATAGCTTCGTGTGCACGCGCACAGACACGGAGCATCACAGAGCACATGTCCCCATGCACGGAGCAACATCACGTGCACCATTAGTAATTTGTGTTGACCTGCTGCCAGAAGCGCTTTTGGAAATCGAGACCGACGGAGAGCTGGCATCTCGAGCGGCCGTTGCCTCATCATTCTTCATGGCCCAGTTCCATGCATCCCACAGTGGCTTGGCTGGCAAAGCCGCTGCATGTCCCGGTGGTGTTGACCGTGGCAGTTTGGACTCAGCATCCGGCTGCATGTTGGATTTTGCAATGCGCTTTCAGCACGTCGCGACACGGCCTGCTTGCTCGTCGCAGTTGCCCCTGGCACTGAAACAGTTACCTAGGCAGTTGGATTGGGAGTCCAGGCTCACTGCCTTGGGGCCAGAGTTGATGCCGAAGTCATTGACGTAGCATGCAAGATTTGTAAGGAAGCGATGCTCGACTTCGTCTCTTAGCCGCATGGAGTCTATTGCTTGAATGGCCATGGCAACCACCGTTTTGCATGCTGAGGTTTGCCTCATTGGGACAAACCATTTCGCCGCCATGGGAGAGGCAGGTGCGTCGTACAAGACCGCGGAGCTCCCGACTGCGCAGAGCGAGGGCGCCAATTGCAAGGAGCAGTATGAAGAGCTCGTGCACCGAGTGGCAGCTGCGGAGTCCGCCGCGGCGGAGGTGCGGAAGGAGCTCCGGCAGTTGCAGGAGGAGCTCGGCAAGTGCCATGGCCGCTGTGCTGAGCTTGCGAAGCGCTCAGAGGCAGCAGAGGCAGAAGCCGCCGAGCATGCGAAGACCAAGGAGCTTCTGGCTCCATGCCTACCATGCGTGGCGCAGGCAAGTGCTCGAAAAGCCAAGGTTCAGGAGCGAAACGCGCAGTCGGATCGACTCCCAGGCCCGAAGCTAAGCGACCTCGCACTATTTCAGATTCGCCTGCCTCAGCATCTGCCGTTCTGCCGCAGCCAATGCGTGAGCGTGTGCAGTCTTCGGGTGCGGCAGCATCGCCCCGTGCCGTTGCGGGTTCAAGCCAGAAGCCTGTCGGCAACCGGCGTGCCGGAAAAGCGCTCGGCGGCAAAGCCATGATGAAGAAACCGTCCTCCCAGCAGGGCCACCCGTTGCCGTGCGCCGAGCCAGCGGAGCGCGTCCGCGTCGCCCTCTGCTCGCCCATTCCCATTCGCTCGGACAACTTGTCTCTTTCCGCCGTGGAAGCGGCCATCAACGCTGCCTTTGCAAGTGAAGACCACCGCGTGCACGGCAAGCCGCTGCAAGTGAGAGCTACAAAAAGTTCGCGCAAACGTGTCACTGCAGCGTTCCAGTTGCCTTGTCACAACTGCCAGCACAAGACCTGCGCTTGGCGAGCGACAGCTGCCTACGACTCGGACACAAAGCAACTTCGGGTCTTTCAGTTCAATGCCGGTTCTCACGGTGATCCCAAATCCGGCAAAAAAGGCCGCGAGTTAGGCATCCTGTAATTTCACCCAAAGAGAAGAAATCGTCCACGCTGGCGATTTCACAGATTCCGCCTTTGCGCCGCTGTGGAAACACATTTCGCTCAGCGCCCCCGGCCCGACGACAGCCTGAAGGTGCAGTGCCAGGTAAGACGACGCATCAAGAAGGGCGTGACTTTGCGGTTCTGGTGCTGCACGCACTGGGACAAGCACACCAAACAGGCTTGTCCGTGGCATGGCGAGGTCACTGCGATTCCTCCGGACCCGGAGAGCAAGGACGAGGCCAATCACC
>CAJNDT010000061.1:165000-222413 GCA_905221615.1 Symbiodinium sp. CCMP2592
TCTATTGGGATTCTAAAAGGGTATAAGGTTTGGGGTCTACTTGGAGGTTCATTGGTAGTTATAAGTGGGGTTATAAGTAGGGTAAGTATACTTAGACCCAGGTTAGAGGGCTAAGGGTGTGGAGTCGAGGGTTCTGGGTTCAGGGTCGAGTGTTTGGGGGCAGGGTTGACGGTTTCGGCAACCAAGGATGTTGAAACCGTGAGGCCGAGAGTTCGTTTGGGTGTACCATAGCAGGTTTAAGGTTTCGGGCACAGCCCTATTCCAATGATTAAGGCCCCTCTCACACCCCATGAAAGCTGTATACAAACCTGCAAGAAGGCCTTTAAGAAGTTTGTAAAGACACCCTTAAAGCAATTACCAAGTTCCCAAAGACCCTCTGAATGCTTTACAAGTCCCTTTCGGGAAGTTGTTGAAGACACCCTTCAAGGACTCCCCCTTAAAGGAGCCTGTAAGGGAGCCCTTAAAACCTAAAACTCTTAAAGGAGCCCCCTCAAAAGAATCCCCTAAACCCTAAACCCTAAGCCTTAAACCCTCCCGTACAGGATCCCTCTCATGGTCGAAGGCTCATCGATACCGCCCGAGGGCTTGAGGGTGACTCAGAACCGGACCCGGGCCCAAGGGGTCTATGAGGGTTTGAGTTTAGGGCTGAGGGTTTAGAGTTCAGTGTTTAGGTTTGAGAGTTTAGGGTTTCTAGTTCAGCAGCTCTGGATCGAGCAGTACTACCGCAAAGTTGTCTTTACAGTTCTGATATAACACCCACCCACCCACCCACCCACCCATCCACCCACCCACCCACCCACCCACCCACCCCCCACCCACCCACCCACCCACCCACCCACAGAATCCCATACATTAAGAAATTACAAGCGTTTTTCCACCACATGGGGTTCATAGTTTCATGTATTCGCACAAATCCTAAAAACCCTAATGCCTAAACCCTAGGCCTAAACCCTAGGCCTAAACCCTGAAGAGCCTCACGCCTAGGGCCTAAACCCTCAGGGCCTTAGAGTTTTTAAACCCTGAGGCCCACACCCTGAGGCCGAAACCCAAGGCCGAAACCCTAGGCTTAAACCCTAAGGTTTAAACCCTAGATTCGAAACTCTAAGGCCTAAGCCCTAAGGCCTAAATCTTAGGGCCTGAGCCCAAAGGCCGAAACGCGAAGGTCTAAACCCTAAGGCCTAAACCTCTGAGGGTTTAGGGTTTAGGGTTTAGGGTTTAGGGCCAAACCTCCGAGCCGAAATACAGGCAATTATCATCTAGCCATTGATATTGGGGGAGCTAAGGAGCCAGGGATGATGATAATCCCCATTAGATAAGGAGCTAAAGAGCCAAGGGAACCCCGAAACCACTGGTTAGACATTGCCAGTGAAGAAATGCTGGGTTTCTGCCGATAAACCAGAAATCCTTCGCGGGCTATGACGATTTTACTTGAAATCGTCATTGCCCGCGAAGAAATACCGGAAATCGTCATTGCCCGAAGGAGTACCGGTTTTCTTACAGAAAGCCGTTATTTCTTCGCAGGATATGAAAGAGAGGTTTAGGGTCTAGGGCTTTTGAACCTCAAAGCCTAGCATTGCACATGCCGGAGCCTCTGGCAAGCGTCTAAAACAGACCGATTGCCATTCGGAGAACACTCGTGAATGGCAGGAGCAAGGCTCAACGCTCGGTTCACCACCGCCTGGGCAGGGTTCTTTTTGGTATCCTTTTTGGGGTTCAAGGGTTTCTGTTTTAGGGTTTGGGGTTCAGAGCGTGTTCATCTAGCAGTATATTCGCTTTAGGTAGTAAAGTCTGTAACCTAGCTATAGTCTAACATACCCCGCAAATCGTGTTTCAATTGGTAAGGCCCCTACGTCACCTACTGGAGGGATTTTCAAGTAATCTTCTACCACTACTACTACTCAACCCTAAACATTACGAGCCCGTAAGGCCCTCTTGGTGGACTTGGGCAGTCGAGCAGCTCCGAGTTCCCTGAACATTTGCGTGCAATGTCAGGCCGTTCCATTTTCATCTTGGCCTTGTCAGGCAACGCTTCTAGGCCTGCTGACGTAGAACTGCGGCGGAGACGGCAACCCCTGGACTCCACAAAGGAACCGTAGTTTTGTGCAATCTCATGTATCATCCTGAGGACGTGTCTCGTGAGGGGAGCGTGCGCCAAAGTTCCAAGCTGTCGACTCCGACAGCTTTGAGCTCAAGTGCAGCCGCGGGCAACCGAAAGAGACGGACTACCCCGACGCGCTTGGAGCTCATCAGCTTATCTTTCTGTGCCAAGGAGTTCCCAAAATCAGGTCCCTCGTTTACATGCATATTGGAAACACATTGCTGCTCCCTGAATTATTTGCAGGCGGGACTCAAACTTTGGAAACTGCATGTGCGAGCTGATGCCGAAGCGGTCTGACACCTAAGCCCTAACTCTTAAATCCTGGATGTATTATAGGCGCCTTATAATCTGCCCCAAACCCCTATTCTAATTATCAAGGCCCCGCATCATGCTACGACTTCTGCCTGCTACAACCCTGAACCCTGAAGAGCCCTAAACCCTATATATACCCTAAGCCCTAAACCCTAAACCTTAAGCCCTAAACCCGAAACCGAAAAAAGAGCCCGTAGTCGCCAGGCAATCTGGCCAGGCCTGCACCCCAGCACCCTTGAACTACGGACTATGCGTAGAAAGAAGGCCTTTAAGGAGCCCTAGCCCCTAAACCCGAAACCCTAAAACCCTAAAACCCTAAACCCCGAAAGGAGCCTTTAGGGTTCAGGGCAAAGGGATTTTCGGTGTACGGTTTCGAGTTTAGGATCTAGAGTTCAGGGATTTTGAACTAAGGCCTATGCTTTGTTTAGGGCTTAGGGTTTTGGCTTCGGTTTTTTTTTGGGGTAGGGTTTCAGAGAATGAGGATCCTTGGCTAATTTAATTTGCATTTCGTAGTCAAAGTTGACCAGTGCTTAGGCTGGAGCTCGTGCGATTTGAAGTGAGATCCTTCAAGCCATGATTCCTTGCATAGGATCCACGTGGCGGCAGCTTGCGTTGCACGACGAGCAAAAAGCCCCGGTAGTAGAGTAGGTAAACCTTAGCAGCCCTTTTGGGGTACTATAACCCCTATACAATGAGATATACTCCCAAATGTAAACCTCTAGTTCCACAGTTGGTACTATAATCGCTAGACAAAAGCACTCAGTATACTCCAATATTCAAGTTTAGTCCTCCAGGATACTGGACATGCAATGTATAAGAACCTGATGAAGAAACCCTGGGCCTATAGCCAGGATTCACAAAGGAACCCTGATAAGGGCCCAAGGTTTCTTAATCAGGTTCCTACATTAGGTAGGGGTTTAGGGATTCAGGGTTTAGGGGTTTAGGGGGTTGGGGTTTAGGGGTTTAGGGTGTAGGGCTTTTGGGTTTAATAGTCTTAACAGTCAGACGAGACTTGTCATATTT
The DNA here is from genome assembly GCA_905221615.1 of Symbiodinium sp. CCMP2592. NCBI lineage: Eukaryota > Dinophyceae > Suessiales > Symbiodiniaceae > Symbiodinium > Symbiodinium sp. CCMP2592. The sequence goes on from CAJNDT010000061.1 coordinate 168,434, forward strand.
GAGCTTCCGAAAATGAAGTGTACCTTAGTTTGGAGTCCTTCTAATAAGGATCTTACTATTTAGGGTACTAAATGAGGGTCAAGGGTTTTCGGAAACTCCCACATAGATCCAAGTTCTTCCTAAGACATCGGCCTTGAACCCTAAATCCCCAAAGCCTAAAACCTAAACTGAAAGATCTTAAGCTTTAGGTCCACTTTGGCACATAAGAAGCATCACACCCTGGGGTCCACGTATCTGTAAACACAGGACATCTGCCACCACCTGGAGCACCGAACCCGGTGAGCTCAACAACGCTTGATGAATCCCCTAAACCCTAAACCGTAAACCCTAAACCCTAAACCCTAAGCTTACTCTAAGGAACCCGTTCTCCAAGGGTTACTACGAGGGTTACTATAAGAGTCACTACCAGGGTTCTGGGAAACCCCAAACCCTAAACCCCAAGCTAAACCTCAAGAACCCACCACCGGGAGCCTGGAAATCTTCGTCTGGTGGTTCTCTACTTGGAGGGTCTTTAGAAAACTTGTGAAGTAGGGGCTCCTTTGAAGGGGATTATAATGGTTCCGTTAAAGGGCTCTACGTATTTAGTAAGTAGGTAGTAAGTAGACTTATAAGTACCCTAACACGGGCCCTAATTGGGGTTGTGGTACTGATAAGTCCCTAAAATAACCAGTTACTAAGTCCCCCCGACCCTCCAAGTAGGGTTTAGGGTTCAGGTCCTCCGAATAGTACTGCAGCCTCAGAAGGGACCCCCAATATGGAAAACTACCCTCATCGCCCCCATCAAGCTGGCCTTCCGACACCAAATTTCTGGTGTAGGGCCTTTAGGGTCAGGGTTTAGGGTTTGGGGTGTAGGGTTTAGGGTGAGGCTACCCAATACCAAAAGGGAGCCGAACTTATTCCTAGGCGACGGGGCTCCTAGTTAATTATGGCTGTGATTCGGAACATGAAGAGTACTGTTGCCGTCGTTGGTACTGTCATTCTTCCAACTAATAATGAAGACCAGTATTGCTGACATATCCTACTACCTGGCAGTCATACCATGATTAACATCATCATGGCACAAGCCCTAAACCCTAACCCTAGCTGGGTAGGGCTTTTAGATATTTTACATTTGCTCTTACTGAGCTTAAGAGGATCTTACCTACGAATATTTTCAAAGGCTTTAAAAGCACCTCCTACCCAGACCCCCGGGAGGATCCAAAAAGTAGATCCCTTTTTGGGGGTTCCTATAAAGTATCCTTAGTAGTATAGGGCCCCAAATTAGGGGATCTACTTTCTAGATCCTCCCGGGGGTCTGGGTAGCTAGTCATCATCATTCTCAGTTGTTGCCAGGTGTGGAGTTCTCCAAATGAGGGTCCTCTTTGGGGTTCCTTTTGTAAGGGTGCCGCGCTATTTTGGGGCCAATGTAAGAACCTGATTAAGAAACCCTGTGGGCTATAACCCCAAAATAGTAGGATTCATAGAAGGAACCCTAACAAAGGCCCAAGGTTTAATCAGGTTCCTAGATTACGCCCTAAACCCCTAAACCCTATAAACCCTGAACCCTAACCTCCCTAAACCCTAAGCCTCCAATCCCGAAACCCGTAACCCGAATCCTCAAACCGTATTTGCCCATCGCTGCGAGCCCCTAGTCTGTGAAGATTATTACTAGGAGAGCTGTCTTGTAGTCCTTGTATTGGGCCTGTCTTCCCTTCAAAATCCGATATCCCGAATCCCTATTCTGATGAAAGGCCCCGTGTACAAGCAGAGCCACAGCGGCAGTGGAGGACAGTTTGTCTTTCGAGTTGGATTGGGCGGATTCGGGTATTCGGTTTCGTGCTTCTAGTTTCTTGTCGTTTTCTGTGTCCCTAAACCCCCTAAACCCGAAGCCCTAAACCCTAAACCCTAAACCCTAAGCCCTAAGCCGTAAACCCTAAACCCTAAACACTAAAGGCTGCCATAGCCCGGATCTTGAAGCTCTGACCTGCGATCCGAACTCCTATGGCAGAGTTTAAATCCTTACCCCTTGAAAAAAGTCTATGAAGGGTTACTATATGGGAGTTTCCGAAATTGGGGGGTAGCTTGTTTTGGGGGTCCTTATAATCAGGATCCTACTATATTTAGGTACTATATTAGGGTCCCCTATTGTCGGAAACTCCCATATGGGATTTATAAGGGCTCTATAATGTAGGGGCCTTTGATAATGGGGTCTATACAGGGTTACACAGAGCCCACTAACGTAGGGTTCAGGGTTTAGGCTTTAGGGGTTCGGATTTAGGTTTGAAGGTTTGGGTGACTGCTTGGAGGTCCAGGGGACTTCGTAAGTCTGTTAAAAGCAAGGCCGCAATTGGGGTAAACTCCACCTAGGTACTTATAACCCTACTTATAACCTACTTGCTAAGTCCCCTGGACCTCCAAGCAGAGAGCATACCCTGTGTTGTCCAGGGGTATACTTTCAGTTTAAGGGCTTAAAGCCTCATGGTTTATGGTACATTCCTTGGTTTACCGGGGCCCTAAACAGGACTCTAAAGAACCAACCTGTTTACAGATTTGTGTAGGAAGTCATAATACGGAACCCTAGAAAAGTGTGGTAGGTTCCCTAAACCCTAGACCCTGGTCCTATAGGGTCCACACGAATCGGCCACGACACTGTGTTCCAAAGCAAGGAAGCCCTAAACCCTAAACTCTAGAAAAGGCAAACAAGGTAGGTTCTATACTTGGAGGTTCATGAGTAGTTATAAGTAGGGTTATAAGTCCCCTAATATGGGTTATAAGTATAGTGACCCTACTTATAACACCACGCATAACTACCAATGAACCTCCAAGTAGGCCCTAAACCCTATACCCTTATAGAACCCCTATAGATCCCTTTAAAGGGACCCTTAAAGGAACCCTTGTAACTACCCATGAAGCTCCAAATAGGGTCCAGGTAAACCCTGAACCCGGCAAGCTCGAACTCCGAGCCTGGCAAGCTCCACGCAAATGGGAGTTTCCGAAAATGGGGGACGTGCTAAATAGTAGGATCCGTGTTATAAGGACCGCAAAATACGGTACCCCTAATGTTCGGAAACTCCCAAATTCAGGGACCTTTAGGGTTTAGGGTTTTAGGGTGCCTTTGAAGGGTACTATAGGGATTCCTTTAAGGGATCTATAGGGTTTAGGGATTTAGCGGTTTAGGGGTTTAGGGTTTATAGGGTTTAGGGTTTAGTGTCTAGGATTAGAGTAGGGTTTCGAGGCCGTCTACATGTTATTACAGAAAGAAAACCGAAAACGAATACAAACTCAGGCTTCTATATTATATTACTCGCAAGGCGCACTGCAGAGTTAGATAATACATATGAGCCTAAATCATTACCAATACCACTTGGGTGGTTCCTTCTTATAATTATAGTATAATGGGCCCCAAAACCCTATTCTATTCATTACTTAAGAGGCCCAGGGGACTTAGTAAGTCGGTTTTAGGTAAGGTTATGATTGGCGTAACTCCAGTTGGGGTACTTATAACCCTACTTCTAACCTACTTGCTGAGGCTCAAAACTCCAAAACACATCTTTCCCAAACTTGAGCAGGTCCTCAGGGTTTAGGGTTCCTTCCCGCAAGTGTAAGGCCACTCACCCTTCTGCTCCTCGCGCGCAAATGCAGGCCTCCAAGATCGACTCTTCTGAATCTCGAACCGCCAAAAACCCTGAACCCCCAGCCCCTACACATGTGAGATCCTAAGAAAAGTTTGATTCCAACGCCAAAAGTCTGAAGCTTTGATTCAGGAGCTTGAAAAACCCCTCAATGCTCGGAGGTTCATAGATAGTTTTCAAGTGGGTTATTATACTTTATACGTTCCCTAATATGGGTTCCACCTACAGTTATCCAACATATACACTTCTAGCTTCCCTTGCAACTACGCATGACCCTACAAGTGATTGAACTGCCCGAAGCATTTCCGAAACCCTGAATCCTACTTCTTGAACCTCGTGCCCCTAAGCGAAAATCCCTAAACCCTAAACTGGAAACCTACACCCTACTTGGAGGGTCAGGGGACTTAGTAACTGGTTATTTAAAGGACTTACAAGTACCATAACCTCAATTAGGGTCCCATTTAGGGTACTTATAAGTCTACTTACTACCTACTTACTAAGTCCCCCGACCCTCCAAGTAAACCCTAAACTCAGGAGGACTTCGTGACGCCGCAGGCAGCCGCGGTGTCGCACGTTTTCTTTACGTCGGGGTGGTGGCCTTGGTGGTTTGGGTTCAAGGAGGTGTGATGGTAGAGCCCTGCAGACCGAAATTATGAAGCCCGAGACTCTGAACCCTAAACCCTGGCCGCGCTTAAGCTTTATGGTTTGGGGTTTAGGGTTTAAGGTTTATTTTAACCCACCAAAACCTATTTTTCGTGGGTTTTTTTATAATAAACCCTGATATGGAAGTCATAGGAACCCTACAAAGCAGTAGGTTCTTGTAGATTGAGGTAGGAAAAAGCTCCCTTCTGTTGATGTAACCATATAGGGTGTAGGGTTTTAGGGTCTGGTAACGGGTTTGGGATTTTGAGGTTAAGGGTTTCGGGTTTGAGGGTTTTCGGGGGTTTAGGGTTTAACCTTAAACCTCTCAGCCCTCAGCGCTACATCCGCAGTTTAGATTTTGGCGAGGGTGTTTGGCTGCCTTTGAGAGGAGCGAGGGTAAGTCGGAATTTGGAGGTCCTAGACACCCTGGAGCTGGCTGAAGACTTTCACGGTCGGAACTCGCGGGGTCCCATGAGCTGCAACCACCAGCACCACTCGGGATCTTCAAGGGCAACCTGGCTGAAGACTTCGGCGAGGATTTCATCTAGGAGGAGAAGAACCCAGAGACTCTACCTTAAATCATATGGGTGGTTGTCAAGATTATGGTTCTTTTTTGGGTACCCTAAATATTAGGCGCCGTACCATATTGGGGATCCAAAAAGGGACCATAGTTTTGACAACCACCCATATGAAGGCACCTATTATAATGTAAGGTAAATTCCTTAATTAAGGGGGTTTTGGAGCCGCTGGGAAGAACGAGGCCGAGACGCAAAACGCCAGATCGATGAGGAACAATGACGCAGTTTTTTTTGAACTCTGACTCCCTCCTGAAGATGTGCGGCTGCTACTTGGAGGTTCACCGGTAGTTATACGTGGGGTTATAAGTCGGGTAGGTATAATTATAGCTCGAACTAGTGGACGTATAACCCCAATTACGTATAACTACCCATGAACCTGCAAGTACGCGTAAACCCTAAACCCGAATCCCTAAACCGCCTCAAACCCTAACCCTAAACGAAGGATTGGTCAGGGCGAGCGTCAACGAGCCAGGCTGCTCCAAGACTGCTGTCAGAAACATGAGACTCAGCGAGAAGTACGAGACCTGTCAAGGAACCCTAAAACCTAAACCCTATAGTTCCGTTGAAGCAACCCTAAGGGAGACCTTATCGTTCCTTTGAAGGAACACTAAGCCCTTATAGTTCCTGTAAGGGAACTCTAAGCCATCCTTGAAAGGAGCCCTAAACCCTAAACCCCTAAACCCAAAGCCCTTAAACTCCATAAACCCAAAAAGGAACCCTTAAAATAGCCCTGAAAGGAACCCCTAAGGGAACCCTGCAAGGAACCCCAAGCCCTTATCGTTCCTTTAAACGAACCAAGGAAGAGCCCTAAGTGCTCCTTTAAAGGAACCCTTAAACCCTATAAACCCATAAAGGAGCCCCTTCAACTCTACAAACCCTTAAAGGTACCCTTTAAAGAAACCCCTTAAGAGCCCTCCTTCAAAGCTCTCCGATAACCCCTCTTCAAAAGGAGCCCTAAACCCTCCCTTAAAGGAGCTCTAAACCCTAAACCCTAAACGAAGGAGGAGCCCTAAGTGCTCCTAGCCCACCCTGAAAGCTCTCCAAGGTCCACGGGCCGGCCCAAGGGCTGCATTTCGACGCACGGGGCCCTTGCGAGCGGTGCCGGCGAGACTTTAGGGGACGGAGGGGGGGGAGGGGTGGGGGTTTAGGGGAGGTCCGGGTTTAGGGTTTAGGGTCAAGGGTTTAGGAAAGGTTAGGGATTAGGGTTTAGGGTCTAGGAAAGGTTAGGGATTAGGGTTTAGGGTTTAGGAAAGGTTAGGGATTAGGGTTTAAGGTTTAGGGAAGTTAGGGTCTAGGGAAGGTTAGGGTTTAGGGTTTAGTTTAAGGGTTAGGGTTTAGGGTTTAGGGTTTAGGCGGGGGAGGCTGTTGCATGGTTTTTTTTTATCGCAGTCTATTGGATTTTCCAGTGGCTTTTATAGGGTGTTGCGAAGTCCTATGATCTATTTAAATGGTTTATGGGGCTTTCTAGTTATCGTGGGTTCAGACGATTTCAGTAGACTAACATAAAAGAGAGTTGTACCCCACGCGGCCGACTTTGGCGTCCCATTGATGAGAAAATGGCATTGGCTACTCTACATGCCAGACTCTTACAGAAACATGGCAGGCTGCCATCCACATTCATCACAGAGAGGAAACACAAGACGATTTCGGCTCTGCTTGCGGCTCGGGCTGGTCCTGGGCGGCACGACCTGCCTTCCGCCTGCCGCGAGGAGTTCCTCGCGCCTAGGATGCCTGTGAGCTGAGTTTTCGACACTTTGGACTGCAACCACAGGGCGAGGGCAAACAAGACCAAACCGCCCTTCTGTCCGGACGCCGTGAGAGACAGCTGGGCGAGCAGCTGGGCCCATGCACAGCCTCGTAGGAGGCCAACAGGGGTTTTAGCCTATGGGGTTTAGTAGGGATTAGGGTTCCCATAATGGGTTTTTTTAAGGAATCCCTACCCCATGAATCTTAAACCCCCCTGTTGGCCTCCCATCACAGCCTGAATCGGTCCATCCTTCCGCGATTGAGTAAAAGCATGGCAAGGTAGAAGATTTTCTCATTGCTCGAACTTCAGTAGTTGGGAAAACATTACTTCAATTTCACCCGCCCTGGCCGCGGGGCTCTTAGATTGTAAGCTCAGGTAGTCTCAGGTCCTCAACCCCAGAGAATCTCTAGAGTGTCCTGGAGTGTCTTACCTCAAAATCCCAAGATTCACCCACAGAGCCCAATACCAATACCCTTAGCTAAGGCCTATGCCTTACTACGAAGGCCTTAATCTTGTTCCGTAATACCCGGCTCTCTGGGTAGGGTTTGGGGTATGAGCCGTAGCACGGAGGATGATACCTGTTCGCATGTCCGTTGCTCCAACTACTAATATTGCCCCACGTCAGTTCTTGATATTTCGTAGTTGCAGCAGCATTCCAAATGAGGAGCCCGCGCATTTGGTGTTTAGGTTAGGTATTTTAAAACCCCTACACCCGACATCGGATGAGGCACCCCGCGCCCAAGCCTTGAGTCGTTTAGGGCGTCGAGCTTAGGGTTCTCATCCCTTCTGGTCACAATGTCAGGCTATTGCGCTGCCAAGAACGCCACGTGCCCCCTTATGGCAAGCCCTAAACCCTAAACCCTTAACCCTCGACCCTTGCTAACTCTAAACCCTAAACCCCAAACCCTAAACCCTAAACCCGTAGACGCACGATGTCGATAGTGGGTGGAGAGTTTGATGAAGTTTTGCGGTGTCAGGGACCGATTTTGGGGTGCTTAATATGTAACATAGGAGCCATACAAAAACAAATTTAAGTTTTTGTTTCTCCATTTTTGGGGGGTGTATTCATGCTTAGGGTATCTTTTTTGCGTTTGTTCGGTGGTAGTCCCTTTTCCATTATCTTCCGTTCTTGCCAGCAAGCAAGAAAGAGTTGGCGCGGGCTGTCGCTTGAAGAGCGTGGTGCTTTGTGTTTCTGATTGTTACACTCCACTATTAGCCCGAACATGGGGTTCACAAAGTTGCAGAGGTACTCGGTGACGGAAAGATCTGTCAGCCGCATTCTTGGACTTCCGTGAGCGGCTAAGGGCTGTTGAGGGTTGTTAAGGGCTTATGGCTCAGGATGAAGATGTTAAGCTGGGTTTTCCCGAACAAGTGAATACGGCATTAGTGTGGGAGTTAGGATCAGGGGGACCCTTGATGATATAGACCCTCTCAATAAGGCCCCTTTGAGCCAGAAGTAGGGTTCAGAAGCGGTACCCTTTAAGGGGTCTCCCTAATAATACTACCCATAGTGCCGGAGCGATGCCAACGGATGAAGCCCTCATGGTCAAAGCTTATATATAATGGATAGCAGAAGAGGTGGAATAATTACCAATACCATTCCTCCTTCTCATGCGTATACGATACAATGCCTCCATGCCCTTTTAAAAACACAGTGCTGCTATCTTACACCCTTATACAAATCCCGTTCTGGTTCTTTGCATTCGATGCACTATGATTGTTAGGGCTTAGGGTTAGGGTTGAGAGTTTAGGATTTAAGGCTTAAGGTTTAGTGTGAATGCCGGCATTGGTGGGTATGCTGTTGCTGACGGGGCTCCCTCACCAAATGGTCTTGTCATGCATTTGCCTGCGAGTTAGAGGCTTTTCTTCGTTAGATGTTGTTGTTATTGAACTTCAATGCTTGTAGTTTGCGTTCGTCTCTTTCTTCTGTACATCTAACAGGGATGGCTGTCGGCTGCTGCGGCTGCCGCATTCGTCGTCCTCGTGGATAGCTTGTTTTTCTGCTGCTGCTGCTGCTGCTGCTGCTGCTGCTGCTGCTTTTGGTGTTGTTTTGCTGTTGGGCTGGTGGTGGTGTTGTTCGTGGTCGTCGTAAATGAGAATGGTGCTGGAAGCAATGGGAAGGACACTAGAACTCTTAAGCCAGCGGAGAGCCCAACATCCCTCAACTAAGGGAGTATGCCTCAAATTAGAATGGCCTCTTTAATGCGAGTATGGGTAGTTCTTTAAATCAGGGTCATTTTGTAGATCCCCAGAATTGTACGCCACCTTCAATAATGGAGCGTCACACGGATTTTGATTTACAGAACAACCCCTATTTCACAAAAGACGGGCCACGTGCGTAAAGGGGTGACAGCACTTGGAGGGTCGGGGATCTTGGTAAGTAGGTAGTAAGTAGACTTATAAGTACCCTAAAAGGGACCCTGATTGGGGTTATGGTACTTGTAAGTCCCTAAAGTAACCAGTTACTAAGCCCCGCGACCCTCCAAGAACACATTCCGATGCAAGAGCACAAGGAGAAACTGTGTTGAACTGAAGGTCTGCCGTGTACTTTCTTGTCGTTTTTTAGAACGACTTTAGTTTATGACCACGCGTAACCCAATTGGGAAGGGTGGATCTGGAAAAGTTGAGAGGCTTGGTAGCCTCGGCGCACACGTTCGACCCGTCCTTGGGCGATTTTGTCGGGACCTCAGGGTCCCGAGTCCGCACAACGAAGCTCCCTTGTCGTAAAGGAGGGTGGGTGGTTGTGACAGGAAGCACCGAAGCTCTTGAGCCCCAGACTTCTAAACCCCAAACCCTAAACTCCCTGAGCCCTAAACCTTACGCCCTAAATTCCTCAACCCTAAACCCTCAAGCCCCAAACATAAGCTCTTCAGCCCTAAACCAAAAACCCAGATCCGCAAGGGTTCGAAGCGTCCTCTACTTGGAGGGTCGGGGGACTTAGTAACTGGTTGTTTTAGGGATTTATAAGTACCAAAAACCCCAATTAGGGTACTTATAAGTCTACCTACTACCTACTTACTAAGTCCCCCGACCCTCCAGGTAGGGTTTAGGACCCGCAGCTGCAAGGCCTGGATGGATGTTTAGTCAGAAATTTCCGTTGAGCCTCTGTAAACATCATACAAACCGACACCCTGCAACCCCATTGAAAGCTGTCTGATGATTAACCCTAAACCCCAAACCCTAAACTCTAAACCGAAGCTCAATCCCTGAGTCCTGAACTCTAAGCCGAAGGCCTTGAACCCTGTGTTTTTCGTCCTGTTGTCTCCGTTCTACCAAGAGAACCTCCAATATCCCCTAATTAAGGAATATACCTTAAATTATAGTAAGATCCCTTATATGATGTACGGTAAAAGCTCCTTATTAAAGAAAATTACCTTAGATTATGGTAGGATCCCTTGTGTGATTTACGGTATCTTGGTTTATTAAGGGATATTGGAGTCTCTGGGGGCATACCATACAGGGATTGCAGCAACTTAGAACATGCGGATGCCCTGAATCTTAGATCCCGAGCCTGACCGAAGCTACTGAGAGCCCGAGTTACTGAACAATTAAGGCAGACCCCTCACTTGGAGGGTCGAGGGACTTAGTGAGTAGGGGCTCCTTTAAAGGGGATTATAAGGGTTCCTTTAAAGGGCTCTATAGGGGTACTATCTGGTTTAGGGTTTAGGGTTCAGGGACTTAGTAAGTAGGTAGTAAGTAGACTTGTAAGTACCCTAAAAGGGACCCTAATTGGGGTTATGGTACTTATAAGTCCCTAAAATAACCAGTTACTAAGTCCCCCGACCCTCCAAGCAGAACCTAAGCCCTAAACCTTGGACCCCGAAGCCCCCTAAACCCTAAACCCTATAAACCCTATAAGCCCTACAAACCCTATAAACCCTAAATCCTAAATCGGGGAACCGCAGCTTCAGGTTGACCCCCGGTTCTTTGGGGGTTCATTCGATCGAACCTGCTGGGAGGTTCAAGGGTAGCTGTGAGTGGGATTACACGTAGGGTAACTCTGATCGCAGCCCATATGAGGGGACTTATAACCCTACGTAAATTGGATCTTCAACAAAGCCCTCCTTATACGCCCTACTTACCTCAAATCCTGAACCCCAAACCTAAACCCACTTATAACCCCACTTCTAACTACCCATGAACCTCCAAGTGGCCCAAACGTCCTCAATCCCTGAGAGGAACCTTTAAAGGAAACCTGAAAGGCAGTGTCTGCCGCGCAAGATCTCACTATGGAGAGCTGTAAAATTCTCATGGGGCCCGTGGCGTGGTGGTTCGTCGTATTCGAGAAACCGATCATCAAGAGCGATGAGCGGGCTATTATAATGTAGGAACCTGATGAAGAAACCAAGGCCCTTTAACCTCAAATCTATTAGGATCCATATTAAGAACCCTGATAAAGGCCCAAGGTTTCTTGATCAGGTTCCTACATTACCTCCGCTCCGCAGCCTTGGGGCTCAAGAGCAGTGAAAGCTGCCACGAACTTTGTTTAGGGTTTAGGGCAGCAAACCCTGAACATTACTGTAGGGGCCTTAATGATTAGGATAGGGGTTTCGGGCCCATTCTACTACAACTGTACAAGGAAGCCTCCAAATAGTGTTGGTAATTGTTTAGGCCCCTATAGTATACTGTCGACGCTTTCAATCATGTTGGGAGATGCAGTGCGACATCGCGTCGGCAAAGATGGCGACCAAACACCGCGAGAGCGCGGTGCAGAGGGTTGTGCAAGTTTTCCGACAGGGAATGCAGGAAGTTCTTCATGACGTCGAAGGAAAGCTTATAAACCCTTACAAAAAGAACCTTAAACCCTAAATCCTATTTCCTCGAAAAGCCCCTACCCAGATGTCCGGCCCCTACACTGTAGAACCCTATTGTAGATCCCTTCTAAAACTCTTTAAGGATCCCTCTAAAGGAACCCCTATTCAAATTAATAAGGGCCCCCGTCCATCAGCTTCTTTTTGTCCAATCTCCCTAAACCCTAAACCCTACACCCCATTGCCTACACCCTAAACCCTGAGCCTTAACCCTAAACCCTACCTCTAAACCCTACACTCTACACACTAAACCCTGCACCCTACGCCCTGCACCCTAAAACCTAAACCGTGAACCCTGCACCCACAACCTACACTACTTGGAGGTTCATGGGTAGTTATAAGTGGGGTTACAAGTGGGGTAACTATACTTATAACCCATATTCGGGGACATATAACCCTACTTGGAGGGTCGGGGGACTTAGTAAGTAGGTAGTAAGTAGACTTATAAGTACCCTAAAAGAGACCCTAATTGGGGTTACGGTACTTATAAGTCCTTAAAATATCCAGTTACTAAGTCCCCCGACCCTCCAAGTAGCTATAACTACCCATGAACCTCCAAGTACGTTACACAGAGCCTCCAACAACCCTTAATTAAGGAATATACTTTAAATCATATTAGGGCTCCTATTATAAAATAAGGTATATTCCTTAATTAAGGAGTTTTGGAGTCTCTGGGTTACTCAGATGTCCACCTTCGCTGCCGGGGGCTGTGTGGCTTTGGGACCGCGCCTGGGGCCTGGGATCTCCTCGGGGTGTCCTTTGGTTTGTCAAAGGAGGGCTATATATTGGGTATATAATCGCTATATTAAGGGTATATTACCTAGGGGTCCTTATTGAGGGTCCCTCCTGTTCCCCTTGGAGTTTGGGGGATCCGAAAAGGACGTAGGGTTTAGGGGTTTGGGGTTTTTTAGGGTTCAGGGATTTTAGAGTTTAGGGTTTAGGGTTAGGTGTTTTAGGGCTCAGGGGTTTTACAGTTTAGGGTTTAGGGTTTTAGGGTTTTAGGGTTTAGGGTTGAGGGGTCTAGGGGTTTAGGATTTAGATCTCTCCAGGGTCCCTTCGTTTGGGGAGCCGAACATAGGGCTTTGGGCTTAGGGTTCCTTTACAGAACCGATAAGGGCTCCAATACGAGCTCCTGTAATTCTGAGTGCTCCTTTGAGGGATCTATAATTATAAGCGTAACCCCAAACCCTAAACCCAAACCCCTAAACCCTAACACTAAACCCTAAAGCCTAAACCCTAAACCCTAAACTCTCAGTTAAGGGTTGAGGGTCCTTGAAGGATCATAGGATTCAGGGCAGGATTGAGGGCAGGGTCCTACTTGGAAGGTGGAGGACTTGGTAACAACTAGTTATTTTAGAGAGCGGTCGACTGTGGGGCCTGGGTTTGGTTTCAGTGCTTTTTATCGGGTTTCAACGTTAATGGCTCCAAAGCAGGAGCTTGTGTTTTGTGTCGCCTAAAGCACATACCACAAAGCAAGCATCACAAGTGTTTTTCGGAACAGCTTATTCGAGCTGTGCAAAATCGCTCTCCAACAGGCTCCACACCAGTGTGTAGGTCGAGCCTCTTAATCTGGGTTCTTGTGTAGCAGATCTTACAAGCAGAAAACGCTGTAAATATCGATGAATTCAAGACTCTCTAAAGAACGTCTTAAGGTAGGCTACATAAGCTCGACAGTTTCTCTATGCAGCTCTGATAATCGGGCCTTTAAGACTCTGGACTGTCTACCCATAGCAAGCTTAGCCAACACCGCTGTTGGTAACAGTGTTTGAAACACCAATGTAGAGATTCAGCCTAATTAGCTGTCGAATTGCATTGGCATAGGGTTAACGAAATGTGGATGCACATAAGGGCCCTTGTTTTTGCGTGGTGAAGCAAAGTAAAGATGTGAGCGGGTTCAGCCTATGTACCTGTATAAAAGACTACCAAAGACAAACTGTAATCGATGAAGATCTGGCTGCTGTCCTGGACTGAAATCCTACTTGTGTTGATGCTTATCCGATTCTGGCTTCTTCCGATACCCTTGTTCATAAGGTACCCCGTACCCCTTCGAAATAGCCAGTATTTGGATCAAAATCATTTGGGTTAGTGAAAAATGCTGCACTGGATACCGGGTCGGTTCCAAGCCATAACGGATCGTCCTCCTGTAGTTCCTCAAACCGGTTTGGTCCAGGCCGTAGCACGCTCTCCATCCCTACACATAGCCTTACAAGAGATTTGTATAGTTGAAATACTAAACACAAACATCTTGTGTTTTCACTCGATGAGCCTGGACGTATCAGCCGCACGCTGCTGCAGTGCGTTTATCTCTGTATACACAAAAGAGAAACACACGGGCCCGATTTCTGTTGCGCTTAAACGACCCACATGTTTACAAACAACCCGCAAGTTTATAAGCAAGGCCCGGTATTTATAAACAACCCGTGAAAGTGTTCATAGAAGGACAAGCAGAAATCACCGCAAATACCAGTGTTTATTGATTTCAATTTATCCAACCAGGTCTTGGGGTATCTCACATTAACTCCACACTTTCCTCCATTAAGAAAAAGTTTTGTGACCAGCACTTAAGACTTGAGGGTTGGCGTCAATTGGGAATGGCTGCGCGCGTCTCGGGCGGATGGTGGATTGGTCGGCGGTTGTACCTTGTGGTGAACGTGCTGGTGGTGAGGAGGGGGGGGGGGTGGCAGGTGTTGGATGTTGGCCGCACCATACCAAGACCTCTGGCGCCCCCCCCCCCCCCCCCTACCTCCTCGAGCGAAGCGTTTGTTTATAAACAGCGCCTGTGTTTATAAACAGCCGTCGTGTTTATAAACACAGTAAAGGAAAACTAAAACAAATTTAACAAACCAACACACCACGACAAGAATCCATGACAAGAATCCTTGACAAGGCGATACAGACATCAATCAATTCAACAAAAGATGCATGAACAGAAGGTTAAGAGCAGCAAGTAAGCATCACGAGCCCGATCCGAAGGCCTACGTAACTTCAAAATTCCTTATACACAAACGCAGGCCCCAGGATCGAACCTTCTCTTATTTTATAGGGTACTTATGAGTCTACTTAGTACCTACTTACTAAGCAGAGAACCCAATACCCCTCAATCCAGGAATATATACTCAAAGACTCCCACACCCCTTAATTAAGGAATACCGAGGGTTCCTGTAAGGGATCTAGAAGGGATTTTTTGGGCTTAGGAGACTCCAAAACCCTTTAATTACGGGAATATATACTCCTAAAATGATATGGTATGAGGGATCCTACCATAATTTGAAACGCTGCGCGTCGTCCGCCTCGGCCCGGCTGTACGCGCGTGCGGCGAGTGGCTACTATCTGCAGCAAGCTCTTGTAGGAAAAAAGTAACAGTTGGAATCGCACTTATAGTAAAAGTAATGTTCATAGCAACACGAAGCAGGATGATTGTGAGTAGTATTAGTAGTGGTAGTATCAGTACTAATTTTGGTGTCGTCATTCCGAAACACTGGATACCAAGACTCTCGCAAGCGGCGGGATGCCTTAAGTATGGGCCGTTGAGGCTGTGGATTTCGTGGGCGTCTTGGATTAGGGTAGCATCACAGCCTTTTCAACCACGTTACTCCACGAAAGGGCGTCTAAAACAAGCCTGAGACGCACATAAAGATGCTACATTGCAGTCCCGTGTCGTCGAAAACTCCGAAAGCTCGCACCTGTCAGCGAGCGGAGGGAAAGGGGAGTGGGGGGGGCGGGAGGGGGGGGGGGGGGGGGGGGGGGGGGGGGGGGGGGGGGGGGGGGGGGGGGGGGGGGGGGGGGGGGGGGGGGGGGGGGGGGGGGGGGGGTGGAGGGTTGACTGCCAAAATTCGTTGGAGGGGGCGAGAATTCATCGCCGGACCTTGGGTCTCATCGACACGTTTCCATTTTTAAGGGGGTGGGCCCCGATTTTGGGGGTGGGGTCAATAGAGGAAATCTGAATAGGAACCTCTGACCGCTTCGGCCCGGCCGAGGCGAATTTAAGGTTGTTGCTTGAGTAAGGAGTGTTGGAGTCTCTGGGTACCTGAACTGACCTGAACTTATCGGGGCCTTAATATTATGGTTTAGCGTATTTTCCCTAATTAACAGAAATGGGAAGCAAAAATCCTTGTCGTGTGTCCTCCTCGCGGGCGTTTCCTGGAACCCCCGTTGCTGCATGGCAGTTTCGAGGGCTAACCTTGCGCGCGTCTTTTCTCACGGCCGTGCAGGGATGCGACAAGGTCACGACCTCTGGTCGTGCACTGCTCTACGCAGCCGCCGAAGTGCATCTGCCTGCGACTCAGTTGCTACATGTGGCGCCGAGCGTGGCAGCACCAAGGATACATCATGTGCGGCATGAAAGCAGGGCAGGTTTCCTCCGCAGCCGTTCAAGATCACAGGAAGCTAGAAGCTTTGATCTGCCAGCTTTAAAACAACACGAGAATGGCTCAGTCTCCCTCAGAGGCGAGAGGGCGCGAAGCAATAGTTGAGGAAGGAAGGGGCAAGCTTGGGGGCGCAACTCCGCAGGTGGTCGTGGTGGAGCGAGTGTTGGCGCGAAACGTGCTGACCGGTGTTTCCCATCAGGCGGGACTACTTCCGGGTCCGGCCCCTCTGCTTCTACACTCGTCTTCTGCCCCTGTCCGGTGAGGGCCTACCGTGGTTGGCAACGCGTCCTCCGGGATCACCTCGGCCGCACAAGACGCCAGGATGCGATGGATGATACCTACGTCATCACCATCTTCACTTCGGCGGACGGCATGAAAGTGAGCTGCGACACACCGGAAGAATGGGAGAGAGCGGGAAAGCCAATGGAGGCACAATAGTAACTCCAGCGGCAGTAGCTCACCCAACTAGCTAACGCACTGGCTGCTTACAGCTCCAAATAAAAGCTTCTGCGAGTGACCTGCAATGCAGCTTGATGTGTCGCGGCGTGCTGCTTTGAACCCTGCGCCATGCAATTTGAACTCAGGTCCGGACCACGTGGAGGAGTGGATGGTCCTGCACTCGGTCCTGAACGCGCTCTGTCCTCCGGCGAGTGGCTGCTTCTCGTAACCCTTCCCCCTCCTTCCCCCCTTGCGGAATCTAAGGTATATGACGTCTACCTCGTTCACCTTCCCTGGCGGAGGCGCGAGGGCGAACTCTGTGGCTGGCTAGCTGGTTACAGAGATGCGGCAGGGTCACTGGCGAGTTCTCCTAGAACCTGTCGGTGCAGAAGGTGCGGTGCGGAGCTCAGCAGCTGCAGCGGTGAAGTGTGCACTCTGGATGACTCTCGGTTTTGTGTTGTGCCCGAAGCGCGTCCGACCAGCCAGCGGGGCAAACATTTATGGCTCAAAGAGAAAGAAGCCCTTGAAGTCCGAAAGTGAGAGGTAGAGTCTGCTTCAGAGCACTTGCTCCGATGTATGCAGGTGAGAAAAAGAAGCCCACTGGCATTTCGGTCTGGTATCGGACTCACAGCCGCCTGACCAAGCAGTATGCGGATGCACCTACTCGCCTGCAGGACGGCACTACGGATGCCAAGAAGGGAGCGCTGAACCGATCTGCCATCGCGAAGGTCGACAGCTTCTGCAGCTTCGTCCAGGACCTTACGGCGGAAAAGACGGAGTTGTGCACTTCACGGCCCGAGACCCTAAGCCCGACATCATTAACCCTAAGCCCGAAACCCCTGGGTTATAAGGTTGACTTAGGGTTTTAGGGTTTTCGGGGTTTTAAGGTTTAGGGGTTTGGGTTTAGGGGTTTGGGGGTTTAGGGGTTCAGGGGTTTGGGTTTAGGGGTTTAGGGGTTTGGCGGTTGAGGAGATTGGGTTTAGGGGTTTAGGGGTTTACGGTTTAGGGGCTTAGGGGTTTAGGGTCTCTTGGGGGTTCCAAGGAAGTGTCGGAGAACTGGCCCCGGATGGCCCTTTACATTGTTGAGTATCGAGTTGGTGATGTTTATTACTACAATATACTTTCTGGTTTTGGACCTCGTTCACAGTAGCCGAATAAACCCTAACACAGCCCGAACACCAAGACTCTGTTGCTCAGGTCCCTGATTCCGTAAACTTTAAGCCGAATCTCTCAACGCTGACACCCTCAAGTTCTAAAGCCGTAAAGCGCTAAAACACTGAAGCCTAAACTCTAATCTTCAACCCTAAAACCCTTAAAGTTCTAAAACCCTAAAGCCCTAAAACCCTGAAGCCTAAACTCTAATCCCTCAGCCCTAAAACCCTAAAAGTTCTAAAGCCCTAAAGCCTTGAAGCTTAAATTCTAATTCTTCAACCCTAAAACCCTCAACCCTATAACTACAGTTCGGAAGCCTTGAACTGTGCGACTTTAGCACCGAGCCACTACTTGGAGGGTCGGAGGACTTCGTAACTGGTTATTTTTGGTGACTTCTACGTACCATAACCCCAATTAGGGTCCCTTTTAGGGTACTTATAAGTCTACTTACTACTTACTCAATAAGTTCCCCCGACTTACTCTAAGCAAGAGCATCTCTCTGTCGCACTGCCTCTGCGAAGCTGTTTGCTCCCGTGCAACGGAGCTGATCGAAGAACGACCCTACACGTCATGGCCTAAAAGGTTTAGGGCTTTTAGTGTTTAAGTTTCGTAAGTTTGCGACCTATGCCGCACCCTCGACCCGACACCCTCGACAAAAAAAGCTCGTATAAGATCCTGAGCGAACCTCCTCGAGAGCGCTACATGCCCAATGTCAGTTGATTTCAAGGATAGGCTTTACCCCTAAACCTTGAACCCTGAACCGTTTAAGGCAGTTTAGACTGTTGTGGGAACCTTTTGGGCATTTCAGTGCATTGGCAAATCCGCGTGTGCCGATCCCAGCGATGCCGGTGGACGCTGTGATGGAGGATGTGCAGCAACCGGTGCGAACTCCTTCGGGACTAGGACGGGGTTTTCAGCGAGAACTTTGTTTAAAAACGACAGGGTTGAGGCTTGAGGGGCGTGAGAGATGGGGACAAGCTCTTCAGGGTGTAGGGTTTTATTAGGGGTTAGGGTTGGTAAGATTTACGTGTAGGGGTGCTGTTCCAATTTACGCAGAGAATAGGGTTTCATGATTTTGTGTGAGTATGTTCGATTGATTGATGTACGTAAGGCTTGGGGTGTCCATTATGTATGCAGGGATTTGGGCTGTAACGACTTCCCGTGCATAGAACTCGGCTGTTACTTGTACTGAGGATGCATGTAGGTTTAAGCTTGTCCGGGTTTGTTGCGGAGAGGAATGGCCCTGGATGCAGTGAACCTGGGTGAGCAGGGCGTCAGCTCCTTGGTGGCAGCATCTCTGGTTCAAGTTTGAGTTTGGGTTTCGGGTTGTTTAGGGGTCAGGACATCATAGAGAGAATCTTTTCATCCACAAGCTGTTGCGAAGAATAGTTAAGTCTCAATGATGACGAATATGGCAGCTGACCCTACTACTGTACCACCAGCCAGGACTCGTTTTGCGTCTTTTTTTCCTGGCCACTATCATTTGGTCGCTTTGCAGCATGCTTCTTTCGAAGGCGGTGTGTGTCTTTCTGTGAAACCCCTGTAGCCCCTCAACTCGAAACCCGAAGACGTACACCCTGAACCCCTAATTCGAACACCCTAAATCCCAGACCCCATGCTGCAGCAAGCATTGAAACTGGGCCTCGGGTTTGTGGTCTGAAGGAGGGTTTTGGAAACCCCAGAGTAAAAGCAAGACCCCAAACACCAATCAACGCCCTACAGCCCCAAATTCTCAATCTTGAAATGAGCTCCAAAACCTAGAACGAACCTTGAATCCTCACATGCAATCTAAAACCTAGGACCCTAAATTCCAGACCCCTAAATCCTCAGGTCTAAACTCAAAGCCTTAAGACCCTGAGCCCTACTTGGAGGCTTATAAGTATCACTCCAAGCCGCATTCAGCGTTTGCAGGCGTCAGGTATTCGAACCTTAACCTCCTAAACCCTAAACCCTCAACTCTCAACCCTAAAGCGCTAAAACCCTAAACCGTTAGCCCTAAACCCTAAACCCCGAAAGCCCTAACCCTTGAAGGAAGCGTTCATGGAACCCTTAAAGGAACCCTCAAAGGAACCCTTAAAGGAAACCTTAAAGGAAGCTTAAAACCCCCTGAAACTTTAACTCCTTCAACCCTAAATCACGAAACCCTAAACCCTAAAACCCTGAAGCCCTAAAGCCTACACTTTTTCAGGGTTCAAGAGCCTGCACAGCTGTCGAGTTCTCGCAATTCAAGGCTTCGGCTTCGGCGTCGCCCGCACGGCCACGCAGATAGGTGCTTGCCATTTCGTGTTTGGGGGGTTTTTCGTTTAGGGGATTAGGGTTTAGAGTTTGGGGGTTAGAGTTTAGGGGTTAGGGTTTAGTGTTTAGAGGGATGTTGGTTTTGGGTTTTGGGTTTAGGGCTTAGGCTGAGTATTTCGGGCTTTTGGGCCGCTGTGGGTTTCGGGTTAAGGGTTAACGTATGTTGACATTTACTTGGAGGTTCCTGGGTTGTTTTCAGTGGGGTTATAAGCCCCCTAATAAGAGTTAGAATTTATAGCTACCCTACTTAGAACCCCACTTGTAACTACCCATGGACTTCCAAGTACGGCTGTTTAAGGGGCTTCAAGGGGCCCTTCATGGTAATTACATATAGGGTATACAGTAAGTAAACAGGGATCCCGGGGTTAAGTGCCCATACTACGGTTGATGATATAAATTCTGCATTACCCAGCATAAGGAATATACCATAATCCCCATAGTTTACATAGGGTCCTTAAGGTAGTGTAGGAATTATATCATCAGCAGTAGTAGGGGCCGATGGTTTCGACATTAGATTGGGGATTTGGGAGCTCTTGGGTTGGGCGAGTTCGGCTTCTTGAGGTTCTGAAGGTTTGTGGGCGTCCTTTCCGGTTTAGGGTTTCGGGATAGTGGGTTTAGGGTTTTCGGGTTTGGGGCTTTGGGTTTTAGGGCTTTGGGTTTAGGCTTTTTCAACACGTCGTGGGTGGGAGCTTTACCAAGTTGGGGGTCGCTATGCAGTCTCTATGCTACCAACTCCCAAAAAGGATCCCTCAATGTCAAAAGGCCTCCCTTCATGAAAAGCAAACCGGAGAAAGCTCTCTAAAGTCTAAACCCTTATAGAGACCCTTCTAATGCCCTAGGCTCTAAACCCTAAGCCCTAAACCCCAAACAATAAACCCCAAACGAACCCTAAACCCTTATTTCCGTGGGGTTCGAACGTTTAGGCTCCCCTAAGCCCTAGACGCTCAAAGTCCCAGACCCTGAAACTTTAGAGTTCTCCCTGTTCTGTAAAATCCCAACACTTCGTAAGCTTTAGATTCCGAAAACCCCTTGCGAGTAAAGTTCCAAGCCCGGAATCCTAAATTTTCAACACCCGAAAGACGGCGAACCCTCAAATCCTAAACCCTCAACTGTGAGATCCTGCATGACGTGCACGTAGAAGTCTGAACAACTAGTAACTAGGAAATATCGGCTAATGCCCCCAAAGCCCTATTCTAACCAGCAACACTCTGGCATTACGGCGCAATGGGCGTGTATGATTATGCCGTAATATGTCTGTGCAGGCTTCCCGAATATAGCTATAGTGCAGAACTCCACCAACACCTTCGTTGAATCATTTAGCAGGCCTCTTTATAGTACCCATTCAACTTACAGGTTTTTGTAACAAACCCATATGCCCTCAACCCTAGCCCCTAGTCGGGCTTCGGGGTTTGAGTTTCGAGTGGCGGGTCTCGAGGTCTAGCGTTTAGGGGTTTAGGGGTTTATGATTTTAGGGTTTAGGGGTTTTGGATTTTAGGGTTTAGGGGTTTAGGGGTTTAGGGGTTTAGGATTTTAGGGTCTAGGGTTTTGGGTTTCGGGTTGTTTTCGTGCCAGGCTTTGGGACGGCCACGACAGTCCTGCGAACATTGCGGCTGACACCCGTAGAGCAGGCACAGAAGTGTAGCCGTGTTTTATGGTGGTTGAAGTTGTTGCTAGTAGGTTTTGTGTTATGCAGTTGTTTCGGTCATTCAGTGCTCGTACTTTGCTTTTGGTTTGCCTTGCTGGCAAGAAGATGGCTACAACCACTGAGTAGATCTGACTAGTTCTTCTTCGTGATGTTGGCCTTGTTGTTTCCATCTACATTACGAAGTGCTGGTCGTGGTATTGATTGCGGTGGCGCGGGTCGTTGCTGCTCTGTCTGCTGTTGCTGGCGATGGTGGTGGTGGTAGTAGTGGTGATCATGGTGACCGCGATGGTGGCGGTGGTGGTGGTGGCGGCGGTAGTGGTGGCGGTGGGGGTGCGGTGTGGATGGTGGTGGTGGTGGTGGTGGTGGTGGTGGTGGTGGTGGTGGTGGTGGTGGTGGTGGTGGTGGTGGTGGTGGTGGTGGTGGTGGTGGTGGTGGTGGTGGTGTGTGGTAGCGGGTGATGGTGGTCCTTGTTTTGTTTTCTTTCTTCCTTTGAATCTGCACTCAAGCATGTCTCGCGTTTCGTGAAGTGGTTATGACGCTGATGATGATGACGACCGCCATCGCCATCTTCAGCGTCATCGCCATCGCCCTGATTGTGGTTGGCATCCTTATCAGCACCAGCTTCCCCTAAACCCTAAACCCTAAACTCTAAACTCTAAACCTAAACCCTAAACCTAAACCCTGAACCCTAAGCCCTAAACCCTAACCCTAAAACCCCTAAACCCTTAAACCCCTAAACCCTAATCTTAAAGCCCCAACACGTGAGCAGATTAGGAGATGCAGGTAGAAAGATCCTATATCAAAGACCCGATCTCAGGTCTACATACCTAGTAATCTAGTACTTGGAGGGTCTTTAGGGGACTTAGTAACTGGTTATTTTAGGGACTTTATAAGTACCATAACCCCAAATAGGGTCCCTTTTAGGGTACCTATAAGTCTACTTACTACCTACTTACTAAGTCCCCCGACCCTCCAAGTAGTAATCTAGTAAGAACACGTTTCGGGTTACTATAAGGGTGCGTAAAGGGTTCCTTGAAAGCGCTCCAGAAGGGTTTAGGCTTTAGGGTTACTATAAGGGTACTTACTTGGAGGGTCGGAGGACCGAGCAAGTAGGTAGTAAGTCGACTTATAAGTTACCCGAAATCCCTAAAATAACCAGTTACTAAGTCCCCCGACCCTCCAAGTAAGGGTACTTAAAGGGTTCCTTGAGAATCCATTATAGTCCTTATAACATGATATTGCGATAGGCCCGGAGCGGATTAGGAGATGCAGGCAAAATGATCCTAAATCGTAAGCCCGAATGTAGAGGTTCTGAATGTTCAGTAGCAATATCCCATTAACTTCCCTTACAGTCCCTTTATCATGCTTCGATGAGGCTCGTTTGTGCAAAACACCTCAAAGAGTAGATCCTATATGCTAAGCCATAAATCCCAAACCTCTCAACTCCTACGCAGAAGGTACACAGAGAGCCCAATACCCGCCAATTAAGCATTAGACCTTAAACCAGACTCTTAACCCTTACTTTAGTTTTCTTACTTAATGGCTACTGGGCCCTCTGGGAAGGTCGTCGAGAGAAAGCCCTAAAGCCTTAATTCCTAAGCCTTACACCCTGAAGCCCTAAGCCCCTAATTCCTAAACCTTAAATCCGAAACCCTAGGCTGTACTCGCTGCGTCCCTAGACCCCATAGCTCCTAAGCACACAGAAGGTCGTCGAACTGGCACACACTGCAACCCGCTTCGGCCAGGACTGCGTCACTTTGGGGTCGAGGGGTTTAGGGTTGAGGGTTTAGGGTGTGTAGTTTAGGGCTTAGGGTTCATGCTAGTTGTTTCCTGGGTTTTAGGGTTTTTGTATAGAGTTCTATAGGACAGTTGCCGTTTTTTCTTTTGAGAGTTCTATATGCAACAAAAGGCACATAGGGTTTGATATAGGGGGTCTTAGCGATTGGTATAGGGTTTGGCTGATGTACCATATTATGGCTGGAAGGAGATGAGCCCGTAGGGGCCAATATATCATATCATGGCCAGAAGGAGATGTTGTTTCCAATTAGCGAGACCAGATTCAGGTTTGCGGTTTAGGGCTTTTGGGCTTTAGCGTTTAGGTTTAGGGTTTGGGGTTTTTTGTTGCTCTACGGGCGTGGGGTTTAGGGTTTAGGGTCTAGGGCTCTAGGTCTTGGGGTTTAGGGTGTAGGTCTTGGGGTGACAAGGCCCCCTGTAGCCTCGTTCGAGGCGAGCCGAGCTAATGTGAATGAGCACACTTTACACTTTGTTGTTTTGCATTTATAGGGTTTAGGGGCGGTACCTGTTCAGCAGGGCCAACCCCCCGCCGCCCCCCCAAAACGCCCGCGCATCTCCGTCCCGTGGATGCGCTCGCCAAGAAGGAGCTTGCGCATCTCCGCAAGATCTCACCTTGTCCAGGGACGCGGAGCCGAGCGGAGCAGCTGCAGGTCTCGAGCGCCAATATGGACCGTCTCGTTATCAGTGATTTCGGCGGTGTACCCTGCACGGTGCCAAAGTCCTGGATGCAGGCCGGGTCAGTCGGAACTGTGTGGCTTTCGCATCGAGTGAGTCGCATGATGGGGTTCAGGAATTGCAGGCTGGAGAGGACGCTGCCGCCGGTGCGTTGCTTGACGCGAACGACTTCCCGTTCGAAAGGGAGCGCAGTTGCAGCGCATCCATGGAGTCGGAAGCGGAGTCGGAGACTGCCTTCTTATTCTTGTTATCGGTATTCACCCATGATGATGAATCTGATTCTCCAACACCTGTGATAACGACTCAGTGAATTTCCGTCACGACCAACGCAAGCATGTGAAGGATACACCTAAAACCTAAACCCTGAACCCTAAACTGTAAACCCGACGATCACGCAGGCATGCCCGAACCGAAGCCCTGGGTTGCCACACCTTGAACATGACGGCTTATATGGGAGTTTCCGAAAATTAGGGGTACCTTCGGGTACTATATTGGGGTCCCCCATTGTCGGAAACTCGAAAAAGAGGGGTTTGTAGGCTTCGGGGGCTTTGTGGCCTGAATCCCCTAAACGAACGAGTATGCGTAAAGTCTTATTACGGCTCCTGTTATAATTTCAGGTATATTCCTTAACTTATTAGGGCTCCTATGAGAATTTTAGGTATATGCCTGAACTGAAAGTTTTTGGAGCCTCCGTGAGCACAAAAGCCTCAACCTTAATCCCGAAGAACCTAAACCCATAGATCACAGATCCTGCCGGCACCAAACTCCAACCCTCTCGATATCTCTCGATTCCTGCTTACACCGAGCTGAATCGCCTCAGACATGGGTGGGAATAACTATTCCTCAGGGTCTCATGGTTCCTTCATATACCTACATCATTAGTGAGATTCCACCTCCCAAAATCCCGTTCTAACGATCAAGGCTCATATAGAGCCCAAAAGCCCGATATTCCTCAAGTGTCTGCCACCGCCGCAGCCCGATACTCCTAAACCCCAAACCCGAAAATTAGGGACCCAAAAACCACATAAGCATAATCATGCTATAGGGATATCCCTACCTTATTGGGCTTCATTATAAGGGGGCTTATATGGGATATCCCTATCCTTGTTTTGCTTATGCGCTTTTTTGGGGCTCTAGAAACCCTGAACCCCCAAACCCGAAACCCCAAACCTCGAATCTTCAAACCCACCCCTAAGCGCTATGCCCTGAATCCCTAAACCCTGGGTCCGTAAATTCTACACCTGGAATCCTTATATCCTGAGCCAGAGAGCCCAACGCCGCTTAAATAAGGACTGTACCCTAAATTATAGGGGACATGAACTTATTGGTTCAAGGTCTATTCCTGACTAAACCAAACCCTAAACCCCTACCCTGAACCCTCAACCCCTAAACCCTAAACCCCTGAACCCCGAAACCCCTAAAAACCTTAAACCCTAAACCCCAAACCCCGAAACCCTAAGTCCCTAAACCCTTAAACCCTAAACCCCAAAGCCCTTGACCCTAAACTCTGAACCCTTAAACTCCTAAACCCTGAAGGACTTCGCCGAAGGCATCACCCAAACCTCCCTCGGAGTGGCAAAATTCGGATTGGAGGCCTCTGGTGCCCAGGACCGAGCCGCGGATTCAGGAAGCTTACCTGGAGGTTCATGGGTAGTTATAGGTGGGGTTATAAGTAGGGTAACTATAGTTATAATTCATATTAGGGGACTTATAACCCTACTTATAGCTACCCATGAACCTCCAAGTAGGGTTTAGGGTTTGGGACCGAAACGAGTTCAGGGTTTAGGGCTTAGGAGTTAGGGCTTAGGCTTTAGGGTTTAGGGTTTAGTAGGCTTTAGGGTTTGGGGTTTGGGCTTGGGGTTAAGGGTTAAGGGTTTAGGGCTTAGGGCTCAGGGTTTAGGCTTTAGGGTTTAGGGTTTAGGACCGAACCCAGAGACTCCAAAACCCTTTAACTAAGGCGTATACCTGAAATTAGAATAGGAACCCCAATATGATTTAAGGTATACTCCTTAGCTAGGGGGAATTGGAGTCTCCGGAAACGACAGTGTATTCAAAACGATAACTTTAACGGTTCCTTAATGGGTTGCTTAAAGGACTGCTTAAGGCTTAAGGGATCTTTGGATAGAGGTTTGAGAGGCTGGAAATGTACGTTAAGTATAGGGATTTTAGTATGAGGGCTGCTATAGGGGGTATTGTTTGAGTAGATTGTCGTTATAGTTCAGGGCCTGTCTCCGCATTCGGCGGGGGTTTGCGGGTCTTCCCAAATCTGCGTGTCTTCTCAATTGCGATAGGGTGGTCTTATATCTTCTTGAATGACGGCTGATAAATGCATGCGCAAAGGCGCCAGGCTATGGTCTGTTCCAAAGGTCCCTGAATTTGACGGGTCTTATGAAGACCTCGGCTGTTGTAGCCTTGTCAGCTCGGATGACTGGCCATTCAATCAAGTCACCCGGGAGTAGCGTGCTCACCACAAGAAACAATGAAGTTTCGAATGGCTTGCTAAGATATGGGAGTAGGACCGACAGATGCCATTGGATGCTGACCTCATGCTTTTGCTCGTGATGCGAGAATCACCGACCATCTTTGTGCTTGCGTGATTATGCGGGAAACCCCTGATTGAAAAAACCCTATTCGCCCTAACCTTTTTCGGAAGAGCATGTTATATTAAGTGTGAACAACTCGAAGACTTTAAAACCTTCAACGTTGAAGGCTTGCAAGTTCTCTCAGCTTCGGGGCGGTCAGTCCAATGCAATTGGGAGAAGTTCGACCGATCGAGCTGTGCAAGTTGCTGCAAGTTTTCATGTGCTGCAGTGGACGGAGGTCTTTCTTTCCTCTCTCTCTCTCTCTCTCTCTCTCTCTCTTTCATTCTCTTTCCGATTCCACTCCACATATAATATATTTCTATGCCTTGACATAGGCACCTGCTGATCCTTGTAGTTTCGGTCTTTCCGAGCTCTGAGGAAAGGTGCAGCTTAGGGCGATAATCGTGTTGAAATGCAAAACCGGGTAAACCAATTGCCTCTAGAACGTGCTTTGCGGTCTGTGATCATGTCATTCACGTGAGGGAGTGCTGCTGCATGCCACGGGAGAAGTCTTCACACAAGCAGGCTAGCACTTGCGGTCCAAGTTCTCATGTGTCAATCTTGAATGCACAATGTAAGTAACTGCTGGGGCTGAGCTGTATTTGCACCAGCAACCGACCAATAAATTTCAATGAAGTTTCGATGGCTGGCACCATATGGAGTCGGCTTGGTGGTGGAGGCCGGGGGTTCTCACTGAACTACACGGTATCGGTTCTGGAATTGAAAAACTGCATGAGCTCTAGCACCCACGAAGCTATCGTCTGTTGCATTTCGATTGAAGGTGATGGCCTCGATTTCGTCATGGCCGGGCCGGGGACCGAGCTCCTGACTTGATTTCCTTGGTTTAGGGGCTGAAAGTTCGAGAGATCTTTTCGTCCCTTCGTTGTGCCCTCCCTTTATCTTCGGCCCTGCCAATGTCCTGTGCCTTGGCCTTGCCTCCGGGCCACCCTCCTCCTTTGCTTGCCCAGGTCAGGATCCAATGGCCATCGGAGGATGGCTCAACAGCCCGGGGCTTGGGTTTGATTGATAAGACTTAGGCGGGCTACTCAAGTTCAGGATTCAGGAAGGGTCACTCCCACTCCGACATGTTGGGATTGCTGCATGTTTGAACTGGATGCTTTCTGCCCATTTCCTACTGAGTTGGTCGGGCGATCTTCGTGGACTTCTGCGCCATGGCCGCTCTGAAGGACTCCTGACCGAGGGCTTGTTGTGGGTTTGGCATTTTGCCTCGTGCTGTGGTGAATCCTTCGGCTGTGTGATTTGCTCAAGGCTGAGGGAATAATTCGGCATTGGTCGTGCAGGCCATGGGCACATGTCACATATGTAGACAAATACACACGTGCACACGCACATAACAGACACACACACACACACATGTCACTACTTACATACATGCACGGCTCTGAGTCACTGGCCACTCCCTCACTCACTCACTCACTCACTCATCACTCACTCATCACTCTGCAGCTGTAGCCTTCTCGTCGTTGCAGCCATGTCCCTCACGAGCTCTGAGAAAAAGGGCTTGATTAAGCTCATGATCCGCATCTCCAAGCGGAAGCGCCGGACCGAGATCCTGGAAGAGGCGAGTTTCGACACGACAGATGAGGACGAGGACATAGCTCACTCGCGGAACGAGATCACCAGGTTCCTTGATACAGTCGGCCTCTCCGAGTTCCGAGGGCAGTACGAGCCGGCGGCGAGCGAGAAGAAGAAGAAAGAGAAGAAGGACGACAAGCCCAAGGCCGATCGTGTGAAGACGAACAAGAAGACGAAGAAGGACGATCAGTGATTGGGCATGGGCCGTTCTTAGCCTGGTGGAGTGATTTGTCTGGTCGATTCTGTGAACGAACGAGACCGGCATAGGCCTGCAGGCTTGGCTGTGGCCGTTCTGGAGTGGTGGAGTGATTTGTCTGATTTCCGTTAACGAACGAGACATGACAATGGCTGCCTTTCCTGGCCACGGCCGTTCTTGAGTGGTGGAGTGATTTGCCTGGCTTTTTAATTCCGTCTGAACGAGGGGCGAGTTCCTGAGCAAAAATGTGTGCTGCATGGTTCCCTCTTTAAAGCCTTAAATCCCTGGTTTCCCGAACCCGTTAGTTTCAGGGCACCCGACCCAGCCCCCCCCGTAGGAGTGCCCATCAAGTGCCAGTGCATGCGCATGTTTCTTTCTTTTGTGTGTGTGTGGCTCTGTCTCAGTGTCTCTCTGTAGTGTGCGTGTGTATAAATATGTATATATTAATATATATATATATATATATATATATATATATATAATATATATTAATATATATTAATATATATTAATATATATTAATATATATTAATTAATATATATTATATATAATATATGTAATATATATATATATATATATATATATTAATATATATTAATATATACTAATATATATATATATATATATATATTAGTATTTACATATATATATATATATGTGTGTGTGGGTCTGTGTCTGTGTGTCTGTGTGTTTGTGTGTTTGTGTGTGTGTGTGTGTGTGTGTGTGTGTGTGTGTTCGTGTGTGTGTGTGTGTGTGCGAGTGACTCTATCATACCTTTAGTGCTAAGGGCTTAACCCGTTCTCGTGCTCTCGTGCAGGATTGCTGCCCGGCGGCTTTCGCGAAGGGCAGGCGGACTCGGCACTGGGCTTTGGTTGGTGGAGTGATTTGTCACGAGACCTTAGCCTTAGCCGACATGTGCATGACCGTTGTTGAGTGCTGGAGTGGTTTGTCTGGTCAATTCCGTTCGCGAACGAGGCTTCCTCCTTACTCAGCTTTGCAATAACCCCACTCAGATGCCCCGGGGACTTCGTAAGTGGGGTTATAAGTAGGGCTAAGCAGGGTTGTAAAACATCCTAAATATGGCTGCCCTGCTTATAGCCGGTGCTATGTATGTATGCATGCATGGATGTGTGCATCTATATTTATATATGTATCTATGTATGTATGTATCTGTGCAGGCCTGAAGGTCAGTGTATACATACGGAAAAAACCAGTATGTGTATACATATGAAGAAACATAGTTAGACATCCGTTACATTCTGGTTCTGTATGCGAAGTTTGGTCCAACTTTTTTACATTGGCCTTTCCATCAAAAACCCTAACCCCGCCTAAACCCCGAGCCCTGACACACCCTAAGCCATTGTGCAATGAAAGGGGCTCATGCACTTTCTTTTGGACGATTCCGGATGCACTTAGGATTTCTAGCTTTCCATTCGAAAACCTAAACCCGCAACCCGACGACCCTAAACTGGCAACCCTCATGAGTGCGCCAACTTACATAGGCCGGTCCATTCTTCTGGTCGTTCGCGAATCCGAACCAGCAGTCAGGGCCCTGGGGAATCACACTAATGCGATGTCGCTTGCAGTGCTTTCCTTTGAGTTCGTCAGCTTTGCACGGCATTCCGATTCTTCGCTGCTGGCATGAGGTCTTACATGGCATGCATGAACATTCGGACATGGTGGCATGCCAGCCGTTGAGAATACCATTGCACAATCAGACCGGGCGAAGCCTCAACAATTAGTACATCGGAGCACTTTACACAGGAGATTTAGCTGAGCTGTGCGAGAGCTGCTGTGGCTCCTCTCGTGCAGAAGCATGGTGGCTTAGACACGCTTGCAGCTTCTTTTCTTTCGTATGTGACACCATCCTGGTCAGATACAATCATTTGCCAGGCGAGCGGCAGTGCTGGTGCGGCTTCTGGGGCTCCGAGGAACAAGATCAGCATGCCGACACAGGCTCGTCTCCGTCTCTTGTGTGTGACTTGATTGTCGGACGAAACTCATCAGTGTTCGAGCCGCAAGCAGGATGTGGCCACTCAGACCGTGATCCTCGTGGACAAGGCCACTCAGACGATCCCCAGAGGCCGGCAGCAGAGCAGCGAACGGATTCACCGATGGAGTGGCTCTTGTGTTTTTTGCATCCTGGCTCAGACAAGTCGGCCTATCAGATTCGCCGAGAGCTTCAAGAAGGACTCTCCGAGCAGGTCATCAAGGAGTTCCAGGCCAAGCATCCGCATCTGGCATTGCAGATGGCCAAGCTGAACATGGATGTCAGCTCTTACGTTGTTACTTGGCTGCACATCCTTCTTGGAGTTCCTGTCGTAGCTCGCTGCTGAGATTTCGGCTTCATAGGCTTTGTCCCTGCTCGGCAAGCACAGCCTCGAGGGCAAAGAGTCGATGGAGAACTTCGGTCACAAGCTCATCCGCACCCTGGCTTCAAGCAGCATGGGCATGTCGTGCTCGGACAAGCAAAAGAGACAAGGCATGTCACATGTTGAGGTCAGAATCTCCTGGCCTCTCCGGATGTTCAGCAGCGGACGATCGGTGCGAGATCATGGGACGATCCGGATAAAGTGACGGTCGATCACTGCTGCAAAGCCGTCGAGCGCATCAGCTCCTTGGCCGTTCTGGACCGCAGAGGCAATCTCCAGTTTCTAGGGGTTGTTGCATCGGCTGCTGCACACTGTCATATCAGGTTCATGTCCCTTGTGATTTATTCGTGTCGCTGAGATGAGCGGCTGGGGCTCGACATTGCCGACGACGTGCTGTTCAAGTCGCACGGGAGCTCTGGCTCTCGGGGAGGTTACAGTCGGCAGTGACTTTAGGTCGCAGTGTGCAGCGGCGGACGATCGTACAAAACGGAGCTGACTTGCCTTGCCTTGCCTGAACTGCACTGCTCTCTTTCATTTTGGCCATGTGCAGACACCCACTGCGACTGACGTCCCAGGTCTCGAAGCTTCGCTGTGGATTGCTGCGATCCGGGCCCTTGACAAGGCCAGACCTTTGCTTTAAAACCTGCCGACTCTTTGGTCGTCTTGCATTGCACTGCACGCTGCCGCGAACACGTCCTTTATGATGTGCCACTTCTGCTTGGCTTGTGCATTGTCGGAGCATCTCATCTCTCCTTCGGAAGATTCGGGTGCTCAAGTTGTGCGGCCCAGCCAAGGTGCTGGGTCTGGGGTCCTCGAGCATGGTAGCTGTCAAGAGGAGTGTAGCTGTTGCAGTATCGAGGAGTGAGTTCATGCAGACAACAAGGATAGGACTTTGAAAATTTTGGGCCACTCCGCAGGCCTCTCCGAAAGGGACTTTTCGGCCACTGCACAGGCCTCTCCAAATTTCACAGAGGACTTTCGCACCACTGTAGGACTTTCAGACCACTCGAGACACGACTGTCAGAGCCATCCGTTTCTGAGCCATGCCGGAGATTTCATGCCAGACCCTTGCTCCAGAGCTGCTCCATACCCAGTTTCCTTCATCGACATCGGCAAGGTCAGCTGATGATGTCACGGAGTTAGAGCAGCTCGTGTCCCGGCCAGATGAACCGTCTTGTTGGTGTCTTTTGCCTTGTGCAACACAGTCTCCGATTCAGTTCAGGTCTTGGCCAGAACAAGGACGCTCCATGTCGAGGTCAGCTGGTGCCTGGCCCATATGGGGACCATGGAGATTGAAGTTTATGGCGCCTTGAACTCCCTGGCAGAGCAATCTCTCCGCGGCCGCTCGATGGCGATGCGACTCGGGATGCTCATGCTCGGCCTCTTGCTTGCAAAGAGTTCTCACGAGTGCTCCTTCTTGTAGCTTTGAAGCGGACAGTGATGCGAATCGCATTCAATCAGGCCAGGTCTTGAAGGATCGTGGGAAGGGGCCCAGTATTCTTCGCGGCTTGGAGACCTGGCAGTATCCCCAGAACACCATCGTGAAGTACTGCAGACGATCGGCCGATCTGTTGTGTGCCTCGGTGAGCAGTCCCAGGTCTTGCTGGTGAGTCTCTAAAACTTTGGGTCTTTCTTTGTCCGTTCGACCGAGACCGGGCCGTTGATCCATTGGACGATGAGAAAGACGATGACGAGGAAGAAGAGGATTCCGGATGGTGGCAGAAGCTGCTCGACATAGCCTTTCAGAACCGGTGGTCGTTGCTGAGACCACGCATGCTTGCAGGGGCGAATCATCCTGTTGTTACATGCTCAGGCAACAGTGGCAGAAGCGATCCTGGTGACCGCGATGGCAGATCCCGAGGGAAACAATCGGCTGGCTAAAAAGCCGAGTTTGCACTGCACTGTTCATTCTGAGCGGGACATGGAGAATTTCCTCCTAGATTGCCGATGATTGCGGTGTCTCGGACAGGTGTCTGTTTCTGCTTCTTCCAAGAGGCTGAGCCCTCAGATGCGCTTTTCTGCCTCGCCGGGGTTTGCTTTGGGCCCGCACCCTGTGTCCTCCGCAGCTGCTTAGGCCAAGTCGCCAGGCTCCAGCTGGCCGATCTTGCTGGTTCGGCCGGCATCTCGGCTTCCCCGGAATGGGACGTCCCTTGCTGGTATTTGGTTGCATGGGGTTGGCCTAGTAGATCAGGTTAGGCTTCACTTAATTCGGGTCGGGATACTCGACTAGGTCTGGCCGGGCTTGGGATATTAGACGAGGTCTTTGTATTGGGATACTGGATTAAGTGCGGGTTTATTATTCGTGGGTTGAGATTCTATACTAAGTCCGGGTCTATTTCAAGACGGTAAGGATGCTGGACTAGGTCCATATTTCTTTTCATAGGGTTGACTACCACACGAGGTCAGGGTTTACTCTAGTACTGTTGGGATACTACACTAGGTCCGGGTTTCTTCAACTGGGGCTACTTGAAAGTTCCCGGTTTACCTAAATAGGGTTGGGATGCTGGTTATTCTAATCGGATCGGGATACTAGACTAAGCCCGTGTTTCTGTAAATATTTTGGGGTACTAGACTAGGTCCGCATTTACTTAAAGAAGGTTGGGGCACGACTCTAGGGTCTTCTTGATTGTGGTGCTGCAATGTTCCCAATGCCCACTCGATTCTCCAACCTGTCACCAACTGCAAACCCTTTCCAGCGGCTCAGGCTGAACATCCATGAGGTCTTCAGATTTTTCCTTCAGGGGGCTCGATTTACATTTGATCATCGTCCGATGCGACACTACTGTAACAGTAAAACGATTCGTTGTCATCAGTCAGTGACATAGTCGGGTCGATTTCCAGAACCTTTCAGAACATCATCAGGCACCTAGATATCGCCTTCAAGGTTCACCTCAAACTCTCCAGCCGCAAGACCAGCAACAGGAGCATCAAAGGCCAACTCGGCATCGATTTCCCAAAGCCCTCTGAAGCCCTTACTTCGTTCCTGCATTCATGAGGTTCTGCCGGGCCAATCTTCGCCGTCAGGCAGACTGGGCACGAGCGCCGGTGTTAGTAGTCTGCAGTGATGCTCAGTGCCGCAATAAGTCATGCTTCCACCTACGTAGCACTTCAGGAAGGAGTGCACCGTCTCAATTAACATGATCAAATGGCAGACATGTCTTGGCCATGTGAGGGGGTGAAGCCGAGGGTTTGGGTGTTTGCTTCTTCTTGGGGTTTTGGGCTTGGGGTGTCGCTTCACATGGAACACAATGCTCCGCGATCTTGCCTTTGGAGTATGCGAAGACCTCGTGCTACAGCCATTCCATGAAGCCATCTTGGTTTCCCTGCACCTTCATTGCAATAGCTTCGTCAAAATAAGCAGCCCAATCGATTGTCCCTGTGCCCGTCCTGTCGCAGACGTTGCCTGATTTTGAGCCTCAATCTCCAACCAGCATTGAACATCATGCTTCCAATCCCTGCAAAACAAGACCTTCGGCAAGGCGATCACCTCCTCGCACACGGTGCCCAACCTGTTTTGGCCTCAGCCTGAGTTCCTCTTCTCGGAAGCAGCAAAGTGTCTTCGGAGATTTCGGGTCCATGAATCTACGAAAACGATGCACAAGCACAAACAGGGTTCACGGTTTCGGGTCAAGGCTTTGGGGTTTAGTAGGATGCCCTGTGTTTATGCGGCCCCAGAAAGATCTCGACTGATTTCGCATGCAATGCTCGGAGTGCTTCTTGGGTTTACGTGAAGGGCTCCTAGCTTCCCAAAGCCGAAACCTTAAACCCCGAGGTAGTTTAGGGTTTAATTAGGGCCCCTGGGGGGTCTAGGCTTTCCTCAACTTAAGGTCATCTCTCGACGATGGAGGCAGATCGCGGAAACCGCTTTGCAGCGGCCCTACAGGTCGAACGTGTCGGTTTAAGGTTTTAGGGTTTAGGGTAACCGTGCAGCCCCCCCGCTAGAAGTTTTCTCCGGTCTGTGGAGAGGGGAAAGAAGCCCTGAGAAGAAGCACTCGAACGTAGATCCCAAACTGAAGCCTTATGGAAGTTCCGTGCCTGTAGACAGACAGAGACAGCGAGACAGAGAGAGAGAGAGAGAGAGAGAGAGACAGAGAGCGAGAGAGAGAGAGAGAGAGAGAGAGAGAGAGAGAGAGAAAGAGAGCGAGAGAGACAGATACAGAGAGAGCGAGAGAGAGAGAGCCAGAGAGAGACAGAGAGAGAGAGAGATATGGAAACAAGAATCGAGGAAAGCAACGAAAAGAGCAGTAGTAGAGCTAGCCGTCTTTGGCCGTTGTGCTTTCAATCCCGCAGTGCCAGTCATGCACAGGCTGGCTGCCAGCTTCATGTTGACGCAAGCATGCCGTCCCTGCTGTGTTTTGCAGTTTTTTCGGGTTCGAGAGTCGTCCGTGGGACCGGGCTTGCTCCTCCGAGCGACGTCCTTTGTGCTAGTGTTGGGCGGAGATCCAGCAGCTCGCTCTCGTAGCGTATCTTGGCTTACATGCTTGTTTGCAATCGGAGGCTTGGCAATCCAAGTGTGGGTCCAGTGGGTCTCCGGAAATCTCCTGATCGCTCTAGCTAACAAACATAAATTCTCGGCGACTGACCCGGCCGATGGCTTCATTCTGAGCTGATGGAGTAAGATCCCTAAGCTCGCCAGACCCAATCCGAGCAGAATTATGAGAAACAGGATTTGCTGGGGCCCGCAAAGTTCTCCAGACCAGAAGCTGCACAACGAGCGAGCTAGAAACGATTGAAAACTTCCAACCCAAAGCCTTAAGCCTTGAAGTACATTTGTCAGCAAATGCCACGTCCACAGGGCCCCCGGACATGGCCTTGCCACAGCTGAGGTCTCAGATGGTCAAGAGCAAGTTCGCCACTCCCCTGAAAGCCAAGAGCAAAGCGGTCACTTTGGATGCAGAGACGCCGCCAAAGGACTCTCGAAAGGGCGACAGACACAAAAGCTGCTCCACTTGTCGACTATATGGCAGAGCACCTCGGCTGCATTTCTTCCTCTGCATGCCCGGCCGTCGAGTTCCATCTTTGCTGGCCTGCTTCGGTTCAGGTCTGTACACATCGGAACCAGACCCCTGTCAAGAAGGAGCCCAAGATGGAGCAGCCAATCGTCAAGACGGAGCCGATAGAGGACACCCCCAATCCAAGAGTCGCATTTCTGAATATTCATGTGAGAAACAACAACATGCTGCAAGAAGCTTACAGGACAAGCCAGAACTATCGCCGGACGCTCTCATCTACATTCTGGGAAATAAATATTTGGCCGCTCAGGACGATGGGCCGCTAAGGTTGGAGCTTCTCCCCCCGCAGAATTCTTTCGTTCCTCCTTTCTGAGGACCCCAAACCTGTCGATCCTGAGAATCTGGACGAAGACATGCGAAGGCCTCGCTTCCGTCCGACTTGAATTGCTGGTCCATTCTTCTTTGGCCGGTGTCGCCAGGTTGATGAAGTTGCCGCACTTCTTGTCCACGTCGGTCCAAGTTCTGAAGAGCAAGTCCAATTCCGATAGATACCAGAGCCTCGTGTCTCGGCACACTTGTTGGTTCCGAAATTAACCAGTATCGATCCTGCTGCTTGCGAGAAGGGGTTGTGCTCACAGGCTTCACTGATGGACGATCTCATCCCTCAGGCAGAAGAAATTGCTCAGGATGCGACAGCCTTGCGACGTGCTCAGATGGACTTTGTCGGCCGCACCAAAGACTTCATGAGCACGGCCATGGAGGACTTGAGGAAGGCAGTGCCGGAAGTCAGGCGACTCACTGGCGACGACCAGGATCCGCCTCCTTCCTTCAGTGACCCCCTGTTTTCATTCATGCAAGAGTTAGGCCCTTCTTTTACTGTTGTGACCGTGTCTTGTTCGCCTCGACCGCTTCTGCAGGACAAACCTGCCTTGAATGATTCCTGATGTTCCTGGACAATCGGCCTATCCCACCAGCGACAAGCACTTCGCCGATAAAGTTCACTTACTGTCGTCTGCGGCCTCAAGTTAGCAAGAACCGGGTCGCATGGCCTTTGTGCGGTGTGAGAGTTAGTGGGGGCACTGCTGGGCCACTCACACATAGACATACAGGCCTGACTGTGATTTCCGAGTTCGGCCGCTCGGTGTCTGCTGCCGGTCGATTCCGTATCAAAGCCAAGCAGGATATATGGGGACTTTCGTCCTGCGAAGCACGAGAAAAAGACGCACAAACTGCAGCTGCCTCCGCAACAGACCATCCACACGCATTCTTGCATCAGGCTTTGGAGGGTCTGCCAACGGTGTATACCCTGTGTGCTGCATGCGGCCTTGTTATTCCGTCTTCCATTTTGCTGCTTTGCATTCAATGCATCCTTGCCGTGCTTCGAGAGCATATCGGCTTTGATCCTTGCAAGCGCCATGCGGCGAATGAACACGAATGCCTCGCTGGCATCAGTCGCTTCCTCCCCCAATGCGGGCAGTCCGGGCAAGGAAAAACCGGAGCTCATGAGTGCCCTGGATTCCAGTGTTGATCGCATGAAGGCGGGCATGGTCGGATTCTGTTTTGAGCTGCTTCCTATTTGCAGTCCCATGCATTCTCGATTCAGGAGGATATGGCCGCCGGGATTCTGGCGAGCAAGAGGGCCAGAGAGAGACTCATGAATAAGGACAAGAAGAAGAAGAAAAAGTCGAAGAAGACTGCCAAGAAAAAGAAAAAATCCAAGAAGAACTCCAGCAGTAGCAGCAGCCAGGAAGACTCCAATTCGGAGTCAGATTCAGGCCGTTCTGATTCGGAGCCGGACGAGATGACTCAGGATTCCATCATGGAGGAGCTGAAGCTGCAGTTGGGTCTGAAAGGCAAAGATTTGAAGCTGAAAGACATGGTGTCTTTCGAGAACATGACCTGTGTTCCTGGGTTGCATGGATAAGCTGCAGCAGACATCCTTTGAAGCATCTTCATTCCCTGAGACTGTTGTTGTGCGATATGTTCTTGCATTGAGGAGCAGTTAATCTTCTTGATGGCGGAGTCACACAAATCTTTGGGCACTCTAACAATCATGGACTTTCACGAGCTTGGCGGAGAAGCCCGGTCGCTTGCACAGAAGAACATGAAGGGCTTGCAGCCACCGAAGAAGGCCTCCAAGAAAGACCCCCACAACGTCGATGCGAAGAAGATCTTTGTAGAGGCTCAACAGGTCTTTAACCTGGCGGAGAAGAAATGGAAGGACAGGATTCTGGCCGTTCTGGAGCATCTGGGTTGCATCGACGTTCAACCGTGTAATTTTGTCCGTCACTATGAATCCCAGTCTTCTCTGTGTCCCGAGGAAGTTGCTGAGCAAGAGCCGCAAGAACACGGTGCTTCAGTTCCAAACGGTCGTTCAGTTGAGGAAGAGTCTCTTCCCGAGGATTCGGGACAATGTCAAGGGATCCAAGCGCTTTCCCGAGCAAGTGCAGTCTTTGATTGAGAAGCTCAAGCGAGATGCGAAGGATGACCTGGAAAAGGTCGAAGCCAAGGTCATGTCGAAAGGGCCAAAGGCCGATCAGCGCAGAGACTCGGAGACGGGGGACGGTGGCCCCGCCAAAAAGAAGAGGCGCCGATCCAAGGGATCCAAGGGCAATCCTGACGAGGAATCCACAGTGGAGAAAGAGGATAGCGACGATGACGACGACGGGGACGATAACGACGAAGAGGGCTCAGATGAGAGCTCAACGACACAAGTCTTGCCCGGCGGTGGCCCACAGGTCGGAATCCCACCGGATGATTCCGACCTGTGGGCAGATCCGAAGTTTCAGCAGTTGGTGCCCGCCGTTCCCGCTCCGGCCGTTCCCGCTCCGGCCGTTCCCGCTCCCGCCGTTCCCGCTCAGGCCGCTCAGGACTCCGAATCTCGACTTGAAGCTCAGTGCAGCTGTGATCTTCCGGGTTAGAAATTCCAGAGGTGCATGCTGTTGCAAACTCGGCCCAGGCACTTCCTGATGTCCGCGAACGTTTGGCTGCTCAAGGAGTCCGAAGTGCCAGCGATCTCTTTGAGAAGATGCTAGCTGACGAGGCAAGACCTGTGTCCTACAATCATTCCGGAGCAGTGTCCTCACCTTTGTTCCATCTGGGCAGGCGATGTGCCAGGCCGTTCTGGACGCCATGTCCACCAAGCCCGGCCAGTCCTGAGAGCTTGGTTGTCACAGCTCTTGCTGAGGCGATTGTGAAGCGCCCGCCATCTGGGCTCTCCCTCTAGGTCGTCGGTGCTAAACATCGGCCGTTCTCTTCTGGTGTTCGGGAGATTTTGGATGACCCTGGTCTGTAGTGGTGGGTTCGACTAACTGAGGGCCTGTCAGCGACACACGTGCAAAAAAGAATTCCTGCGGGTCTGCGGGTTTTCTCCGCTGCTGCGGGTCTTCTCCGCTGCTGCGTGCCTTCTCGATAGATTTTTTTTTTTTCGGGGCCGGCTAAAATAATTGAGAAGACCACGTCACCGGGAGAAGACCTGATGGCTTGTTTACACCACAAACGCACCATGTGGTCTTCTCCGCGACTGCGTG
The DNA here is from genome assembly GCA_905221615.1 of Symbiodinium sp. CCMP2592. Classification (NCBI taxonomy): domain Eukaryota; class Dinophyceae; order Suessiales; family Symbiodiniaceae; genus Symbiodinium; species Symbiodinium sp. CCMP2592. Next base: position 207,418 of record CAJNDT010000061.1, read on the forward strand.
CCTTCTCGTTTGTTTTTTGAAAACCGAACAGACGAAAAAAAAAATGAACCACACGAGATGACTGTATGACTTGTGGAAACTCCTGAGAAGACCTCCTCACTTGTGGAAACCAGCAGAAGGAATTGTCGGTTGTGCAGAGCCAGATGAGCTGAGTTTAGGCAGAAGTCCCGGGGCTGCAGTCTTTGCCGAGGTCCGACTGCCACGCATCGCACACCCTCGCCGGACGATTTGGTCAGGCCGCTCCGGTTCCCTGCTGGTTCCTGAGTTCCGGGTTGTGGGTTCTGAAGCTGCGGAATTCCACCACTTTGGGATTGGGGCCATTTGACTTTACCAGCCAGCCCAGGTTGGCTTAGGCAGGAACAGGACAGGCTTAATCTAGAGCTTGTCTGACAGAGCACAATTCCGTTGTGTGGAGCCCAGCTTACAGTCTCATATTGTACCATGTTTGCTCGGGGTTTTGTATGAGAGAGCGACTCTCTTATGGAACAATGGTAGCCTTGCTTCTGGTTGTGCATGCAACACATTGTCCTCGACAAAACTTAGGCTTGTGTCTATTCTGACCTGTTGTTGGTCCCTTCACGTAGGTTCCTGCATCCTGTGAAGGAGTAGTGCATACTGTTCTTGATCCGTGCATTCATGGGATGCATGGGCATCCGCACTTAAGGTCGGCAAACAAAATCGATGTGGACGTGTCTCCGACCTGGTCTCTAGCGAGGCCTCTGCAGATTCGAGAGACTTGTCGCCTTAGATTCAGTGGGAGGGCTCTAGAACCTGTGGAGTGTTATAGAAGCAAGAAGTCTTTTGCCCCAGTGGACAATACAATCCTCCTTGGCCACCCCCCTCCTCGTTGCAGCAGTACTTCCTGTTTTCGCCTCGAAACATGAATGGCTCATAGAGACACTGCAGTCGATTCGCTCGCATGCAAGCGAACAATTTGAAGCGGAGGCTTCGACACATGAGTCTTTGCCATGTTGAAATGATAATGGTACAGTCCAAGCAGGTCATGAGCAATTGTCCCATATAACATCAGAATGTGTAAGTAGAATTGATATAACACAGCCAATCCTGCCAAAAATGGAGGTTGAGCCGGCCCAAGGGGAGCAGCAGCGACAAAAGATCTTGTCTCTGTTTTTTGCAAAGAGGGCCGAGCCTGAAAAACTGCAGAAGCTCGTGGTCACCTTGCAGTTCGCGGCAAAGAATGCTCGTCCGCTGTCCACTCTGGACAATCAACCTCCTCTTGCTCCGATCCTGGATGAATGTGTCAGGGAGATCCGGCTAGCCGTCGACTTCCCCTTGCCGCCGGACGAGGGGGAGAGGGAAGCTCCAGCCCTGAGCCTGCTGGATCAGGAGATCGCAAAGATCGCTGAGAAGACTGCTGCCGGTGACCCGGACGTCGTGCAGCACTCGCTGGTTTTTCTGCGGCATCCGATCGCTCTGACATTCGTCAAGGTACCTTGCTGCACTAGGTGTAATTTGTCTCAGTTTTAGGGCTGCGAGGCCTGGAGAGCTCCGAGATTCCTGGTATTATGTCTTGCTTTTCCTCATAGCATCCCGAGGTCGTTCCTACTGCCAAGCACCACTGTCAGGGCTACGAGTATTTGGTCTGCATGGCAGACGTTTGGCGGATTCTGGACATGTCCGTGAGCTACTATGCATGGTTCGGAAAGAACCTACACAAAGGCCTTTTCTCGGAGGCTTCGCAGCGATGGGAAGTTTCCATGCGCCACTTGGTAAGAACAGACACATACAAGGGCGAGCATGAATCAGTTTACATGCTGCCTGGTGTCAAACACGATTGTTCTAGCTCGCTGGGTTTGCTGCTCGTGTTCGCTATGTTGACTGTCATTCGTGGCCTTAGCCTCGAGACACAGAAGAACATCATTGGATTCTTGCGAAAGATTTTCTCCCTGGTCAAGATGGATTGCTTGGCCCTCCTGCCGGACTGCAGCTTGCAGGTTCAGGAGGGATGTGTCAGCATCAAAAAGTTCTTCAAGAAGTTCGGAGCAGATGCTACGCGAATCTTGAACAAAAGGCCAGGGGTTGGCTTAAACTCCTTTGACACGGCCTCACCTTCTTTTTGCCCTTGCATTCAGGTGGGAAAGTGCCTTGGCACTGGGTCACTCCAGATCCAACTACCGGGGCAAAGTCGCAATTGCTGATGTTTGGTTCTTCATGTTTAGGCTGCAGCCAGAGGAAGCATTGCAGTGCATCCCGATTGAGCGGGTGCAGAAGCGGCTCCTCCACATCCTCGCACAGGCAGTCGAGAGGAGCTGTGCAGATGGTTCCATCAAGCTCCACACAAGCCCTGGACTCTCCGAGGATATGGACGGCCAATCTCCGTATTCCAGCGGCAATGCGAGCCGCACGGCCAACCTTGTTCGAGAACAGCTCTTGACTCGATTTCTTGCACGTGGCAGCGGATTTATAACAGGCATGCAGAACAAAGATAACAAGGACATCGTGCCGGATAAACTTCCAGGCACGAAATCCCGCAACCTTCAAGGGGTCGCAGCGGATCAATTTGTGACGGCATATTTTGCAAGCTCTGCAACTCTCCTGTTGGAGCGGCTTCAGAAACAGGTCTTCCGACACTTGACATGGTACGAAGATGCATCGTCCGTGGCCACTCACAATGTCCTGACCATCCACTGCTCTTGTGATGGCTTGATTATCACTTGTCCTCTGAGCTTGCTGCCGGCACTGAAGACCACCAAAGAGACCACGATCCAAGAAAACTTGGAGACAGTCGAGGCCCTGGGAGATTTGGCCTCTCAGAATCCAAAGAGCCTTCGAAAAAATCTCTGTAAGGACGAAAAAGTGTCCACCAGACAGAAGATGTTGGCCTTGAACCACTCGCTGCACCAGCTCGTTCGGTTCCGGTTGTCGGACGCTCTTCCGGCTCGGAAGCTCAGGCCAGTCAAGGAGGGCGAGACCCGGCATTATGTTCAGAAAGACGGGCTCAAGCGAGCTTATCTTTGGCATGCTCAGACAAAAGCTGCAACATGGCAATCGACGGATCATGTGGGGTTCGACAGCTGCCTTCGGCTCAGCTGCTTGCAAGACGAAGGCGACACAAGCATGGCCGTTCAGATGGCCAATCACGGCCTCTCCATCATGATCCATAGAGATTCCATGCATAAGCTCCACCGCGAAGAATGTTTGGCCGCTCAAGACGTGCCCGAGGTCGCTCTCTCCAAGAAGCAGGTGCTCCTGATCATGAAGTACGACAAGGCTCCGTGGAAGACCTCGGCCTTCGGCCGACGGTTGCGGGAGGCGAGGGAGCTTGTGGAGGCGATCCCGTGCACGCACCGGCTGGTGCAAATGGTCGCTCCCGGCATTCTCCACGATTTGGGGATGGACCCGGCCTCTCCTCTCGAGGCAGTGAAGGACGTTCTCGTCAAGTACGCCAAGGGTCATCTGGGCACAGGGTCAGACCATAGTTCCGGGAGATGGGCCGATTATGTGGATTCCTTCGGGCGGCTCCGCAAAGAGTGGCACTTGCGGCTCTTTTTCATGCTCTATGCGGACGTTCTGGAAGGCAAGAATCCGCTGCACTGCCTGGCCGCTCGCACGGACGATGACAAGGCTCTTGGCCCTCAGGTCATCAAGGTGCCTTGGACACAGAACTTGGCAGGTTTTCGGAATGTCTGACAAATAATCGGTTCGCTTCCTGATCTGCTGTTGCCTCCGAGGTCTTGCTTCGGCCTCTCTCTTTCGCCTACGGCAAGTCTGCTTTCCACGTCTTGCGGCCGTTCCGCACGTTCCAAGCAACAGAGGTGCCGTGTTTTGGGACATGTATTTTTATTTCTTCTTGACAAATGAAACCTGTTGGGTTTTCAGGTTGTCTGCTCCAGGCTGGAGGGGATGGCAGGGTTTCCGCCTTCGGAATTTGCAAGGCAGAATTTTTTTCCGCTGCGATACGTGTTGGAAGACACGCCCTTGTTATCTTCGAGTGCCAGACTGAGAAAATACGGCAATCGCACCTTGCTCTGTCGTGACTTCCTGACTGTGTTGAGGCACAGTCCAAAAATCAGTACCTTCTTTGACTCTCTTTGACTGGTTCGAGAAAAAGCCGCAGCGACCCCCGCAGTCAGGCTTTACGCCAACAGCCAGCAGAAGCATAGAATCTAAAAGCAAGCCTTCTGTTGCAATCCCGCCTTGCTCATGAAGAAGTGTGGGTGGGTGTGTGTGTGTGTGTGTGCAGCAGGGATCCTTTGCTCCGGTTTGTTTACGCCGCTGTCAGTGCATGGAAACGATGCACAATGTTGCCTACGAACAGGTGCAGGTCGAGAAGACACCCGAGGGGGCCGCTCGCATGAAACGGTACATCGCTCTGGAGTGGCCCAACTTGGTCTTGTCTATCATGCAATCCGCCTTGGACCGCCATCATCTCGAAGACATCGTGTGGAACGTGGATCCCGAGGACGTTCCTTCATTGCTGAATGTGCATTTCAAGCACACCGTGGCCACTCTGAGGCGGCTGGCAGAGTTCGGGCTCCTCTACGGGTCGTTCCCATGGCGGTTCTTTCTGGTGTGCGACAGCGATGATCACGTGGCAGCCCGGACGCTCAAGGAGATGAAGGACGAGTGGACGTTCCTGCTCCGCCAGGAAGAGGCCGCTCCGAATGCTCATGGATCCTTTCCATTGTCGCAGGTCATCTGGTTGCGGTGGCGAGTCTACCGGGAAGTCATGACCTTTGCGGAGGAAAGGGACTTCCGCCTGTGCGAGGAGGTCCGGCAGCTCATCAAGGCCTACCAGGCCTCTCCGAGCTCCACGCTGGGATGCGAAGACGCCTTTCGCTCGCTCCGGAAGGCCGAAAGGAAGAAGGGCGGAGGAGAGGCCGCTCCATCGCAGCTGCAGGCTCAAGCCGTGAAGGCTTGCAGCGAGAGGTTCGGTGGAGACGGCGGGTTCCAGGTGGCCGAGGTCGCTCCTTCGCAGATCCACTCGATCCCGGTGAAGCAGACTGTGAAGGCCAGTGTCTACACGGCCGCTCGGAGCACAGGACCTGAGACTGGACTCTCTTTCTTTTCGGGCATGGTACGTGAGGCGACTGTCAGCCCTTATTTCCTCACACGGAAATGCATCAACCTCTGGAACATGTTCAAGCGGAAGGAAGGAGATCTGTCAGACGCATGGCTTGCAGAGTTGTCCAGACCCGGGCAGGCGCCTGTCTTGTCGATCACGAGTGACCGAAAAAACTAATTTGACCTGTTATGTTGAAGGAAGACTGGTGACCAGTGAGAAGATTTGCTTCAAGATGCTTTTTCTTGTCTTTTCAACGAAAGGTGCTGAACGCCGGCCGCGACTACTGGTTGGTCGTGGACGCTCCCTACGTTCTCTTGAGAGTGTGGCCCCTCAAAGTGCACGAGGAGTCCTTCGACGGCGGTCGCGAGAGGGTGGCGGTCGTTCCCACAAACGAATGCTATTTGCAGGACTTTTGGGGGTATCGCTGGAAGAAAGACAAGTTGTCTGCCTCCGGTGCGAAATAGGAAGGTGCTCCATGTGGCAACCTAGATGTAAATCTAGCAAAGAAACAAACGTAGGCAGTCTACTTTGCGACATAAAACGGCACATGCATGGAAACTGCAGTGAGACGCCTTTCAGGACGTTTCTCCACCGAAGTTGGAGGATTCCAACGTTTGTGGGGCCGTTCCAGTGCTGCAGGGCGGCAAGATGGTTCTGAGGCTGGGGACCCCGACGCCTTTGATGAACCATGCCCTGCAAAACTATGCTTCCCGTTGCTGGGCCAAAGATTAACACTTTTGGATGGCTATGCTCAGATTTGTTCATAAGCTTCCCTTTTGATTTTGGGCCCGAGCTTCCCTGCAACCAGAACCAAGGCCTGTCGTTCAATTGCCTGAGGCAGCTCTGCAGCTTCTGCAATGTTCGGCCGAAGTCTACGAAGAAGAGCTGTGCCGAGGCCGTTCTGGCCCACCTGGCTTATACCAAGGAACAGATGGACGAGATCTTGCGGACGTTCAAGTCCAAAGGCAAGGAGGAGGAGGCCGAGGACGAAGAGGATGCGGTGCAAGAAGGCGAACCGGTTTTGGGTGTGGACACAGTCTGCGAAGCCAAGATCTTGAGCAAACTCTTGCAGAAGCTGGAAGAGACGGAAGCTCAGGAGACGCCGAACAAGTCCGGAATGCCGGAGAAGGCCGCTCAGGAAGCAGCAGGACACGGACCGTCCGAGCAGGAGCCCGCTGAGCCCGCTCCGGCCGAAACAAAGCGGCCCTCCCCTGCGACTGCGAGCGGCGGAGTCGTTCCTTGGACGGAGGCCGATCGTGGTGTTCACGATAGGCCCGATGTCGCCAAGGAGAAGATTCCGGACAGGTGCAGGCTCGCCATGCACACACCTGACAACGCCTCGCCTTTCATACAGGGACATCTCCCCGCTGATGAGACTTGGAGGGGCCGTTCCAGCACCTCCCGTGCATTCCGGCCACTCAGCAGTGAGCAAACAGTGCAAGGTCGTGCAACCAGAACATACGACTCAGCTTTGGCGGAAGTTCTCGAGTTTCTGTGGTCCTGGCACGAGGCCAAGACTCATTCCTCGGCGGATTTGGCCGCTTCTAGTACTGCGGTTGATCATCCAAAGGGCGACGGGGTCCCGGATCCCTCTCCCGCTTCCGAAGCGCCTCGCAAGAAACGCAAGGTTTCATAGTTCTGGAAATGAAACATAAGCAATGAGTTCTGCCTAGGCTTAGCGAACAACGAATGGGGTATCTTCTTGCTTTCTGGGGCCGTTCCCCACTCAGCATGAGCAAAGCTCGTCGAGCTGAGTGGTCTTTGGGCAAAGTTCCGGTGCTGTGACACCACGACACCAACCTGGGGCTGGGGTAAAGATTTCGCTGCGAAATGGGTCCGGGGTCCAAGTTGGGTTCCTGTCCTGAGCATCGACTTGCTGCTAACTAGTGGATTGGGAGGACTGGCCGACTAGTGACCAGCCCATTGCTCAGTGCTGAAGCATTTGTCTCAGTATGTTCATGAGCGGTGATTCACATCTCCGTTTTGAACGCAGAGGTTTTCATCACGTGCCATAGAACATTGCTGCTTAGCACTGCCTAACCTGCCTCAGAGCTCGGCTGGGCTGGGGATTGCATCTTCCGGCGACGTCTGCTACGAGCTTAAGCCTAGGTTCCTGGAGTTGGAGAGGAATCATCCAGACATGCATGGTCGAGGGTCCGTGGAGTTAAGAGTTACATGGCTCTCAGTTAAATTCAGGTCTCAAGTATAACATCGCATCATACGCCGAAGAACCTGCCCTCCCGATTTAGGGTTTAGGGTTTACTGTAGGGCATAGGGTTTAGGGTTGATGGTTTAAAGAAGACCAAAGCGCAATCTTCTGAGCCATATATAGAAGTACAGTTGACGCCCGGTGTGTTTTTCTATGCTACGATTCCCCGCAGCATTACCCCAATCTAAAGTCTAAACCCTAAACCCTCAAGCCTTAACACTAAATGAATGCAGGCATCTCGGAATCTTCTGATGACTGCTGCTGTGCCACTTTGCCGAAACAAGGACCTGCAGTGACTCTGTTCGATGTTCGAGGTTTCTTGTGTTAGAGTGAACATGGACAGTACGACTCCTTGTGCACTAGTGTTGTTGCAACTTCCGTTTTCGTTTCGCTTGCTTGCTTTCTTGGTTGCTTGATCGCTTGGTCGCTTGGTTGCTTGGTTGCTCGCTTGCTCGGTTGCATGACTGCTTGGTTGCTTGCTTGGTTGCTTGCTTGGTTGCTTGGTTGCTTGGTCGGTCATTCCGTCGTTCGGTCGGTGAGTGGATCAGTCGGTCGTTCGGTCGGTGAATCGGCCGGTTGGTTGCTTGGTCGCTTGGTTTCGTTTCTTTCTTCGATCGTTGGCTGATTGGGCATTGGTCTTTGACTTTCTGGGTTGGCTCTTGAACTTGTGGCTGGAGGTCTATGTTGCGAGGAGTGTGACTGATGTGATGTTCTGCACACGCCCTACCGATGGGGAGCCAAGCCGCACGAAAGAGAGCTCCTCACACACCGCTGGCCGGGTGTGGGGCGACGGCAGCGACGGCCGGATGATCCGGCCCCTTGAGGCCAACGTGCTGTGCCGGAGCACATGACAGCAGGACGATGGGCTAAAGTGCCTGCTGGGGGACCGGATCACGCATCGCTTCGGCGGGAATCTGCCGAAAAGTTCAGTCCGTCAAGAACGGGAGGCCTCAGCTTTCGCATTTGTTTCGTTGCTTCCTGGCTTCCTTGCTTGCTTCGTGTCTTCTTCGTGAGTTGGTTCTTCGAGTGATTGTTTCGCTCTTGGCTTGCCACGTGTGTTGCTTTCTTGGAAAGTCGCGGGGTTGCTTGATAGCTTGATTGCAGGGTTCGTTGCTCGATTGCTTGGTTGCTTGGTTGCTTGCTTGGTTGGTGAGGTGGCTCGTGACTTGGTCGCTTCGTCGCTTGGTTGCTTGGTCGCTTCGTGGCTTGGTTGCTTGGTTGGTGGATGCTCGATTGCAAGACTGCTTGGTTGCTTGCTTGGTTGTTTGGTTGCTTGGTCGGTCATTCCGTCGTTCGGTCGGTGAGTGGATCAGTCGGTCGTGCGGTCGGTCCATCGGTCGGTTGGTTGCTTGGTCGCTCGATTTCCTTTCTGATTGTGTTGAAGGTATCTAGAACATATGATACGCAGGACAAATGCTGAAACGATTCAAAATTTGCAACGATTCGCTGCAGAACGAGGCCTGCGAATGTCGGCTGGGGCTGGTTGCATGTATGCGGTGTCTGGTATTTGTTTGTTGGCAATCTCTTTTCGGACGTGCTAAACATAGCGAGGTAGCTGTGTTCTTTCCTGCACGTAGACACGGTGGAGTTTCGGTCGGTGCTTCCTTAGCCAGTGACGAGAAGTGTTCGATGTAATATCTTGCCGCTTTGGACTTCTGTAACTGAATCATAATGCCATAAAGTAGTGACATTCTGTGCCTGACTCCTTGAAGGCCTGTGCTTTCGTGCTGCTGACAGAAATCCTGACTTTCCAATTCCCAGGTTCAAGCCCTTAAAAACCTCGGTATCACCCCCATGCCCTGCGGCAAGCACATGACAGATTCGATGAAACAGTGGCAGAGCCATCCTGGTGGCCGTAATGTTGAGTATGTATCGGGGCCGTGAGTTTCTCCTCGTAATAAGTACGCACATGGCAATGGAGGATCAGAATCATTTCCGAAAAAATATGCATCCCGAGCAGATTGCTGCTTTCTTTGACTAGACATGAGGAACCTGTGGCTCTATATTCAAATTCCTTCGAAGCAGCATCATAGCCATAGTGTATGCTTTGGTTTGGGACACAGGAAGTGCTGATGCTGCTCAGCAAGACACGCCGCGATCTGAGCGAACTTGATCCTGTAAAGCACATGTGCCCATGCTTGATGCTTCAGTTTCGGAAGCTTCCGTGACATGCGATGCGACTTCTGTCCGTGTCAGCTCCATCGTTTCATCATCAGTCTAGGGCGATCCTTGAACCGTTGAGCGAAAAGGCTTTGAAGGGTTCAGACAGATGTCCATTCTGAAGCAATATCCTGAGCTGTGAAAACAGTTTAACATTCCTAGCTGCAGGGTTTGCCTCGGGCTTGGTCATTGCTCTGCCGTGCTCAGGTCGCTTCGCTGCTGGCTAGTTGTATCTGTCGAAGACGAGAAAAAGGGCCTCTACAGATGGGGGCATGTGGGTTTCAGCCGCTCAGTGCTTACAAACTGGGTGGCCATGTTCAGTTTTGAGATGCTGAGCCAAAGCTCTTAAACAATGCCTCAGTCCCATGGCCGGTCCAGTGCATGTTTTCGTAGCAAGCGGACAACCAAGCCAGAGACATCGAAGCCCCAAACGGGAACCAAGGCCTCAAGCCAAGAGAAGCTACGCAGCTACAAGGAAAAGCTACACAGAAGCTCCCGTCAAGCCAGTAAGCCACCTGCGATAGCTGGACAACTACACCGTAAAAGCACGAGGCGAGCTTCAAGCCAGAACCAAACAGAACAAGAGCCGAGACATCAGGCAACCACCGAGCCAAGCACCCAAGCCACAGCCCCTACACAAATCCAAATTGCCTAGAACCACAGCACCCGGAGCCACGAAGCCACACCCGGCAAGCGGAAGAAGGAACAGACTAGCCAACAGCCGCTTCTGGACATGAGCTAACATGAGAATGGCAACAGCCCTCGATTCCCTAATACAAATCCACGAAGCCACCGAGCCACCAAGCCACCGAGCCACCCAGCCACCAAACCACCAAGCCACCGACAAGCCACCAAGCTCCCAAGTCCCCAACCCCCAAGCTCCAACCCCCAAGCCCAACCCCAACCGCCAACACCAACCACCAACCCAAGCACCAAGCCACCAAGCCACCAAGCCACCAAGCCACCAAGCCACCAAGCCACCAAGCCACCAAGCCACCAAGCCACCAAGCCACCAAGCCACCAAGCCACCAAGCCACCAAGCCACCATGCCACCATGCCACCATGCCACCATGCCACCATGCCACCAAGCCACCAAGCCACCAAGCCACTAAGCCACCAACCCCAAACCCCCAACCCCGAAGCCCAACCCCAACACCCAGCACCAAGCCACCAAGCCACCAACCCCAAACCCCCAACCTCCAAGCCCAACCCCAACACCCAGCACCAAGCCACAAGCCCACAAGCCATCAAGCCACCAAGCCACCAACCCAAACCCAAGCCACCCAGCCACCGAGCCACGCAGCCACCCAGCCACCCAGCCACCAAGCCACCAAGCCACCAAGCCACCAAGCCACCAAGCCACCAAGCCACCAAGCCACCAAGCCACCATGCCACCATGCCACCATGCCACCAAGGCACCAAGCCACCAAGCCACCAAGCCACTAAGCCACCAACCCCAAACCCCCAACCCCGAAGCCCAACCCCAACACCCAGCACCAAGCCACCAAGCCACCAAGCCACCAAGCCACCAACCCCAAACCCCCAACCTCCAAGCCCAACCCCAACACCCAGCACCAAGCCACAAGCCATCAAGCCACCAAGCCACCAACCCAAACCCAAGCCACCCAGCCACCGAGCCACGCAGCCACCCAGCCACCAAGCCACCAAGCCACCAAGCCACCAAGCCACCAAGCCACCTAGCCACCTAGCCACCTAGCCACCTAGCCACCAAGCAACCAAGCAACCAAGCCATCAACCCCAAACCCCCAAGCCCCAAGCCCAACCCCAACACCGAGCACCAAGCCACCAAGCCACCGAGCCACCGAGCCACCCAGCCACCAAGAAACCAAGCCACCAAGCCACCAACCCCAAACCCCCAACCCCCAAGCCCAACCCCAACACCGAGCACCAAGCCACAAGCCACCAAGCCACCAAGCCACAAACCTACAAGCCCTCAACCCAAGCCCAACCCCAACATCAACCACCAACCCAAGCACCAAGCCACCAAGCCACCAACCCAAACCCAAGCCCAACATCAAGCAACAACCCAAGCACCAAGCCACCAAGCCACCGAGCCACCGAGCCACCAAGCCACCAAGCCACAAGCCACCAAGCCACCAAGCCAGCAAAAGAGATTTCAGCTACAGCGAAAAGCGCCACACAAGCCACAAGACAAGCCAGCGAAGCCAGCACGCCACCAAGTACAGCTTGACAGCTACAAGGTAAACGTAGAAAGCAAAGATGGATTTTACTAAAATTACGACCCAACTTGAACAACCACGGCAGCCCAAGCCACGGAAGCAGAGGCCACCACCGAACCAACGACAAGATCTGAAGCTAAACCTGCCTGCTAAGCTAGCAACCCCGCAAGCCACCGAGCCATCGAGCCAAAGCAGCAAGCCACCAAGGCCTGACCGCACCTAGCAGCCGACAAGCAAATTGCGCAGATGCCTGCTGCATGAAGAAAAGCCCAATCACAACAATGCAAACCACCAGCCACCCACCACCAACGCATAGAGCAACCCATCAACACTGTTTCAAAACTCAAAAGTTTGCTAGAAACGAATGAAGAAAAGCCCAAGCAAGCGATCCGCCACGAACAACAAGAAACAGCGATCCCACGGCACCAAATTATTTTCCAAGCTCGCAAGAATGAGACAACGGCCAAGCCAACCTCAGCCACGCTCAAAACACAGAGAGGAACGAGTCTACTTGGCTCTTCTCTCTCTCTCTATCTATATGTATATGTGTGTCTATCTATCTTTCTAATTGTTTATCTATCTATCTTTTTATGTCTATTTACAAATAAGTATATATATATATATATATATACACGTATGTATATATATATATACATATGTATACATATACATATATATATATATATATATTCATATGTAAAACTACTTATCCACCTATCTATCAATTTCTCTTTCTCTCTGGCTCCTCACTTGCTCTCTCTTCAAATTTGTCTCTCTGTCTTTCTCTCCCTCCCTATCTCTCTCGCTTTGTCGCTAACCCAGCCTCATGTTTCCTTAGTCTTATTTATGTATCCTAGTTTTTATTCTCCCCCCTCTCTCTCTCTCTATGTCTGTGTCTCAGTTTCGCTGCCCGTCGTATTCTTGAATCTTTTTCATCTAGGAGGGGGGATCCTGTGTGCCATCTGGTGAAGACCTGCCCCACCACGAGGTGGCCTCTGATATCTGCAGGCCCCTTCAGGCTGTCGCCACAACAAGATAAAGCCTTAACAGACACACAGTAAACCATTGAGAAGACCCTCAGGCCGGGAGAAGGCCAGCGAATGTGCAGAAATACCCTTGATGCACTTCTACAAGAAACCAGTGCAGCTTGAAGATGAAGCGTGCGACGACTTCCTGGGCTTCCGCATTCATGCGGATGATCGAAGAATCACCTACAACCTCCACCGACAAGCTTGGAGATATCGACTACCCCAGTCAGCCGGCTCCACCAAACTGCGCCTCAGCGGATACCACAGCAGGAAACATCTTATTCGAACCATTGCCTACCCGGAAGACGTAGCCAAGAGACAGCTACAAGAGCTTGACGACCTCTATGGCGACCTGGGATTTGCGCATCTCCTAGAAAAAGCAATAACAAGGAGTCACGCGCACATAAGCATGTTTGTTGGCAAATTGTGACGCTTTCTTCTTCTTTAACTTTTGGTTCAAGAAGGACAATGGTAGGTAGTCGAGTTAAGAAGACTAAAAAACAGCGCACCAATGCCGCCGGAAATGCCACAGACCTGACCGACATCGACACCGACTCCGAGACCATGGAATACACAGTCAGACTGCCACATGGACTACCGCTAGACATGAATGCGCCCGGGCACTCAACAGCCAAAGATGACCCGGTGGAACAAGAATGCGAACTACTTCTTCAACAAAGATACATTCCATTTGAAGTTTTCCCGTGGCTCTCCACAAAGCTCAACTCCGAATTCCTTCGAGCATCTGCACTCACCCGAGCAGGCAGGCGAGCTACTATCACGCGGGCAACATTGGCGTGCGCACCAACACAAGACAAAGACCATGGACGGCAGCTACACTGGCATACATGGTGCGAGCATGCACCCACACTTCATTCTCAACGGTGTCTCTGCTGCGCAATGTGCACATGCGCACCCATCGAGACAAGTACAACCAGCCAGGAAGCCTCAACGTTGTGATCCCGGTGTCAGCCTTTCGACAAGGAAACCTATGGATAGAAGAAGACGATGGACCAGACCTCTCTCCAAATGGACAACATCGCGGTCGAAACCTTGAACTCAAGCTGCCCGGGATTGAGTTCAGCCCATTCAAGCTTCACGGCACATGTCCATGGAAATCAGATCGATTGATCCTCTCGGCCTACACCACCAATCGCATCGAGGACTTATGCAGCGAAGACAAAAGATACCTTCACATGCTCGGCTTCAACCTCGGCTAATTAGAATCAGTACAACACTGTGGACACAATTCAGTGCCAGAAGCAGGATGCGACTGCGAGAACAAGCCATCTCCACAATGCTTTGTGTTTTCAGTTTGTACCTTAATCTCTCCTGAGTGCCTTTGCCTCAAGCACGTAACTAGTTCTTGGCCCTTGCGATCCAGCCAGCGACAGCATCAATGCTCCGTGGACGCAGCGTGTGGTATTCAGAAGAAACAGAACATCGTGCAGACGTGCCGACGGCCCAACTCAACGACATGTACCAGGTGGTGAACCAACTCAGCATTTCACAGCTCCTAGAGTTGGCCGAGTACGTGGCGCGCAGATTGCGCAATGCTACCCGCTTCATGTTCGGTGGAGTCAAATGTTGCATTCCATGTCAGCAGTGTGAAGCTGCAAACTACTGTGACCCCAATACGCGGTCCAAACATGTGCTCACACTTCACATTCGCAAAGCTCTGAAGAAAATCATATTTGGCATGGACGGCATCTATGTTGGTACCACGCAGACTAAAAAAGCAGACGGACAGCCAGGGAAGGTGATCGAAAAAGACCGAACGTTGCAACTTTGCTATGTCAAGATTTTCTTGGTATATCTTGGTTCTACTGATTTTGTAAGCCGTACTTCTCAAGCACGGTACCGACCCCTCCCCCGTCCTAGTGGCCAGTAGCCTCACATCATGCGCCGGGGAAGACGCACATGGGATGGAGAACGTCAAGATGAAGGACCACGACAAGCAGGACCCTCACAGCTCGACACATTGTACCAAATTGTCAATCAACTAAGTATGGTGCAGCTGTTGGAGCTCGCGGAGTACATCATCCGGAAAATCGCAAGGGAGTCGCGCTACATGTTCGGTGGCGTCAACTGTACATGCAATTATCAACAGTGCGAGGTTGAGCACCGCAGCAACCCTGAGCTCGCCGTCATGTACTGTTCCCACACATCGCCATCGCAAAGTTCTGAGGAGCATCATCGGCGACAAGGACGGCATCTATGTTGGATACATGACACCGACTAAGATATGCGACAGAGCAGCGACCACCAAAAAGAAGACCGAGCAGCAAGCAAATTTTCCTAAATAGTATGAGATTTGACTCTTGCACCTGAACGTTCCGTTACTGCTGTCCTTTTGGTTCCTTTAGGTTTTC
>CAJNDT010000061.1:222513-320879 GCA_905221615.1 Symbiodinium sp. CCMP2592
TTCCTTTGAGTTCGTCAGCTTTGCACGGCATTCCGATTCTTCGCTGCTGGCATGAGGTCTTACATGGCATGCATGAACATTCGGACATGGTGGCATGCCAGCCGTTGAGAATACCATTGCACAATCAGACCGGGCGAAGCCTCAACAATTAGTACATCGGAGCACTTTACACAGGAGATTTAGCTGAGCTGTGCGAGAGCTGCTGTGGCTCCTCTCGTGCAGAAGCATGGTGGCTTAGACACGCTTGCAGCTTCTTTTCTTTCGTATGTGACACCATCCTGGTCAGATACAATCATTTGCCAGGCGAGCGGCAGTGCTGGTGCGGCTTCTGGGGCTCCGAGGAACAAGATCAGCATGCCGACACAGGCTCGTCTCCGTCTCTTGTGTGTGACTTGATTGTCGGACGAAACTCATCAGTGTTCGAGCCGCAAGCAGGATGTGGCCACTCAGACCGTGATCCTCGTGGACAAGGCCACTCAGACGATCCCCAGAGGCCGGCAGCAGAGCAGCGAACGGATTCACCGATGGAGTGGCTCTTGTGTTTTTTGCATCCTGGCTCAGATAAGTCGGCCTATCAGATTCGCCGAGAGCTTCAAGAAGGACTCTCCGAGCAGGTCATCAAGGAGTTCCAGGCCAAGCATCCGCATCTGGCATTGCAGATGGCCAAGCTGAACATGGATGTCAGCTCTTACGTTGTTACTTGGCTGCACATCCTTCTTGGAGTTCCTGTCGTAGCTCGCTGCTGAGATTTCGGCTTCATAGGCTTTGTCCCTGCTCGGCAAGCACAGCCTCGAGGGCAAAGAGTCGATGGAGAACTTCGGTCACAAGCTCATCCGCACCCTGGCTTCAAGCAGCATGGGCATGTCGTGCTCGGACAAGCAAAAGAGACAAGGCATGTCACATGTTGAGGTCAGAATCTCCTGGCCTCTCCGGATGTTCAGCAGCGGACGATCGGTGCGAGATCATGGGACGATCCGGATAAAGTGACGGTCGATCACTGCTGCAAAGCCGTCGAGCGCATCAGCTCCTTGGCCGTTCTGGACCGCAGAGGCAATCTCCAGTTTCTAGGGGTTGTTGCATCGGCTGCTGCACACTGTCATATCAGGTTCATGTCCCTTGTGATTTATTCGTGTCGCTGAGATGAGCGGCTGGGGCTCGACATTGCCGACGACGTGCTGTTCAAGTCGCACGGGAGCTCTGGCTCTCGGGGAGGTTACAGTCGGCAGTGACTTTAGGTCGCAGTGTGCAGCGGCGGACGATCGTACAAAACGGAGCTGACTTGCCTTGCCTTGCCTGAACTGCACTGCTCTCTTTCATTTTGGCCATGTGCAGACACCCACTGCGACTGACGTCCCAGGTCTCGAAGCTTCGCTGTGGATTGCTGCGATCCGGGCCCTTGACAAGGCCAGACCTTTGCTTTAAAACCTGCCGACTCTTTGGTCGTCTTGCATTGCACTGCACGCTGCCGCGAACACGTCCTTTATGATGTGCCACTTCTGCTTGGCTTGTGCATTGTCGGAGCATCTCATCTCTCCTTCGGAAGATTCGGGTGCTCAAGTTGTGCGGCCCAGCCAAGGTGCTGGGTCTGGGGTCCTCGAGCATGGTAGCTGTCAAGAGGAGTGTAGCTGTTGCAGTATCGAGGAGTGAGTTCATGCAGACAACAAGGATAGGACTTTGAAAATTTTGGGCCACTCCGCAGGCCTCTCCGAAAGGGACTTTTCGGCCACTGCACAGGCCTCTCCAAATTTCACAGAGGACTTTCGCACCACTGTAGGACTTTCAGACCACTCGAGACACGACTGTCAGAGCCATCCGTTTCTGAGCCATGCCGGAGATTTCATGCCAGACCCTTGCTCCAGAGCTGCTCCATACCCAGTTTCCTTCATCGACATCGGCAAGGTCAGCTGATGATGTCACGGAGTTAGAGCAGCTCGTGTCCCGGCCAGATGAACCGTCTTGTTGGTGTCTTTTGCCTTGTGCAACACAGTCTCCGATTCAGTTCAGGTCTTGGCCAGAACAAGGACGCTCCATGTCGAGGTCAGCTGGTGCCTGGCCCATATGGGGACCATGGAGATTGAAGTTTATGGCGCCTTGAACTCCCTGGCAGAGCAATCTCTCCGCGGCCGCTCGATGGCGATGCGACTCGGGATGCTCATGCTCGGCCTCTTGCTTGCAAAGAGTTCTCACGAGTGCTCCTTCTTGTAGCTTTGAAGCGGACAGTGATGCGAATCGCATTCAATCAGGCCAGGTCTTGAAGGATCGTGGGAAGGGGCCCAGTATTCTTCGCGGCTTGGAGACCTGGCAGTATCCCCAGAACACCATCGTGAAGTACTGCAGACGATCGGCCGATCTGTTGTGTGCCTCGGTGAGCAGTCCCAGGTCTTGCTGGTGAGTCTCTAAAACTTTGGGTCTTTCTTTGTCCGTTCGACCGAGACCGGGCCGTTGATCCATTGGACGATGAGAAAGACGATGACGAGGAAGAAGAGGATTCCGGATGGTGGCAGAAGCTGCTCGACATAGCCTTTCAGAACCGGTGGTCGTTGCTGAGACCACGCATGCTTGCAGGGGCGAATCATCCTGTTGTTACATGCTCAGGCAACAGTGGCAGAAGCGATCCTGGTGACCGCGATGGCAGATCCCGAGGGAAACAATCGGCTGGCTAAAAAGCCGAGTTTGCACTGCACTGTTCATTCTGAGCGGGACATGGAGAATTTCCTCCTAGATTGCCGATGATTGCGGTGTCTCGGACAGGTGTCTGTTTCTGCTTCTTCCAAGAGGCTGAGCCCTCAGATGCGCTTTTCTGCCTCGCCGGGGTTTGCTTTGGGCCCGCACCCTGTGTCCTCCGCAGCTGCTTAGGCCAAGTCGCCAGGCTCCAGCTGGCCGATCTTGCTGGTTCGGCCGGCATCTCGGCTTCCCCGGAATGGGACGTCCCTTGCTGGTATTTGGTTGCATGGGGTTGGCCTAGTAGATCAGGTTAGGCTTCACTTAATTCGGGTCGGGATACTCGACTAGGTCTGGCCGGGCTTGGGATATTAGACGAGGTCTTTGTATTGGGATACTGGATTAAGCGCGGGTTTATTATTCGTGGGTTGAGATTCTATACTAAGTCCGGGTCTATTTCAAGACGGTAAGGATGCTGGACTAGGTCCATATTTCTTTTCATAGGGTTGACTACCACACGAGGTCAGGGTTTACTCTAGTACTGTTGGGATACTACACTAGGTCCGGGTTTCTTCAACTGGGGCTACTTGAAAGTTCCCGGTTTACCTAAATAGGGTTGGGATGCTGGTTATTCTAATCGGATCGGGATACTAGACTAAGCCCGTGTTTCTGTAAATATTTTGGGGTACTAGACTAGGTCCGCATTTACTTAAAGAAGGTTGGGGCACGACTCTAGGGTCTTCTTGATTGTGGTGCTGCAATGTTCCCAATGCCCACTCGATTCTCCAACCTGTCACCAACTGCAAACCCTTTCCAGCGGCTCAGGCTGAACATCCATGAGGTCTTCAGATTTTTCCTTCAGGGGGCTCGATTTACATTTGATCATCGTCCGATGCGACACTACTGTAACAGTAAAACGATTCGTTGTCATCAGTCAGTGACATAGTCGGGTCGATTTCCAGAACCTTTCAGAACATCATCAGGCACCTAGATATCGCCTTCAAGGTTCACCTCAACCTCTCCAGCCGCAAGACCAGCAACAGGAGCATCAAAGGCCAACTCGGCATCGATTTCCCAAAGCCCTCTGAAGCCCTTACTTCGTTCCTGCATTCATGAGGTTCTGCCGGGCCAATCTTCGCCGTCAGGCAGACTGGGCACGAGCGCCGGTGTTAGTAGTCTGCAGTGATGCTCAGTGCCGCAATAAGTCATGCTTCCACCTACGTAGCACTTCAGGAAGGAGTGCACCGTCTCAATTAACATGATCAAATGGCAGACATGTCTTGGCCATGTGAGGGGGTGAAGCCGAGGGTTTGGGTGTTTGCTTCTTCTTGGGGTTTTGGGCTTGGGGTGTCGCTTCACATGGAACACAATGCTCCGCGATCTTGCCTTTGGAGTATGCGAAGACCTCGTGCTACAGCCATTCCATGAAGCCATCTTGGTTTCCCTGCACCTTCATTGCAATAGCTTCGTCAAAATAAGCAGCCCAATCGATTGTCCCTGTGCCCGTCCTGTCGCAGACGTTGCCTGATTTTGAGCCTCAATCTCCAACCAGCATTGAACATCATGCTTCCAATCCCTGCAAAACAAGACCTTCGGCAAGGCGATCACCTCCTCGCACACGGTGCCCAACCTGTTTTGGCCTCAGCCTGAGTTCCTCTTCTCGGAAGCAGCAAAGTGTCTTCGGAGATTTCGGGTCCATGAATCTACGAAAACGATGCACAAGCACAAACAGGGTTCACGGTTTCGGGTCAAGGCTTTGGGGTTTAGTAGGATGCCCTGTGTTTATGCGGCCCCAGAAAGATCTCGACTGATTTCGCATGCAATGCTCGGAGTGCTTCTTGGGTTTACGTGAAGGGCTCCTAGCTTCCCAAAGCCGAAACCTTAAACCCCGAGGTAGTTTAGGGTTTAATTAGGGCCCCTGGGGGGTCTAGGCTTTCCTCAACTTAAGGTCATCTCTCGACGATGGAGGCAGATCGCGGAAACCGCTTTGCAGCGGCCCTACAGGTCGAACGTGTCGGTTTAAGGTTTTAGGGTTTAGGGTAACCGTGCAGCCCCCCCGCTAGAAGTTTTCTCCGGTCTGTGGAGAGGGGAAAGAAGCCCTGAGAAGAAGCACTCGAACGTAGATCCCAAACTGAAGCCTTATGGAAGTTCCGTGCCTGTAGACAGACAGAGACAGCGAGACAGAGAGAGAGAGAGAGAGACAGAAAGCGAGAGAGAGAGAGAGAGAGAGAGAAAGAGAGCGAGAGAGACAGATACAGAGAGAGAGAGAGAGAGAGAGAGCCAGAGAGAGACAGAGAGAGAGAGAGAGAGAGAGAGAGATATGGAAACAAGAATCGAGGAAAGCAACGAAAAGAGCAGTAGTAGAGCTAGCCGTCTTTGGCCGTTGTGCTTTCAATCCCGCAGTGCCAGTCATGCACAGGCTGGCTGCCAGCTTCATGTTGACGCAAGCATGCCGTCCCTGCTGTGTTTTGCAGTTTTTTCGGGTTCGAGAGTCGTCCGTGGGACCGGGCTTGCTCCTCCGAGCGCCGTCCTTTGTGCTAGTGTTGGGCGGAGATCCAGCAGCTCGCTCTCGTAGCGTATCTTGGCTTACATGCTTGTTTGCAATCGGAGGCTTGGCAATCCAAGTGTGGGTCCAGTGGGTCTCCGGAAATCTCCTGATCGCTCTAGCTAACAAACATAAATTCTCGGCGACTGACCCGGCCGATGGCTTCATTCTGAGCTGATGGAGTAAGATCCCTAAGCTCGCCAGACCCAATCCGAGCAGAATTATGAGAAACAGGATTTGCTGGGGCCCGCAAAGTTCTCCAGACCAGAAGCTGCACAACGAGCGAGCTAGAAACGATTGAAAACTTCCAACCCAAAGCCTTAAGCCTTGAAGTACATTTGTCAGCAAATGCCACGTCCACAGGGCCCCCGGACATGGCCTTGCCACAGCTGAGGTCTCAGATGGTCAAGAGCAAGTTCGCCACTCCCCTGAAAGCCAAGAGCAAAGCGGTCACTTTGGATGCAGAGACGCCGCCAAAGGACTCTCGAAAGGGCGACAGACACAAAAGCTGCTCCACTTGTCGACTATATGGCAGAGCACCTCGGCTGCATTTCTTCCTCTGCATGCCCGGCCGTCGAGTTCCATCTTTGCTGGCCTGCTTCGGTTCAGGTCTGTACACATCGGAACCAGACCCCTGTCAAGAAGGAGCCCAAGATGGAGCAGCCAATCGTCAAGACGGAGCCGATAGAGGACACCCCCAATCCAAGAGTCGCATTTCTGAATATTCATGTGAGAAACAACAACATGCTGCAAGAAGCTTACAGGACAAGCCAGAACTATCGCCGGACGCTCTCATCTACATTCTGGGAAATAAATATTTGGCCGCTCAGGACGATGGGCCGCTAAGGTTGGAGCTTCTCCCCCCGCAGAATTCTTTCGTTCCTCCTTTCTGAGGACCCCAAACCTGTCGATCCTGAGAATCTGGACGAAGACATGCGAAGGCCTCGCTTCCGTCCGACTTGAATTGCTGGTCCATTGTTCTTTGGCCGGTGTCGCCAGGTTGATGAAGTTGCCGCACTTCTTGTCCACGTCGGTCCAAGTTCTGAAGAGCAAGTCCAATTCCGATAGATACCAGAGCCTCGTGTCTCGGCACACTTGTTGGTTCCGAAATTAACCAGTATCGATCCTGCTGCTTGCGAGAAGGGGTTGTGCTCACAGGCTTCACTGATGGACGATCTCATCCCTCAGGCAGAAGAAATTGCTCAGGATGCGACAGCCTTGCGACGTGCTCAGATGGACTTTGTCGGCCGCACCAAAGACTTCATGAGCACGGCCATGGAGGACTTGAGGAAGGCAGTGCCGGAAGTCAGGCGACTCACTGGCGACGACCAGGATCCGCCTCCTTCCTTCAGTGACCCCCTGTTTTCATTCATGCAAGAGTTAGGCCCTTCTTTTACTGTTGTGACCGTGTCTTGTTCGCCTCGACCGCTTCTGCAGGACAAACCTGCCTTGAATGATTCCTGATGTTCCTGGACAATCGGCCTATCCCACCAGCGACAAGCACTTCGCCGATAAAGTTCACTTACTGTCGTCTGCGGCCTCAAGTTAGCAAGAACCGGGTCGCATGGCCTTTGTGCGGTGTGAGAGTTAGTGGGGGCACTGCTGGGCCACTCACACATAGACATACAGGCCTGACTGTGATTTCCGAGTTCGGCCGCTCGGTGTCTGCTGCCGGTCGATTCCGTATCAAAGCCAAGCAGGATATATGGGGACTTTCGTCCTGCGAAGCACGAGAAAAAGACGCACAAACTGCAGCTGCCTCCGCAACAGACCATCCACACGCATTCTTGCATCAGGCTTTGGAGGGTCGGCCAACGGTGTATACCCTGTGTGCTGCATGCGGCCTTGTTATTCCGTCTTCCATTTTGCTGCTTTGCATTCAATGCATCCTTGCCGTGCTTCGAGAGCATATCGGCTTGGATCCTTGCAAGCGCCATGCGGCGAATGAACACGAATGCCTCGCTGGCATCAGTCGCTTCCTCCCCCAATGCGGGCAGTCCGGGCAAGGAAAAACCGGAGCTCATGAGTGCCCTGGATTCCAGTGTTGATCGCATGAAGGCGGGCATGGTCGGATTCTGTTTTGAGCTGCTTCCTATTTGCAGTCCCATGCATTCTCGATTCAGGAGGATATGGCCGCCGGGATTCTGGCGAGCAAGAGGGCCAGAGAGAGACTCATGAATAAGGACAAGAAGAAGAAGAAAAAGTCGAAGAAGACTGCCAAGAAAAAGAAAAAATCCAAGAAGAACTCCAGCAGTAGCAGCAGCCAGGAAGACTCCAATTCGGAGTCAGATTCAGGCCGTTCTGATTCGGAGCCGGACGAGATGACTCAGGATTCCATCATGGAGGAGCTGAAGCTGCAGTTGGGTCTGAAAGGCAAAGATTTGAAGCTGAAAGACATGGTGTCTTTCGAGAACATGACCTGTGTTCCTGGGTTGCATGGATAAGCTGCAGCAGACATCCTTTGAAGCATCTTCATTCCCTGAGACTGTTGTTGTGCGATATGTTCTTGCATTGAGGAGCAGTTAATCTTCTTGATGGCGGAGTCACACAAATCTTTGGGCACTCTAACAATCATGGACTTTCACGAGCTTGGCGGAGAAGCCCGGTCGCTTGCACAGAAGAACATGAAGGGCTTGCAGCCACCGAAGAAGGCCTCCAAGAAAGACCCCCACAACGTCGATGCGAAGAAGATCTTTGTAGAGGCTCAACAGGTCTTTAACCTGGCGGAGAAGAAATGGAAGGACAGGATTCTGGCCGTTCTGGAGCATCTGGGTTGCATCGACGTTCAACCGTGTAATTTTGTCCGTCACTATGAATCCCAGTCTTCTCTGTGTCCCGAGGAAGTTGCTGAGCAAGAGCCGCAAGAACACGGTGCTTCAGTTCCAAACGGTCGTTCAGTTGAGGAAGAGTCTCTTCCCGAGGATTCGGGACAATGTCAAGGGATCCAAGCGCTTTCCCGAGCAAGTGCAGTCTTTGATTGAGAAGCTCAAGCGAGATGCGAAGGATGACCTGGAAAAGGTCGAAGCCAAGGTCATGTCGAAAGGGCCAAAGGCCGATCAGCGCAGAGACTCGGAGACGGGGGACGGTGGCCCCGCCAAAAAGAAGAGGCGCCGATCCAAGGGATCCAAGGGCAATCCTGACGAGGAATCCACAGTGGAGAAAGAGGATAGCGACGATGACGACGACGGGGACGATAACGACGAAGAGGGCTCAGATGAGAGCTCAACGACACAAGTCTTGCCCGGCGGTGGCCCACAGGTCGGAATCCCACCGGATGATTCCGACCTGTGGGCAGATCCGAAGTTTCAGCAGTTGGTGCCCGCCGTTCCCGCTCCGGCCGTTCCCGCTCCGGCCGTTCCCGCTCCCGCCGTTCCCGCTCAGGCCGCTCAGGACTCCGAATCTCGACTTGAAGCTCAGTGCAGCTGTGATCTTCCGGGTTAGAAATTCCAGAGGTGCATGCTGTTGCAAACTCGGCCCAGGCACTTCCTGATGTCCGCGAACGTTTGGCTGCTCAAGGAGTCCGAAGTGCCAGCGATCTCTTTGAGAAGATGCTAGCTGACGAGGCAAGACCTGTGTCCTACAATCATTCAGGAGCAGTGTCCTCACCTTTGTTCCATCTGGGCAGGCGATGTGCCAGGCCGTTCTGGACGCCATGTCCACCAAGCCCGGCCAGTCCTGAGAGCTTGGTTGTCACAGCTCTTGCTGAGGCGATTGTGAAGCGCCCGCCATCTGGGCTCTCCCTCTAGGTCGTCGGTGCTAAACATCGGCCGTTCTCTTCTGGTGTTCGGGAGATTTTGGATGACCCTGGTCTGTAGTGGTGGGTTCGACTAACTGAGGGCCTGTCAGCGACACACGTGCAAAAAAGAATTCCTGCGGGTCTGCGGGTTTTCTCCGCTGCTGCGGGTCTTCTCCGCTGCTGCGTGCCTTCTCGATAGATTTTTTTTTTTCGGGGCCGGCTAAAATAATTGAGAAGACCACGTCACCGGGAGAAGACCTGATGGCTTGTTTACACCACAAACGCACCATGTGGTCTTCTCCGCGACTGCGTGCCTTCTCGTTTGTTTTTTGAAAACCGAACAGACGAAAAAAAAAAATGAACCACACGAGATGACTGTATGACTTGTGGAAACTCCTGAGAAGACCTCCTCACTTGTGGAAACCAGCAGAAGGAATTGTCGGTTGTGCAGAGCCAGATGAGCTGAGTTTAGGCAGAAGTCCCGGGGCTGCAGTCTTTGCCGAGGTCCGACTGCCACGCATCGCACACCCTCGCCGGACGATTTGGTCAGGCCGCTCCGGTTCCCTGCTGGTTCCTGAGTTCCGGGTTGTGGGTTCTGAAGCTGCGGAATTCCACCACTTTGGGATTGGGGCCATTTGACTTTACCAGCCAGCCCAGGTTGGCTTAGGCAGGAACAGGACAGGCTTAATCTAGAGCTTGTCTGACAGAGCACAATTCCGTTGTGTGGAGCCCAGCTTACAGTCTCATATTGTACCATGTTTGCTCGGGGTTTTGTATGAGAGAGCGACTCTCTTATGGAACAATGGTAGCCTTGCTTCTGGTTGTGCATGCAACACATTGTCCTCGACAAAACTTAGGCTTGTGTCTATTCTGACCTGTTGTTGGTCCCTTCACGTAGGTTCCTGCATCCTGTGAAGGAGTAGTGCATACTGTTCTTGATCCGTGCATTCATGGGATGCATGGGCATCCGCACTTAAGGTCGGCAAACAAAATCGATGTGGACGTGTCTCCGACCTGGTCTCTAGCGAGGCCTCTGCAGATTCGAGAGACTTGTCGCCTTAGATTCAGTGGGAGGGCTCTAGAACCTGTGGAGTGTTATAGAAGCAAGAAGTCTTTTGCCCCAGTGGACAATACAATCCTCCTTGGCCACCCCCCTCCTCGTTGCAGCAGTACTTCCTGTTTTCGCCTCGAAACATGAATGGCTCATAGAGACACTGCAGTCGATTCGCTCGCATGCAAGCGAACAATTTGAAGCGGAGGCTTCGACACATGAGTCTTTGCCATGTTGAAATGATAATGGTACAGTCCAAGCAGGTCATGAGCAATTGTCCCATATAACATCAGAATGTGTAAGTAGAATTGATATAACACAGCCAATCCTGCCAAAAATGGAGGTTGAGCCGGCCCAAGGGGAGCAGCAGCGACAAAAGATCTTGTCTCTGTTTTTTGCAAAGAGGGCCGAGCCTGAAAAACTGCAGAAGCTCGTGGTCACCTTGCAGTTCGCGGCAAAGAATGCTCGTCCGCTGTCCACTCTGGACAATCAACCTCCTCTTGCTCCGATCCTGGATGAATGTGTCAGGGAGATCCGGCTAGCCGTCGACTTCCCCTTGCCGCCGGACGAGGGGGAGAGGGAAGCTCCAGCCCTGAGCCTGCTGGATCAGGAGATCGCAAAGATCGCTGAGAAGACTGCTGCCGGTGACCCGGACGTCGTGCAGCACTCGCTGGTTTTTCTGCGGCATCCGATCGCTCTGACATTCGTCAAGGTACCTTGCTGCACTAGGTGTAATTTGTCTCAGTTTTAGGGCTGCGAGGCCTGGAGAGCTCCGAGATTCCTGGTATTATGTCTTGCTTTTCCTCATAGCATCCCGAGGTCGTTCCTACTGCCAAGCACCACTGTCAGGGCTACGAGTATTTGGTCTGCATGGCAGACGTTTGGTGGATTCTGGACATGTCCGTGAGCTACTATGCATGGTTCGGAAAGAACCTACACAAAGGCCTTTTCTCGGAGGCTTCGCAGCGATGGGAAGTTTCCATGCGCCACTTGGTAAGAACAGACACATACAAGGGCGAGCATGAATCAGTTTACATGCTGCCTGGTGTCAAACACGATTGTTCTAGCTCGCTGGGTTTGCTGCTCGTGTTCGCTATGTTGACTGTCATTCGTGGCCTTAGCCTCGAGACACAGAAGAACATCATTGGATTCTTGCGAAAGATTTTCTCCCTGGTCAAGATGGATTGCTTGGCCCTCCTGCCGGACTGCAGCTTGCAGGTTCAGGAGGGATGTGTCAGCATCAAAAAGTTCTTCAAGAAGTTCGGAGCAGATGCTACGCGAATCTTGAACAAAAGGCCAGGGGTTGGCTTAAACTCCTTTGACACGGCCTCACCTTCTTTTTGCCCTTGCATTCAGGTGGGAAAGTGCCTTGGCACTGGGTCACTCCAGATCCAACTACCGGGGCAAAGTCGCAATTGCTGATGTTTGGTTCTTCATGTTTAGGCTGCAGCCAGAGGAAGCATTGCAGTGCATCCCGATTGAGCGGGTGCAGAAGCGGCTCCTCCACATCCTCGCACAGGCAGTCGAGAGGAGCTGTGCAGATGGTTCCATCAAGCTCCACACAAGCCCTGGACTCTCCGAGGATATGGACGGCCAATCTCCGTATTCCAGCGGCAATGCGAGCCGCACGGCCAACCTTGTTCGAGAACAGCTCTTGAATCGATTTCTTGCACGTGGCAGCGGATTTATAACAGGCATGCAGAACAAAGATAACAAGGACATCGTGCCGGATAAACTTCCAGGCACGAAATCCCGCAACCTTCAAGGGGTCGCAGCGGATCAATTTGTGACGGCATATTTTGCAAGCTCTGCAACTCTCCTGTTGGAGCGGCTTCAGAAACAGGTCTTCCGACACTTGACATGGTACGAAGATGCATCGTCCGTGGCCACTCACAATGTCCTGACCATCCACTGCTCTTGTGATGGCTTGATTATCACTTGTCCTCTGAGCTTGCTGCCGGCACTGAAGACCACCAAAGAGACCACGATCCAAGAAAACTTGGAGACAGTCGAGGCCCTGGGAGATTTGGCCTCTCAGAATCCAAAGAGCCTTCGAAAAAATCTCTGTAAGGACGAAAAAGTGTCCACCAGACAGAAGATGTTGGCCTTGAACCACTCGCTGCACCAGCTCGTTCGGTTCCGGTTGTCGGACGCTCTTCCGGCTCGGAAGCTCAGGCCAGTCAAGGAGGGCGAGACCCGGCATTATGTTCAGAAAGACGGGCTCAAGCGAGCTTATCTTTGGCATGCTCAGACAAAAGCTGCAACATGGCAATCGACGGATCATGTGGGGTTCGACAGCTGCCTTCGGCTCAGCTGCTTGCAAGACGAAGGCGACACAAGCATGGCCGTTCAGATGGCCAATCACGGCCTCTCCATCATGATCCATAGAGATTCCATGCATAAGCTCCACCGCGAAGAATGTTTGGCCGCTCAAGACGTGCCCGAGGTCGCTCTCTCCAAGAAGCAGGTGCTCCTGATCATGAAGTACGACAAGGCTCCGTGGAAGACCTCGGCCTTCGGCCGACGGTTGCGGGAGGCGAGGGAGCTTGTGGAGGCGATCCCGTGCACGCACCGGCTGGTGCAAATGGTCGCTCCCGGCATTCTCCACGATTTGGGGATGGACCCGGCCTCTCCTCTCGAGGCAGTGAAGGACGTTCTCGTCAAGTACGCCAAGGGTCATCTGGGCACAGGATCAGACCATAGTTCCGGGAGATGGGCCGATTATGTGGATTCCTTCGGGCGGCTCCGCAAAGAGTGGCACTTGCGGCTCTTTTTCATGCTCTATGCGGACGTTCTGGAAGGCAAGAATCCGCTGCACTGCCTGGCCGCTCGCACGGACGATGACAAGGCTCTTGGCCCTCAGGTCATCAAGGTGCCTTGGACACAGAACTTGGCAGGTTTTCGGAATGTCTGACAAATAATCGGTTCGCTTCCTGATCTGCTGTTGCCTCCGAGGTCTTGCTTCGGCCTCTCTCTTTCGCCTACGGCAAGTCTGCTTTCCACGTCTTGCGGCCGTTCCGCACGTTCCAAGCAACAGAGGTGCCGTGTTTTGGGACATGTATTTTTATTTCTTCTTGACAAATGAAACCTGTTGGGTTTTCAGGTTGTCTGCTCCAGGCTGGAGGGGATGGCAGGGTTTCCGCCTTCGGAATTTGCAAGGCAGAATTTTTTTCCGCTGCGATACGTGTTGGAAGACACGCCCTTGTTATCTTCGAGTGCCAGACTGAGAAAATACGGCAATCGCACCTTGCTCTGTCGTGACTTCCTGACTGTGTTGAGGCACAGTCCAAAAATCAGTACCTTCTTTGACTCTCTTTGACTGGTTCGAGAAAAAGCCGCAGCGACCCCCGCAGTCAGGCTTTACGCCAACAGCCAGCAGAAGCATAGAATCTAAAAGCAAGCCTTCTGTTGCAATCCCGCCTTGCTCATGAAGAAGTGTGGGTGGGTGGGTGTGTGTGTGTGTGTGCAGCAGGGATCCTTTGCTCCGGTTTGTTTACGCCGCTGTCAGTGCATGGAAACGATGCACAATGTTGCCTACGAACAGGTGCAGGTCGAGAAGACACCCGAGGGGGCCGCTCGCATGAAACGGTACATCGCTCTGGAGTGGCCCAACTTGGTCTTGTCTATCATGCAATCCGCCTTGGACCGCCATCATCTCGAAGACATCGTGTGGAACGTGGATCCCGAGGACGTTCCTTCATTGCTGAATGTGCATTTCAAGCACACCGTGGCCACTCTGAGGCGGCTGGCAGAGTTCGGGCTCCTCTACGGGTCGTTCCCATGGCGGTTCTTTCTGGTGTGCGACAGCGATGATCACGTGGCAGCCCGGACGCTCAAGGAGATGAAGGACGAGTGGACGTTCCTGCTCCGCCAGGAAGAGGCCGCTCCGAATGCTCATGGATCCTTTCCATTGTCGCAGGTCATCTGGTTGCGGTGGCGAGTCTACCGGGAAGTCATGACCTTTGCGGAGGAAAGGGACTTCCGCCTGTGCGAGGAGGTCCGGCAGCTCATCAAGGCCTACCAGGCCTCTCCGAGCTCCACGCTGGGATGCGAAGACGCCTTTCGGTCGCTCCGGAAGGCCGAAAGGAAGAAGGGCGGAGGAGAGGCCGCTCCATCGCAGCTGCAGGCTCAAGCCGTGAAGGCTTGCAGCGAGAGGTTCGGTGGAGACGGCGGGTTCCAGGTGGCCGAGGTCGCTCCTTCGCAGATCCACTCGATCCCGGTGAAGCAGACTGTGAAGGCCAGTGTCTACACGGCCGCTCGGAGCACAGGACCTGAGACTGGACTCTCTTTCTTTTCGGGCATGGTACGTGAGGCGACTGTCAGCCCTTATTTCCTCACACGGAAATGCATCAACCTCTGGAACATGTTCAAGCGGAAGGAAGGAGATCTGTCAGACGCATGGCTTGCAGAGTTGTCCAGACCCGGGCAGGCGCCTGTCTTGTCGATCACGAGTGACCGAAAAAACTAATTTGACCTGTTATGTTGAAGGAAGACTGGTGACCAGTGAGAAGATTTGCTTCAAGATGCTTTTTTTTTTTTTTTCAACGAAAGGTGCTGAACGCCGGCCGCGACTACTGGTTGGTCGTGGACGCTCCCTACGTTCTCTTGAGAGTGTGGCCCCTCAAAGTGCACGAGGAGTCCTTCGACGGCGGTCGCGAGATGGTGGCGGTCGTTCCCACAAACGAATGCTATTTGCAGGACTTTTGGGGGTATCGCTGGAAGAAAGACAAGTTGTCTGCCTCCGGTGCGAAATAGGAAGGTGCCCCATGTGGCAACCTAGATGTAAATCTAGCAAAGAAACAAACGTAGGCAGTCTACTTTGCGACATAAAACGGCACATGCATGGAAACTGCAGTGAGACGCCTTTCAGGACGTTTCTCCACCGAAGTTGGAGGATTCCAACGTTTGTGGGGCCGTTCCAGTGCTGCAGGGCGGCAAGATGGTTCTGAGGCTGGGGACCCCGACGCCTTTGATGAACCATGCCCTGCAAAACTATGCTTCCCGTTGCTGGGCCAAAGATTAACACTTTTGGATGGCTATGCTCAGATTTGTTCATAAGCTTCCCTTTTGATTTTGGGCCCGAGCTTCCCTGCAACCAGAACCAAGGCCTGTCGTTCAATTGCCTGAGGCAGCTCTGCAGCTTCTGCAATGTTCGGCCGAAGTCTACGAAGAAGAGCTGTGCCGAGGCCGTTCTGGCCCACCTGGCTTATACCAAGGAACAGATGGACGAGATCTTGCGGACGTTCAAGTCCAAAGGCAAGGAGGAGGAGGCCGAGGACGAAGAGGATGCGGTGCAAGAAGGCGAACCGGTTTTGGGTGTGGACACAGTCTGCGAAGCCAAGATCTTGAGCAAACTCTTGCAGAAGCTGGAAGAGACGGAAGCTCAGGAGACGCCGAACAAGTCCGGAATGCCGGAGAAGGCCGCTCAGGAAGCAGCAGGACACGGACCGTCCGAGCAGGAGCCCGCTGAGCCCGCTCCGGCCGAAACAAAGCGGCCCTCCCCTGCGACTGCGAGCGGCGGAGTCGTTCCTTGGACGGAGGCCGATCGTGGTGTTCACGATAGGCCCGATGTCGCCAAGGAGAAGATTCCGGACAGGTGCAGGCTCGCCATGCACACACCTGACAACGCCTCGCCTTTCATACAGGGACATCTCCCCGCTGATGAGACTTGGAGGGGCCGTTCCAGCACCTCCCGTGCATTCCGGCCACTCAGCAGTGAGCAAACAGTGCAAGGTCGTGCAACCAGAACATACGACTCAGCTTTGGCGGAAGTTCTCGAGTTTCTGTGGTCCTGGCACGAGGCCAAGACTCATTCCTCGGCGGATTTGGCCGCTTCTAGTACTGCGGTTGATCATCCAAAGGGCGACGGGGTCCCGGATCCCTCTCCCGCTTCCGAAGCGCCTCGCAAGAAACGCAAGGTTTCATAGTTCTGGAAATGAAACATAAGCAATGAGTTCTGCCTAGGCTTAGCGAACAACGAATGGGGTATCTTCTTGCTTTCTGGGGCCGTTCCCCACTCAGCATGAGCAAAGCTCGTCGAGCTGAGTGGTCTTTGGGCAAAGTTCCGGTGCTGTGACACCACGACACCAACCTGGGGCTGGGGTAAAGATTTCGCTGCGAAATGGGTCCGGGGTCCAAGTTGGGTTCCTGTCCTGAGCATCGACTTGCTGCTAACTAGTGGATTGGGAGGACTGGCCGACTAGTGACCAGCCCATTGCTCAGTGCTGAAGCATGTGTCTCAGTATGTTCATGAGCGGTGATTCACATCTCCGTTTTGAACGCAGAGGTTTTCATCACGTGCCATAGAACATTGCTGCTTAGCACTGCCTAACCTGCCTCAGAGCTCGGCTGGGCTGGGGATTGCATCTTCCGGCGACGTCTGCTACGAGCTTAAGCCTAGGTTCCTGGAGTTGGAGAGGAATCATCCAGACATGCATGGTCGAGGGTCCGTGGAGTTAAGAGTTACATGGCTCTCAGTTAAATTCAGGTCTCAAGTATAACATCGCATCATACGCCGAAGAACCTGCCCTCCCGATTTAGGGTTTAGGGTTTACTGTAGGGCATAGGGTTTAGGGTTGATGGTTTAAAGAAGACCAAAGCGCAATCTTCTGAGCCATATATAGAAGTACAGTTGACGCCCGGTGTGTTTTTCTATGCTACGATTCCCCGCAGCATTACCCCAATCTAAAGTCTAAACCCTAAACCCTCAAGCCTTAACACTAAATGAATGCAGGCATCTCGGAATCTTCTGATGACTGCTGCTGTGCCACTTTGCCGAAACAAGGACCTGCAGTGACTCTGTTCGATGTTCGAGGTTTCTTGTGTTAGAGTGAACATGGACAGTACGACTCCTTGTGCACTAGTGTTGTTGCAACTTCCGTTTTCGTTTCGCTTGCTTGCTTTCTTGGTTGCTTGATCGCTTGGTCGCTTGGTTGCTTGGTTGCTCGCTTGCTCGGTTGCATGACTGCTTGGTTGCTTGCTTGGTTGCTTGCTTGGTTGCTTGGTTGCTTGGTCGGTCATTCCGTCGTTCGGTCGGTGAGTGGATCAGTCGGTCGTTCGGTCGGTGAATCGGCCGGTTGGTTGCTTGGTCGCTTGGTTTCGTTTCTTTCTTCGATCGTTGGCTGATTGGGCATTGGTCTTCGACTTTCTGGGTTGGCTCTTGAACTTGTGGCTGGAGGTCTATGTTCCGAGGAGTGTGACTGATGTGATGTTCTGCACACGCCCTACCGATGGGGAGCCAAGCCGCACGAAAGAGAGCTCCTCACACACCGCTGGCCTGGTGTGGGGCGACGGCAGCGACGGCCGGATGATCCGGCCCCTTGAGACCAACGTGCTGTGCCGGAGCACATGACAGCAGGACGATGGGCTAAAGTGCCTGCTGGGGGACCGGATCACGCATCGCTTCGGCGGGAATCTGCCGAAAAGTTCAGTCCGTCAAGAACGGGAGGCCTCAGCTTTCGCATTTGTTTCGTTGCTTCCTGGCTTCCTTGCTTGCTTCGTGTCTTCTTCGTGAGTTGGTTCTTCGAGTGATTGTTTCGCTCTTGGCTTGCCACGTGTGTTGCTTTCTTGGAAAGTCGCGGGGTTGCTTGATAGCTTGATTGCAGGGTTCGTTGCTCGATTGCTTGGTTGCTTGGTTGCTTGCTTGGTTGGTGAGGTGGCTCGTGACTTGGTCGCTTCGTCGCTTGGTTGCTTGGTCGCTTCGTGGCTTGGTTGCTTGGTTGGTGGATGCTCGATTGCAAGACTGCTTGGTTGCTTGCTTGGTTGTTTGGTTGCTTGGTCGGTCATTCCGTCGTTCGGTCGGTGAGTGGATCAGTCGGTCGTGCGGTCGGTCCATCGGTCGGTTGGTTGCTTGGTCGCTCGATTTCCTTTCTGATTGTGTTGAAGGTATCTAGAACATATGATACGCAGGACAAATGCTGAAACGATTCAAAATTTGCAACGATTCGCTGCAGAACGAGGCCTGCGAATGTCGGCTGGGGCTGGTTGCATGTATGCGGTGTCTGGTATTTGTTTGTTGGCAATCTCTTTTCGGACGTGCTAAACATAGCGAGGTAGCTGTGTTCTTTCCTGCACGTAGACACGGTGGAGTTTCGGTCGGTGCTTCCTTAGCCAGTGACGAGAAGTGTTCGATGTAATATCTTGCCGCTTTGGACTTCTGTAACTGAATCATAATGCCATAAAGTAGTGACATTCTGTGCCTGACTCCTTGAAGGCCTGTGCTTTCGTGCTGCTGACAGAAATCCTGACTTTCCAATTCCCAGGTTCAAGCCCTTAAAAACCTCGGTATCACCCCCATGCCCTGCGGCAAGCACATGACAGATTCGATGAAACAGTGGCAGAGCCATCCTGGTGGCCGTAATGTTGAGTATGTATCGGGGCCGTGAGTTTCTCCTCGTAATAAGTACGCACATGGCAATGGAGGATCAGAATCATTTCCGAAAAAATATGCATCCCGAGCAGATTGCTGCTTTCTTTGACTAGACATGAGGAACCTGTGGCTCTATATTCAAATTCCTTCGAAGCAGCATCATAGCCATAGTGTATGTTTTGGTTTGGGACACAGGAAGTGCTGATGCTGCTCAGCAAGACACGCGGCGATCTGAGAGAACTTGATCCTGTAAAGCACATGTGCCCATGCTTGATGCTTCAGTTTCGGAAGCTTCCGTGACATGCGATGCGACTTCTGTCCGTGTCAGCTCCATCGTTTCATCATCAGTCTAGGGCGATCCTTGAACCGTTGAGCGAAAAGGCTTTGAAGGGTTCAGACAGATGTCCATTCTGAAGCAATATCCTGAGCTGTGAAAACAGTTTAACATTCCTAGCTGCAGGGTTTGCCTCGGGCTTGGTCATTGCTCTGCCGTGCTCAGGTCGCTTCGCTGCTGGCTAGTTGTATCTGTCGAAGACGAGAAAAAGGGCCTCTACAGATGGGGGCATGTGGGTTTCAGTCGCTCAGTGCTTACAAACTGGGTGGCCATGTTCAGTTTTGAGATGCTGAGCCAAAGCTCTTAAACAATGCCTCAGTCCCATGGCCGGTCCAGTGCATGTTTTCGTAGCAAGCGGACAACCAAGCCAGAGACATCGAAGCCCCAAACGGGAACCAAGGCCTCAAGCCAAGAAAAGCTACGCAGCTACAAGGAAAAGCTACACAGAAGCTCCCGTCAAGCCAGTAAGCCACCTGCGATAGCTGGACAACTACACCGTAAAAGCACGAGGCGAGCTTCAAGCCAGAACCAAACAGAACAAGAGCCGAGACATCAGGCAACCACCGAGCCAAGCACCCAAGCCACAGCCCCTACACAAATCCAAATTGCCTAGAACCACAGCACCCGGAGCCACGAAGCCACACCCGGCAAGCGGAAGAAGGAACAGACTAGCCAACAGCCGCTTCTGGACATGAGCTAACATGAGAATGGCAACAGCCCTCGATTCCCTAATACAAATCCACGAAGCCACCAAGCCACCGAGCCACCAAGCCACCGAGCCACCCAGCCACCAAACCACCAAGCCACCGAGCCACCAAGCCACCAAGCTCCCAAGTCCCCAACCCCCAAGCTCCAACCCCCAAGCCCAACCCCAACCGCCAACACCAACCACCAACCCAAGCACCAAGCCACCAAGCCACCAAGCCGCCAAGCCACCAAGCCACCAAGCCACCAAGCCACCAAGCCGCCAAGCCACCAAGCCACCAAGCCACCAACCCCAAACCCCCAACCCCGAAGCCCAACCCCAACACCCAGCACCAAGCCACAAGCCACCAAGCCACCGAGCCACCAAGCCACCAAGCCACCGAGCCACCAAGCCACCAAGCCACCAACCCCCAACCCCCAAGCCCAACCCCAACACCCAGCACCAAGCCACAAGCCCACAAGCCCACAAGCCACCGAGCCACCGAGCCACCGAGCCACCGAGCCACCGAGCCACCGAGCCAAACCAACCCCAACCCCCCCCCCAACCCCAAGCACCAAGCCCCAAGCCACCAAGCCACCAAGCCACCAAGCCACCAAGCCACCAAGCCACCAAGCCACCAAGCTCCCAAGTCCCCAACCCCCAACCCTCAAGCCCCAACCCCCAAGCCCAACCCAACAACCCCCAACACCAACCACCAACCCAAGCCACCAAGCCACCAAGCCACCAAGCCACCAAGCCACCAAGCCACCAAGCCACCAAGCCACCAAGCCACCAAGCCACCAAGCCACCAAGCCACCAAGCCACCAAGCCACCATGCCACCATGCCACCATGCCACCAAGGCACCAAGCCACCAAGCCACCAAGCCACTAAGCCACCAACCCCAAACCCCCAACCCCGAAGCCCAACCCCAACACCCAGCACCAAGCCACCAAGCCACCAAGCCACCAAGCCACCAACCCCAAACCCCCAACCTCCAAGCCCAACCCCAACACCCAGCACCAAGCCACAAGCCATCAAGCCACCAAGCCACCAACCCAAACCCAAGCCACCCAGCCACCGAGCCACGCAGCCACCCAGCCACCAAGCCACCAAGCCACCAAGCCACCAAGCCACCAAGCCACCTAGCCACCTAGCCACCTAGCCACCTAGCCACCAAGCAACCAAGCAACCAAGCCATCAACCCCAAACCCCCAAGCCCCAAGCCCAACCCCAACACCGAGCACCAAGCCACCAAGCCACCGAGCCACCGAGCCACCCAGCCACCAAGAAACCAAGCCACCAAGCCACCAACCCCAAACCCCCAACCCCCAAGCCCAACCCCAACACCGAGCACCAAGCCACAAGCCACCAAGCCACCAAGCCACAAACCTACAAGCCCTCAACCCAAGCCCAACCCCAACATCAACCACCAACCCAAGCACCAAGCCACCAAGCCACCAAGCCACCAACCCAAACCCAAGCCCAACATCAAGCAACAACCCAAGCACCAAGCCACCAAGCCACCGAGCCACCGAGCCACCAAGCCACCAAGCCACAAGCCACCAAGCCACCAAGCCAGCAAAAGAGATTTCAGCTACAGCGAAAAGCGCCACACAAGCCACAAGACAAGCCAGCGAAGCCAGCACGCCACCAAGTACAGCTTGACAGCTACAAGGTAAACGTAGAAAGCAAAGATGGATTTTACTAAAATTACGACCCAACTTGAACAACCACGGCAGCCCAAGCCACGGAAGCAGAGGCCACCACCGAACCAACGACAAGATCTGAAGCTAAACCTGCCTGCTAAGCTAGCAACCCCGCAAGCCACCGAGCCATCGAGCCAAAGCAGCAAGCCACCAAGGCCTGACCGCACCTAGCAGCCGACAAGCAAATTGCGCAGATGCCTGCTGCATGAAGAAAAGCCCAATCACAACAATGCAAACCACCAGCCACCCACCACCAACGCATAGAGCAACCCATCAACACTGTTTCAAAACTCAAAAGTTTGCTAGAAACGAATGAAGAAAAGCCCAAGCAAGCGATCCGCCACGAACAACAAGAAACAGCGATCCCACGGCACCAAATTATTTTCCAAGCTCGCAAGAATGAGACAACGGCCAAGCCAACCTCAGCCACGCTCAAAACACAGAGAGGAACGAGTCTACTTGGCTCTTCTCTCTCTCTCTATCTATATGTATATGTGTGTCTATCTATCTTTCTAATTGTTTATCTATCTATCTTTTTATGTCTATTTACAAATAAGTATATATATATATATATATATACACGTATGTATATATATATATACATATGTATACATATACATATATATATATATATATATTCATATGTAAAACTACTTATCCACCTATCTATCAATTTCTCTTTCTCTCTGGCTCCTCACTTGCTCTCTCTTCAAATTTGTCTCTCTGTCTTTCTCTCCCTCCCTATCTCTCTCGCTTTGTCGCTAACCCAGCCTCATGTTTCCTTAGTCTTATTTATGTATCCTAGTTTTTATTCTCCCCCCTCTCTCTCTCTATGTCTGTGTCTCAGTTTCGCTGCCCGTCGTATTCTTGAATCTTTTTCATCTAGGAGGGGGGATCCTGTGTGCCATCTGGTGAAGACCTGCCCCACCACGAGGTGGCCTCTGATATCTGCAGGCCCCTTCAGGCTGTCGCCACAACAAGATAAAGCCTTAACAGACACACAGTAAACCATTGAGAAGACCCTCAGGCCGGGAGAAGGCCAGCGAATGTGCAGAAATACCCTTGATATAGTGGGCACTGCAAGGGAGTAATACTGTTGATGATATAAATCCTGCATTACCTTAAGGACGTTGGCCTGTGGGAATTATTGTATATCAATTATTATGGGTAATGCAGGACCTATATCATCAACCGTACCCTTATTCGGAGGGTCGGGGGACTTAATAACTGGTTCTTTAAGGGGCTTATAAGTACCATAACCCCAATTAGGGTCCCTTTTAGGGTGCTTATAAGTCTACTTACTACCTACTTACTAAGTCCCCCCGACCCTCCCAGTAGTTGTTCAGGCCGCAAGTTCGGCTTTACTTGAAACGGTCATGGAGCTGAGAAGCTTAAAGCATTCCGGAAGAGACTTTGAGGTGGGACTTAGTACATAGGGTTATAAATGAAGCAGCTATACCGTAGATATATTTGTAGTTCCAGTTATGGCACGTATAACCTTAAGTTCCATGATCCTCCAAGTAAGGTTTAATGCTCTTGGAGTTGGAGGCTAATGGTGTTTAGAGTTTAAGGTGTAACATAGGGTAACTTTTAAAGCCTAAACCCTGAGCCCTAAATCCTAAACCCTGAACCCTAAATCCCCCAACCCTAAACCCCTAGACCCATTGACCCCCAAACCCCTTACCCCCTAAACCCCTAGACCCCTCAACCCCTAAGCCCCTAACCCCCTAAAGCCCCCTAAACCGTATACCGTGAACATCTTCGGGGTTGTGGCTCAGGGATCTTGAGGCCTTGGGCTCGGCTTTTAAGTTCTTAGGGTTCAGGGTTCAGGGTTCAGGGTCTAGGGTTCAGAAGGTTCAGGGTTTAGGGTTCTTCAGGGTTTAGGGTTTTAGGCTGTGTTGGATGCAAAAACTACCAGTTGCAGGGGTTCTACCCTCGAAGGAAGGGGTCACAACCTACCATCTTCGCAGGGTTTGAGGTTACAGGTACTTGGAGGGTCGGGGGACTTGTGAGTAGGCAGTAAGTAGACTTATAAGTACCCCAAACGGGACCCTAATTGCGGCTATGGTACTTGTAAGTCCTTAAAACAACCGGTTACTAAGTCCCCCGACCGTCCAAGTACAGGTAGGGCTTACTTGGAGGTTCTTGGGGGGGTGAAAAGTGGGGTGAAAAGTCCTGTAATATCGGTGACAACTATACTTACTTTGTTTACAGCCCCACCGAAAGCCCCCAAATGAAATACCCCTAATTACTAAACCCCAAACCCTACACTGTTTATATACAAATGACCTTTCTATTCGGGTTAAGATCCCATCCTTTTTGACTTTAGGTTTTTGCATCACCCTGAACTCAAAGCGCTAAGCCTTTAAGCTCTGTCTAGGATCTTCTGAAGGGACTGACGGGTTGGGCAAATTCAGTTCTTCTGATCCAGCACGTTACGTCGCTTAAGGTTTAGGCTTTGAATAGGGCTTACGGTTTAATTAGGGTTTAGGGTTTAGAGTTTAATTTAGGTTTAGGGTTTAGGGTTGAACTAGGGTTTAGCGTTTAGGGTTTGATTAGAGTTTAGGGTTTAGGGTGTCTCAAGAAGTGTGGGGGCCGTCTAAACATGGCGTGCGCCTGGAAGAAAGATGTGGAAGCCACTACATTCCAGACATTCCGAAGACCCTTAGCTGAGGAATATGTCTTACATCATGTCAGGGTTCCTACTATAATAATTTACTTGGACGGTCGGGGGACTTAGTAAGTAGGTAGTAAGTAGACTTATAAGTATCCTAAAAGGGAACCCTAATTGGGGTTATAGTACTTATAACTCCAGAAAACAACCAGTTACTAAGTCCCCAGACCCTCCAAGTAAGGTATATTCCTTGCTTAAATAGGGGTTTTGGAGCTTCTGGGCACCGGATGCTCTAGCAGGGGCTCTTCCGAAGGCGTGCCCGCTCATTTTAACAGTTCCTTTAAAGGGCTCCTTAAGGGTTCCTCTAAAGGGATCTCTAGGGTTTAGGGTTTAGGATCGGGGCTGTAATGAACCTATACTATTTTGGGGGTTTCTTATTATAGTTATGGTATCATGGGCCCCAAAACCCTATCCTCATTATGAAGGCCTCTATCATATATTACCACCCGAACCTGAGATTTCGGTGCCTCAGGATGCGCGGATGCAAGCCCGAGAAAGTTGTATCAAGCTTCATTGAACTACGACTTTCGTTGCTGGACCTGAAGAATGACGACAAAGAGCTGGCCATATTGAAGAGCCTACTGCCCTAAACCCTAAATCCCTAAACCCTAAACCCTAAACCCCTAAGCCCCTAAACCCCTAAACCTTAACGGTCGATTAGGGCGGGAGATCTTCCTCCTCCAAAGGGCTGCCCAGGCCCTGGTAGTTGGCTCAGTCTGGCTTCGTGTGGCTGACTATTCTGAGGCACCGAAATCTCAGGTTCGGGTGGTAATATATGATAGAGGCCTTAACAATGCGGATAGGGTTTTGGGGCCCATGATACTATAACTCTAATAAGGAACCCCCTAAAATAGGTGGTTGCATCATGTCAGCAACCTCGCAGCACGGTAAAGCCAGGGAAATGCAGTTCGAAGTAGAAGAATCAAAGACCTAAATGGGAGTTTCCGAAAATGGAGGACCTTCATATAGTAGGGTTTAGGGTTTAGGGTTAATGGCCCTCAATAGTAGGATCCTTATTTTTTGGACTCCGAATTAAGGTACCCCTAAATTTCGGAAACTCCCAAATCAGCACCATCTTTAGCCCAACCCGTAAATCTAAATCCGAAACCCTAGTCTGGTCCTATAAACTCCTAAATGCCAAAATGCGAGACCCCAAACCCTAGGTCCGAAACCCTAAGCCTTAACCCCTAAATCCTCAACCCTAAGCCTCAGACTTTAAACTGATTACGGTAACTTAGTTCTTTAAACCCTGAACCCTAAACCCCTACAGTAGAAACCAGAAACTTGGAACACCATTGTCCTCATGCCCTGAAAGCAAGGTACAGGGGATTCCAGCATCTTTCATCCTAAGTCCGTGTTCCTACTTTTTGGGGTGCACTATAGTTCCTTAAAGGGGCTCTTAGCCGAACCTCTAAACCTTAAACCCTCAACCCTAAACCTCTCAAACTCTAAAACCCGAAACCCTAAACCCTGAACCCGACACCCTTAAACTAACTTCCTTCAGAAGAGCCCAGCCGCAGGAAGGAGAACTCCTGCGCCTGGGTTTGGGTGACGAGGTGGGTTTCGGGTTTTGGGCATTTCGGGGTTTAAGGTTTAGGGGTTAGGGAGTTCGGTTTAGGTAGGGTTTTAGGTTTAGAGACTTCGATTTAGGGTTCATATAGGGTGTAGGGTCTAGGAATTTCGGTCTTATAAGGGTTTGTGGGCTGATAAAAGGGCCCTGTAAGGGTGACGATAAAGGGGTAGTCTACGGGTCCAGTATAGGGGGCTCTAAGTAATTGAAATGTAAAGGGTTCGTAGAAATAATATTCTAAGGGTTGCTACAAGGTTTCGTTCAGGGTTTAGTGTAAGGGCCGAAATAAGTACAATAAGGGGCATCTTAGTCTGCATGGGGGGGCCCTGAGGAATGGTGTTCTTATTTCTGCCGGCTCCCATCTTCGGGATTTCTCAGCCCAGAACCCGAAGGTCGGTGAGTTTAGGGCTTTTATTGATTACGTTTAGAGTAAAAGCCCAAAAGTTGGAAAACCCATAGCCTCAATCCTCAAGAGTAATGTATAGGGAATCCCAGCACTATTTGGCCTTAATCCGGTTTCCAACTTTATGGGGTTTACTGTAGAATTCAGAAGGGTCGATCCTGGGGCCTGCGTTCGTGCATGCGGAGTTTCTGGTGAGTTTCGGATTTAGGGGTTCGGTCTCGGAGCCTAAACCCTAAACCCTAAACCCTAAACCCCGGTTCGGTCTCGGAGCATGAGATCCCAATGCCCGAGCCGAGTCTAAATCCTGAACGACAAAGCTCCCCGGCTAGGGTTTAGGGTTTAGGGTTTAGGGTTTAGGGTTTAGGGAGTGGAGGAATGGGTTATAATGTAGGAACCTGATTAAGAAACGGGGTCTATTAGGGGTTCCTTAGATGAATCCTACTATACTGGGGTTGTAGGACCAGGGTTTCTGAATCAGGTTCCTACATTAGAGACTACTACAAGGGACTGCGAGGGACTGTCATAGGGATCCCTTCCCCCACTCGCTACTAATCTACAATAGCAGAGCACGCCCTGCCAACTGATCACCGTGCTTTCGGAAGTATTTCCGCTTAAATAGAGCCATCAGGAAGTTTAGTGCTCACAGCACCCATAAAAAGCATACGCAAACTCCAACAAGTAATTTTCATGATGACGGTCCAGGTTTCAGCTGTTGGCGAACTTCTTGGATACTGCCGTGCAGGGCACACGATGTCCGGAGGGCATCGCCAGGAAGTTGATTTCCTGACCGAGCTGCGCGCAGCAGGAGGTTCCCTGTCACCTCTTTTAAGCCTGCCCGGCTTCGTGCTGAGCTGTGTCGTCCTGGACTGGCTACACATCGTTGACCTGGGTGTCGGTGCCGATGTCATAGGCAATTTGTTCTGGCTCCTCATCACATCAAATGTTTACTTTGCAGGAAGTAACAAGGAGCAGCGTTTGGTACGGCTATGGCAGCGAATCCGGGAGGTTTATCAAAAAAATGGCCCTCCCAGTGTTCTTGACAATCTCACCCTGGAGATGATTCGCCGAGACGGAGCCAAATATGGACTCTTAGGCCTTTGGACGGAGCTCTAGGGACCCTTAAGAGTCTATATAGGGTATATAGTAGGTATTTAGGGATCCCAAGGTTAAGAGAGACTCCAATATCCTTTAAGGAATATTCCTTAAATCATATTAGGGATCCCATTAAGGTTTAAGGTATATTCCTTAATGAAGGGGTATTGGAGTCTTGGGGATACTAGGGGCCCATGGTTTCAACCCTTGAAGTAAGTGCCGGACATGAAGGGGAGGCAATCTTCGGGAGTAGTGCTGGCAGCCCAAAAGCCAAGCCCCTAAACCCTGAACCCTAAACCCTACCTGCGGATCCAAAAACCTACCGTGCAGCGGAAAGCGGCGCCTGTCGGGGTTATGGTACTTTTAAGTCCCTAAAATAACCAGTTACTAAGTCCCCGGACCCTCCAAGCAGGGCTTAGGCAGGACTGGTCGGGTTTCGGAGGAGCCCTAACAGCTCAACGCCGAAACCCCTCAGGTCTCAAGGCTGAGGGTTTAAGGTTTAGGGTTTAGGTTAGGGTGGAGCATGGTTTCATAGGGGTGCTTCGGGGGGTAGAGGACTTTATTTCCGTAAACTGTATTGAGTCCTTATTATCGAATTAGGGCCCCCTTCCCCCCTCCCCCTACTCCCGTAAGGGTCCTTGTGATGGTGTAGGAACCCTAAAGCCGCACACCCACAGCCGAAGGCGGCTGAGTCCATCATGATGGTGTTGAAGATGGTGCGTGGCCGCGGTCCCAGTGCTGCCACC
Source organism: Symbiodinium sp. CCMP2592 (assembly GCA_905221615.1). NCBI lineage: Eukaryota > Dinophyceae > Suessiales > Symbiodiniaceae > Symbiodinium > Symbiodinium sp. CCMP2592. The sequence continues at coordinate 250,086 of CAJNDT010000061.1, forward strand.
AGACAGGGTTCAGGGTTCAAGGTTTAGGGTTTGAGGAAAGACACCTTAAACCCTAAACCAAATTCTCAAAGTTCTTCGGTTTAAGGTTGGGGGCTATTTACCCTAAACCCTAAAACAGGTGATCAAAGTTCTTAAGATTACTTTAGGGTTTAGGGTTAAAGCTGACTGTACTACAAAGATTATCAAAGTTCTTAACATTACTCTAGGGTTTAGGGGTGGACTTAGAGGCTTTAGGATTTGGGATGAAGGGTGTCAGTGTAACGATCTCACTATCACGGTCGGAAGTATAGCGGGCCCTTAATAATTATCTATACTATTTTTGGGGTTTCCCCGATTAGAACTACATATTAGTGTAACATAACCCGAAACCCTGTTCTAATTATCAAGGCCGCAACTGGAGCGCTGCCAAAACACGAAGGGCTTCATGATTGCATACTTCTCTAATGAACCGTAGAGACTTCATGGAAGGCTGAACGGGGAGATGCAGGCCGATAGAAGCAAGTAGCTATACTATAATTATCCATACTGGACAAGCCGATAGAACGATGCATATGTATGCATCTAGAACCTGCTGGTGTTGTTACGTCTTAGTGTGCCCTAGTATGAAGCCTTGTGCAGAGTTTCTGGGAAACCTAAACCAAGGTAGGTTTGAGTACGTGATGGCAACTTAATTTAAAAGCACATGCCCAATAGGTCCTACTGGAGGATCATGGGACTTAGTAGCTAAGGCTACAAATAAGGTAACTATACTTAAAAATACTTAGAACACCTATTAACCCTAAACCCTAAACCCTCTACGGGTTTAGGGACCTAGTAGGGTAGAGAACTACCCATATAGTACTCTAGGATCAAGAAACCCCATAGTAATCCCTTTAAGGACCCCTCAAACGTACTTGTAGCCTCACTTACGAAGTCCCAGGATCCTCCGAGTAGGCTCCACACCCGACGCCCGAACCCAAGCAAGCCCTCGAAGCTGCTTTTGCTGTTGCTGTTTGGGGTTTAGGGGTTCAGGGTGTAGGATTCAGGGGTTTAGGGGTTTGGGGTTCAGGGTGTAGACATCAAGGTTCAGAGTTTCGGCTATTGCTTCCTTCCCCTGCCCAAGTTCTCCGTCGGGATCCTTACGCCCCATGCCTTCCATACTTGGAGGGTCGGGGGACTGTGTAAGTAGGTAGTAAGTAGGCTTATAAGTTGTAAGTACCCCAAAAGGGCCCCTAATTGGGGTTATGGTACTTATAAGTCCCTCAAACAACCGGCTACTAAGTCCCCCGACCCTCCAATGATCCAAGTAGCCACTAAAGCTTGACTCGAAATGCCGTTGTCCAATCCAGACAGCTAGCAAGAAGCCACTGTATACTGTAGCTTCAATAGCTGATTGTTAATCGACCCTCAAGCATAGTCCCTATCTTAGTATCGTTAAGCTGTAATTTAGCCCCATGCTTTGCTCCAACTAAATCGGGCACACCATCTGCTTCAGAAGCATGCCCTTGATATTGCAAACTCTTTGATATTGCGATGGAATCCAAGAGTGACGTCCGTTTTGCTTCACTAAAGAGGGGCCCGGAATAACAACAATAGTAATAGTAAATAACAGTCGTAATAGAAATCAAAGCTCAGGGGTACTTTTAATAATCATAAACGATTACTACGAATAAGTTCGACAAGGTATTTTCTAGACTGTCTGTGGGGGTTCCGTGGTTCTACAAACATGGGTTTTAGGGTTTTTACACACGGGTGTCGATAGTTAGAGTAGGTTTTTTGAGGCCTTGATGTGATGCTCATATGAGCGGACGCTGAAGAATACTATCGATCATTCAATCCCCCTTGTAATCTTCCTCTCGCAAACTAGTTACTGCACTCAAGACTCAAGACCTTAAGTAACTCGTGTTGGCACCCTTTGGCAGCAACTTCCCCAATCCCAAATTACGTTCAAAACTCTAAACCCATAACCTTTATCCCCAAATTCCTTAACCCAACCTAGCGAAAATCCTGAGAAACCTCACAGGCTTTTGTCAGCCGCTGTCTGGCGTTACACTATCCCAGCTCTTCTACGCCGCCCAAAGCTGGTGCCCCGACCTGATCAGAATTGTGGAGACGTGGGTTCAGGGTTGGAGTTGTGGTTGTGAATTCACTTGAAGGTTCATGGGTAGTTATAAGGGCCCCTTTAAAGGGATCAGGGTATAAGGTTTAGGTTCCTACTTGGAGGTTCATGGGTAGTTAGAAGTAGAGTTATAAGTCCCCTACCGAACATGGGTTATATTTAGTATTGCCCTACTTATAGCTAACCATGAACCTCCAAGTAGGGCCTAAACCCTATGCCCTTATGGAATCCTTATGGATCCCTTTCAGCGGGCCCTTAAAGGAACCCTTATAACTACCAATGAACCTCCAAGTAGTAGCCAACCCCCTCAGAGCTCTGGATCCTCAACACCGGCTTTGGTAAAGGTTCAGCGTGATGTAGGAACCTGATCGGTTCCTCTAAAGGGGTCTATAAGGGTTCCTATAAGGGATCTATGATAAGGGTACTATAATAATGTAGGAACCTGATTAAGAAACCCTGGTCCTATAACCCCAAAATAGTAGGATTCAGATAAGGAGCCCAAATAAAGACCCAAGGTTTCTGAATCAGGTTCCTACATTATACCTTGAGTCTACATAACCCAGCCTTTCAAGGACATACAACGAATCCATAATAACGAACCTCAAAACAAGGTAGGTTTCTTATGTTCACGGTAGACCTTGCCGTGTGAGGTAAAGGGGGTTTTGGAGGGTCGGGGGACTTAGTAAGTAGGTAGTAAGTAGTCTTTTAAGTACCCTAAAAAGGGACCCGAATTGGGTTTTATGGTACTTATAAGTCCCTAAAATAACCAGATACTAAGTCCCCTAAACCTTAAACCCTCATAGAATCCCTATAGATCCCTTTAAAGGGGCCCTTGAGGAACCCATCATGTGACTAAGTCCCCCGACCCTCCAAGTGCCAGTCTCGAGGATGCCCTTAGAGGGCCCAATACCCCTTAATTAAGGAATGCGGCTTAGGGTTCCTTTAAGGGATCTATAAGGGATCTATGGGGTTTAGGGTTTAGGGATTCTAATACCCCTTAACTAAGGAATATATGCTTAAATTATATAGGGCTTCATATTATGATCTAAGCTATATTCCTGAACTAAGGGGTATTGGGCTCTCTGGGCTTTTTCAAGTAAAGTCCAGGCCATTTTAGGTGTAAGGTTTCAGAATATACATTAAACTATAATAGGATCCCTAATATGATATAAGGTATATTCCTGAGTTGAGGGATATTGGTCCCTAAACCCCAAACCCTAAGTTTTTGCTCAAAGTCACCGGGGTCTCTTCGGGAGAGGCCCGACCTCCTCGTTCAGTAGCTTGCCCTCCTTTTGCGGAACCCTTCCCTAAACCCTAAACTCTAAACCCTAAAACTTAAACTCTAAACCCCAAGCCCTAAACCCTTAACCTTGGGATTAGGTGATGCAGAATCCCCATCGTGAAGTTCGAAGGCTTGAATACTTCGAGTCGGGCTCCTTTAAAAGGTTTCCTTAAAAAGGCGAGTATAAGGGTTACCTGAAATGAGCACCCACAGACTTTAATTCCCCTTAATTAAGGAATAGACTTCAAATCACCTTTGGCATAATTCAATGTGCACTCCTTCATTAAAGTCCCAGCCAAAAAAACACCGCATGATGATACCAACCATCATGATACCAACCATGATGATGCCATCCATGATGATACCTACGAAGGTGATAGCGATTAATAGCGATGATGGTATCGATGACGGTAGCGATGATGATGACGGTGATGCTAACGATGATGATAGCGCTTGCAGTGACGACGGAGCGACGGGGCGACCTGCAAAAGGGTTCCTGCGCACAGACCCTTTTCCAAGTCATGCAAGCCCCGGGGTACCAACCGCGGAGACTACTCTCACGCGCTTCTGATGGAGAAGGTCGGCGAAAGTTTCGATCTCGTGTTTTCCAGGATGACGAGCACACATCCGGCAGAGAAGGAGGAGAAGTTTCCGCAGAAACTGGTTCGCTGCAAAGCGGAGGTGTTTGTCGCTGACTGGTCGCTTTGAGGCTTGAAGAATCACCAATACTGCTCCTGCCGGTTCCCTATATTTTTCAGGCCCCTATACTAAACTCCCGTAATACCCAGCGGCTCCAAAACCCCTTAATTTTTGAAGGACCATGGGACTTAGTACCTAAGTTTATGAGCTATAGTCATAAACATGTGTAGCCCCAAATTAGGGCACTTACAACTTTATTTCCTAATTCCTATGATCTCCCAAGTATTGATTTTAAAGTGGCGATTGCCGACTTTGCATGAAAAAGGTCGAGATACGCCTAAACCCTGAACCCAATGTTTCGGCGTCTAGAGTTGAGGGTCTAGGGCGAAGCCCAAAACCATTTTTCATATAGGGGCTTAAGTAATGACCTATACTATTTGGGGGTTCCTTATATACTTTGTAGTACATTCTACCCCAAAAGCTTGATCGAACCATCAAGGCCCCTGTATTGCCTGAAACCGAAACCCTCAACCCTGAACCCTTCTAGATGGTCGTCATCGCGCCTTCTCAGACATGGGATTCTAACTGTTCGCAGGTGGTAAAAGGCCTAAACCCTAGACCCTAAACCCTAAACCGATGGCGGCGCTTTGTGAGGTCAGAAGTCCAGCATGCAGCGCGTCTGGAGAAGCTGCAGCGAGGACACTCGTGCCGCAGTAGACACAGGGGTGCCCGTAGCCTAAAAGGCCTAAATCCGGAGCCCTAAACCTTGAAAGGATTTCCTAAACCCTAATCCCTTAGTGGGAGTGTCGTCTCAGTTTCAAGCATTCCCGCAGCGGTGAGGACCCGAAACCTTGAACCCCAATCTCTGACCTCATTTAGCGACTAGGTTTTATGTAGTGCGTGGTGAGATCTACGAATCATTCCTAATCATATAGCCCCAACGGATGCCGTTCTGATTTTGGACGGAAGGGCGGTTTGAGGCTAGGGTGCCGTAAACGTCTTTTCTGGCCGCTGAAGATTTGGTCTATGCAGGTTCAGGGTTTTGCAGCTTGGGCTTAGTCTGTGGGCCGTTTAAGGTTTGGGGTTTAGGGTTTCAGGGTTTCTTAGTCTTTGCGGGTTTTGCGGCAGGACCGCCTCCCACGACGCTGGCGCTACCACCATTTGCACTGCGGTGGATGCGCGACTCCGCTGAATCCTAAGCCCGAAACCCTAAACCCCAAACTTAAATCCTATGAACCCCAAACCGGAAACCCTAAACCCTAAACCCTAAACCCTAAACCCTTAACCCTAAACCTATAATACTCCAAACCGTAACCGTGAACTATGAACTCCAAACCTTCCACCTCAAACCCACAGCCTGCCAAATCAAATCCTGCTTGGAGGGATCCCTCATGGATCCCTTAAAGGAACCCTTTGTATTCCTCAATTAGGGGTTTTGAAGTCTTTGGGTATATATTCCTGTATTAAGGGGTATCGGTATTGGGCTCTCTGGGAGTACTTGGAGGGTCGGAGGACTTAGTAAGTAGGCGGTAAGTAGGCTTTATAAGTACCCCAAAAGGGACTCTAACTGGGGTTATGGTACTTATAAGTCCATAAAATACGGAGCCAGTTACTCAGTCCCCCGACCCTCCGAGTAAGCTTGTTACGGCTTGAGGCTTCAGGATTGCCCATAGAGCCTAATACCCCTTGATTAAGAATATACCTTACACTATTGGGCCTTACTTTCATGGTCTAAGGTCTATACACCTAAGGGGTATTGGGCTCTCTAGGTGACGGCGTAGGGATCTGAGCCAATGCAAACAAGGCAAAGGAGAGATCAGGTCTTATCCCCAGAGGGTGGTAAGTTGGAGGCTTTATCTTTATTCTGATTGTTACTAATACTTTTTTATACCCATATCACTACTATTACTACTATAACTAATTTTAATACTATTACTATTATTCTTATTCTTACTATTATTACTATTAGGAGTCTATATGCACGGTGTTCTCTGCATACCCGGGTCAAACTTCGTCGGTTAATGGTTGCTTCTTTGGCTTTCTCGTCGGTTCATGTCACCCAGAGGGTTCAATACCCCTTAGCTAAGGAATCTACCTCAGATCGTATTAGGGTTCCTTAAAGCAGGGATCTCTAAGTACCCTATATTCGGTTCCTGTAATAATTTAAGGTCTATTCCGTAATTGGGGGGTTTTGGAGCCTCGGCTCAGTTTCGTCTCCCCGTGATGTGGTTTCGGTCTGAGTTGGTACAAGTTCAAGTTTCGGTCTCACATATCCCTGCTTTCTTTTCTAACTGCACGGGTTAAGGGTTTAGGATTTAGGGTCAACATCAGTACGAACAGTTCAGGCTTAAATCAAAGAAGGGTGGTCACACCAGCAATAAAGCCAGACATGCAAAACATGAAGGAAGCACAAGCAGGACCCAGCTACTGAGTCAGTGTGATGCAGTTAGCATCGTTAAACTGCTATTGTTGCTCTTACTGTTCCGTTCGTGCTCTCCGTGGTAACCTTTCTCGCTGCTAGTAGTGGGCTGTTAACTAGACCCGGAATCATGGTTGTTTTAAAATCGTCATGTTCATTCTGCTTATTGGCTTTTTACATCAAACCTTAAGCCCTACACCTGATAACCTATAAGCTCTCAGAGAAGAGTCTTAAATCATAGGAGCAAGACTTCTATAAATTCCAGCGCATGTCTTCATGAAAGCAATCAGACTCTGCGGGGAAGGTGGGAAGCCCTGAACTCTCAAACGCACACCCTAAACCCCTACTCCATCCTACACCCTAAATACTAAACCCCTAAATCCGTAAACCCCTAACCCCGTAAACCCTAAATCCCTAAACCCCTGAACCCCTAAAACCCCTAAACCCCTAAACCCCAAAACCCCCAAAACCCCTAAACCCCCAAACCCCTGAACCCCTAAACCCGCTAAACCCTTAAACTCCTAAACCCCTAAACCCCTAAACGCCCCAAACCCCTCCCCCAAACCCCTGAACCCCTAAACCCTTAAGCTCCTAAACCCCTAAACCCCTAAACTCCTAAACTCCTAAACTCCTAAACCCCCAACCCCCAAAACCCTACAAACACCAAAAACCCTTGTACTATCCTTAGAAAACCCTTCAAAGGAACCCTTGTTATCCCCCTGAATAGGGCCCCAACCCCCAAGCCCCGAAGCTAGGGCTCCGAGTCTCAGGCTTTTCGGCCGCCACCTTTGGCACCGTCATGATGGCGGGAATGGCCGAACCTGGCCCCTTTATTACTCTTAGGAATAATGGTATATTTTTTTGTACTAAATAATGTTGTATCGTTTTAGTATAATGAAGCTTAAGTGGGTTAGTAAGATTTGTTTATTCTGGTTCTAAGGGCGGTTAAGGGACGACGTGCTGAGTTTGAGGGGAAATCCTTGGCTTAAGTGGCTTTAGGCTGGGGTTGGGGTTGAGCGGCTTAAGGTCTATTGCTGAGGGTTTTTGGGGTTTAGTGATTCAGGTTTTAGGGTTAGGTGGTTTAGGTTCGAGAGTTTAGGGCTAAGGGGTTCACAGTTTAGAGTTTGGGGTGCGGAGTGTGGGGCTGGAGAGTGGCCTTCGTACCGGCAGCGGTGTGCAGCCAGAGAAGTCTGGCGAAAGCTTGAGGGTTCAGAGTTTAGGGTTTAGGTTGATAGACGATGAAAGGGGAAAAGGAGGGACCCTTAATGGGGACCCCTACCCTATAATGGGCTATATAATGGGTATATAATAGCTATATCAAGGGTATATACCTAGGGGTCCTTATTAAGGGTCCCTCCTTGTACCCTTCGAGACGAAGATGCGCCAACAGTCACGCCGTGGACTAGAGGAAGCATCGTACCGCGGTAGGATGGGATGATGATGGCGGGACCCCGAGCCGGAAAACCCAGAAATTAGCGAGAACAAGTTCCTGGGTTTGGAGTACCATACTTGAATACTTCTTTTGGTACCTGTTCTCAAAGGAACCGTTCTGAAATACAAGTCTGTACTTTTTTCTCCCTGCTTACTTCGAAGTCAGGAATTTGAGACACCATACAATAGCACCGTCTCCCCTGACAGCCCCAAAGCTCAGGGCTTATATAGCCCGGAAAAGCGATCCTCAAAGTTTACCCAAACTGTCCATGTAATCAAATGGGAGTTTCCGAAAATTTGGGGTACCTTACTTTGGGGTCCTTATAATAAGGATGCATCAGGTCTCCGATTTTTGCAGCACATTGTGTTTGTGGTGCGACATCTTTTCCCCACTTCCAGAGCAAGGAATAGAATCTGTGAGCGCAAGCATTCAGCTGATGGCGATTCTCCTTGACAGGCACACCTGCTCACTGGTGATGGATGTCAGTGTCTGCAGGATGTGGAAGCGGCTCCAAACTTCAGCGAGGCCCGCTAGAGAGTGCGAGAGGAAGCCGCAAGCCATTCTTCAGCCGTGACTTTACCAGGAGTTGGTGGACGCTGCTTCGTCCAAAACATTTGTGGTACAGGCCGCGCAGTGGTGGAAGCAGTGCATGCAAAGCTTTGCCGCAAAACCAAGCGGAGCAATGGAACAGGGGATTCAGCAGGCTCGCAACAATGCAGCTGAAGCGATCCGGACCCTTCGCAACGAGCTGGCAGATCCTACTATTTAGGGTGCAATATTAGGGTCCCCTATTTTCGGAAACTCCCAAATAGTAGATACTCTGGCTCCAAAGTACCGAATTACAGAATGATATACTATTTGAGCACGTGGACCCTTAGCGTTAGTGTCTAAACCTCAATGTTTCAGGAATCCACCCAAAACCCTGAATGCTTCAGCCGGGGCCTGCAGAAGGAGCGCAGGGTTTAGGGCTCAGGGTTTAAGGTTTAGGGTTTTGGGATGTTTTGGGATTAAGGTTCAGGGTTTAGGTGGCCTCCAGGGTTTTGTCGCCTCCGAGTGTGTCAGCAGCAATTCCGATGAATCAAAGGGACAAAGGAGGGACCCTTAATGGGGTCCCCTACCCTATAATGGGCTATATAAGGAGTATATAACAGCTATATTAAGGGTATATACCTAGGGGTCCTTATTAAGGGTCCCTCCTTTTACCCTTGGAGATAAAACTACAAGCTGCCTCATCGCGAAGGTTATTTCTTCCGTTCCATACTCTAGAAGAACCCAAAGACACGACAGTTTCTGAGCCTTGGGTAATGTAGAGTTCTGTTTAACTGGTAATAGTTCCACCGTTGAGTTTAGTTTCTATGTAGTGAGAGTGCAATATGAATGTGGAAGCCCTTTCTATTTACTTAGACTACCCATATTGATCCTAAGCCCCTCAGCAAAATAGCCCTATGTTGAGACCCAAACCAGGAACGCAGAACCCTAGACCCTAAACCCCCCTTCCAAAAAACAAATCCTCAACCCACACTGCCCCAAAGCACACTTGGAGGTTCATGGGTAGTTAGAAGTTGGTTATAATAAGGGTAACTATATTTATAACCCATCTTGGGGGACTCATAAGACCCTAAGCCATACCCCCCAAAGAAACAAGCAAAGCAAGCCCTAAACCCCCAATGTCCCAAAGCACAAGGACCCTAAACCCAAAACCCCCTTTACTTTTGTAGCCTTAAACTAAAATCCCCCAAAGCACAAGGCTACCAATGAACCTCCAAGTAGGCCCTAAACCCCGTACCCTCGTAGAATCCCTATAGATCCCCTTAAAGGGACCCTTATAATATAGAACTGCCCATGAACCCCCAAGGACGGCTTCTCGCTGGCGCCTGCGATGCGCGCCCGGGACACAGCGCCCGACGCGACACAGGCGGAGAGGGCTCTGGCGACCCGGCTCTTCAGGCTCTTCTACTTGGAGGTTCATGGGTAGCCATAAGGGTCCCTTCTTTAAAGGGATCTTTAGGGGTTCTAGGACGGCATAGGGTTTAGGGCCTATTTGGCAGTTAAAAGTGGGGTTAGAAGACCGTTAGTGTGGGTTACAAGTCAGTTACCCTACTTATAACCCCACTTATAACTACCCATGAACCTCCAAGTAGGATTTTTTTGGAGGGTTCTATGAGGGCTCTATGAGAGCTTGATGGGGTTGAGAGTTTCTTGACGGGTTTTCTAGAGTTTTCTTATACACGTAGGTTTTCCCAAGGGTTGTATAGGGTAGTATGAGATTAAGGTTTCGGGTGCCTTGTAAGGGTTTCCTGCTCTGTTGTCGTGTCCGAGTACCCAGAGACTCCAATGTCCCTTAATTAAGGAATATTCCTTAAGAATCATATTAGGGACCGCAGAATAATTTACAGTATATTCCTTAATTACGGGGTATTGGAGTTGCTGGGTATTTCCGGGCCCTCTAAGGCCCTCAACCCTAAACCCAAACTTGGGACCCCCAAAGGAACCCCTTAAAAGGAGCCCTTTAAGGGTTCCTTCAAGGATTTTCTTCATCTACCGGCTTAGGGGCTGGGTTTGGGGTCTTCAGGGGGTGGGGTTTGGAATTTAACAGCTTGGGGAGTAAGTGGAGCTTACTTGGAGGGTCGGGGGACTTAGTAAGTAGGTAGTAAGTAGACTCATAAGTAAAAAGGGACCCTAATTGGGGTTATTGTACTTATAAGTCCCGAAAATAACCAGTTACTAAGTCCCCCGACCCTCCAAGTAGGGTTTACGGTTCAGGGTTTGGCCTGAAGTTTGTGGTCCAGGGGTCAGGTTTTCAGGGGCAGCGGGCAGTTGAAACTATGAGCGCTGGGAGTTTCATCAAATAGGGAACCTTAACATATAATCTTACGAAATCAGGGCCCTTGTTATAAGTGCGTGTAAGTAACGTCAATAGAGACACCCACATTTTCTGAAGCCCAGATGATAATGTAGGAAGCTGATTAAGAAACCCTGGCCTTATAACCCCCCCAAACAGTAGGATCCATATTAAGAACCCCAACAAAGGCACAAGGTTTCTTACTCAGGTTCCTACATTATTATAGTACCCTTGTAGATCCCTTATAGTAACCCTTGTAGACCCCTTTAAGCGAATCCTAATAAAAGCCCAAGGTTTCTTAATCCGCTTCTCGCATTGTGAGAGCTTCCGGAGGCATCCTCCTAGTTCGGTGAATTTTTCTAGTCAGGGGCTACAAGTTCAGAACAGGGTTTCTCAGTCCAAGAAAAATTCAATCAAAACATTACCGCTATAGAGTTTTACAATACTTTACTAGGCTTTGGAGCCTTGATACTTAGGGTTGTTGGGCTTATGCTGCAGTAGTATATGCCCAAGTAGGGACTGTAAGGGGATACTCTTGCTGACTATTCCCACCCCTATATTTCATGGTAGTAGGGCTCAAGCAGTCTGCCTGACTTCAGATACAACCCTAAACCCTAAGCTCTAAACCCAACTCCCTATCCCCTCAAACCTAAACCCTAATCCTTATAAACCCTTTTAGAGTCCAGGGTTTGGCTCTGGGGTTCGCTGTTTCGGGCCCTCGGCGTTCGGCTTCAGGGCTTTGGTAGAGGCTGGGCCTTGAAAGATATGGGGGTTTCCCAAAAAGTTTAAGGGAGCCATTATGGAATGAACGTCTATACTATTTTCTCCCTGGTTACTTCAAGGCCGAGTTTCGGTAGTTTCTTACTATGAACCTTAATATGGAATGTATACGGGCCCTGCAGCAACGTAGGTTTTGGTAGGGTGAGGTAGGGATCGGAAGAAGGAGTATTACTCTACCCTAAACCCTAAACCTTAAACCCTAAACCCTAAACCCCTAAACCCTGCGGCCCAAGGCGAGTGCCAACCTACAGGGGCGAGTGACGGTTCTGTCTTTCGACGCCTGGCTTTGCTGGAAATCCTGAAGCCCCCAAACCCCAGAGCTCTAAACCCTTGGCTCCAAACTCCGTACCATACCCAAAACTTCTCGAACCCTAAGCCCTAAACTCCTTCAAACCCTGCACCCTCAAACCCCTAAACCCTTAACCCTAAACCCCTAAACCCTAAACCCCTAAATCCCTAAACCCCTCAACCCCTGAAACCTAAGCCCCTAATCCCTGACCCTTAAACCCTAGACCCTCAAACCCTTAAGGAGTTTAGGGTTCAGGCTTTAGGGTGAACCCCGGAGCCCCTAAAGTCAAAGCTACAAACCCTCGAACCCTGCACCCAAAGCCTTAATATAGGAGCCTTAATCGTTGGAGTAGGGCTGTGGGGCCCATTATACTATGATACTCAAACTCTAATAAGGAACCACCCCAAGAATGCAGATGGTTATTTAAGCCCCAAGAGTAAACCTTCAGCTTTCAAGAGCCCTGCAGCTTGGAGCCCCGACCCTTTCCGAACGTGATCCTTGGGGAGGTGACTCAGGGTTCCAGGGCTTTAAGGTTTTCAGGGTTTAGGGCTTTGGTATTTAGGCTTTTAGGGTGTTTAGGTTTTAGGATTTATGGTCCAGTGTTGTACGGGATCTAGGGCGCAGAGTTGAGGGCAACAGTAGTCATCATGATAGCATTGACAACTAGGAATAGTGCTTGAACACTTGTGGTGGCGAATCGCTTTGTAAGACTGATAAAACGGGACAAGCAAACTTTCCTCGGAGCTCTTGGTGTGTGCCAACTTTCTGTTGTGCAATTACATCGGACGGGCTTGTGTTTTCAGGTGTGGGGGGCACGGACGGCATCCCTGGAGAAGTTGTAGTTGCCGCCGTCAGACTTAGTGTCACCAGGTGACGCATGGACATCGGGCGGTGGCTCGGGGACATAGGCCCAGACATTTGAGTAAGGGTTTAGGGCCGTTGAGGGTTTAGGGATTCAGGATTTAGGATGTAAGGTTTAGGATGATACAGGAGAGCCACCTTGACGAGACGGACTCCCCCGTTATGTTCCATTCCCTCCCACCTGGCCCCAACACTTTTGTTAAGATAGGCCAGATAGTTCCACAGACTTCGACTCCAGTCAGAACGACCGAACGCCCCACGTGCAAATCATGGGACGAGCGGAGTGCTACACTTCGCTCCGCGCAAAGCAGCTACATGCCTTAATTACTTGCCGGAGCCACAGGAGCCTTACGTGCCTTGAGCTGACGTGTCGATGGCACGTGTCGACTCCTGCTCAGTGCAAAGTCCAACGCCTCGAGTTGCAGCGCTCCAAAACGAAACCCCACATGCAGGTTTGCAATCTATTTCACTGCACTTGCATCCGTTGCACGCGACCTTACGCAATATCATCATGCTCGGTTGCGGCGACCGCCCATCTGGTCTCGACCATCAATGGCGTGCCTGCTGATGGTGCTGACATTGGCCGCATCAGTTCAACTGCTTGTCTGGCTGCGAGACTGACTGGTGCTTGTTGATGTTGCGCCAAGTCGGACTCCGGCTTACATGCAGCATCACGGTTCGTTTGCCAGTTGTGATTGTTGGTTCGTTTGCCAGTTGTGATTGTTGGCCAGTTCCAAGCGAAGCCGCAGTCCTTCGATCAGTCGAGGTTGTGTTGCATGTCAGGTTCTGGGCTGTCATTGGTTGAGAAAACTTTCTACGCCTTGCGGTTGGCACTAACAGCCGCATTTTCAACCCAGAGCCGGAAATCCGCTAATTCCATAAACCGAGATCGCCTCATTACACCGGAACACCCTGACAACTTGACAAGCCGACAAACCCGGAATGCTATAAACCCAGAAAGCCCAGCCCCATCACACGCAGATAAGCCCTGGAATGCGCTCCATCAGTCTAGCCATTGAATAGGAAAAGGCTTTTTCTCAGAATCCGGCGCCCCGCCAGCTCTTGCATGCGCCTCACCAGCCAGCCCTTGTTTTGGGTACCCGGAGCACCCCATCATCCCTCGCATCTGTCGCATCAGTCTTTGTTTTTGAATTTGGCATGCCCCATCATCCCTCACATGCATCGCATCAGTCTCGTATGTTGGGGTCCTGATAATCATTATCCTACTATTTAGGGTACTACATTCGGGTCCCCAGTTTTGGAAACCCCCCATAACTACCCATGAACCCCCAAGTGATGGTCCAGTAGTTCTGCAGGCCAGGCTGTGTCCCGTAATATTGCGGGGACCCCAAAAGGGACCAGCTGTTGAAGTCCTGCACCACCTTAAGGACAATAAACTATGGAAATGATGGGATATTCCTTGTTATGGGTCCAGTAGGATTTATATCGTCAACCCTACTCTAGAGAACTGCCCACATGGTTTTCAGATTGCAGCGTGGCGTGTTGACAATGCTGGTGTGTATTTTGGTTATGTTTACTGAAATCGGGGGTTGGGTTTCAGCTCAGGTTCTATGCCAGTTTTCGGGACGGTAGCTAGTAAGTGCATTACGAGCAGCAAAGTACTCTAATCCACAAACCTTACTACCTGAACCCTAGACCTTAACCCTGAACCCTAGACCCAAAAACCTGAACCCTAAACCGAGGAAGAGAACACGTCGGAGCATTTTGTGCCCGGCTACATGGTGGCCGTTGATCACGAGGCCGGCATCGGAAAGCCTTGTGTGGGCTGCCTGGTTTACGGGCGGAACCCTTCATCTTAGTAAGTATATAGTAGAAAAGACCTTCGCGTCGATTTGTGGCATTCTGAATGTTCCCTGTACTATGTACTCACCTGGCTTAGGGTTTAGGCTCTAGGGTTGGGATCCTTGCACAATCGTTGAACCCAGAACACCAGAACCTCCCTGTTTCCCTGTTTCTCGTCGACTTAAGCTGCCTTCTTAGGGATTAGAGGTTTAGGGTTTTGAGATTGGAAGCCGTGGACGAAACATCCGCAGCCCTACAGTCTCGAATTCGCGATACTAGGCCCGAAAGCTGAATCTAGCAGACTCCACGTAATCCGTGTGTGCGCATGGTGTTTCATAAAATTCATGGGTGCCCTATTGTTGTCCTGGGTCTCTTATAATAAGGATCCCAGAATTTACGGGCGATCAATTTTGGGACCCGCTTTGGTCTTCAGCTTCCATGTTAAGAAACATCAAGACAGCAAAGCCCGGGCTTGCACCGCATAGCCCACAGCCTTGAAGTCCCCAGCCCTTGATAAACCCTAAACGCCCGAAGCCCCTCAACACGCCCCTAGTGCGGAGACTGCAGTAAGCCTTAGTCCTTCCATACCTTCCCAAGCTCCAAGTGCTTAGTATTCCCAGAGGCTCCAAAAACCCTTATTTAAGGAATATACCTTAAATTTTAAATCTTATCAAGGCTCCTTTTACACATAATTTCATGTCTATTCCGTACTTAAGGGGTTTTGGGGCCTATGGGTTTGCGGTTTCACGCAGTCGGGCTTAACATTTAGGGAGACCCATCGAAAGCATTGCAAAAGCTTAAGCGAGCCCAAACCCTCAACCTTAAACTCTGTAGGAACCCTAGAACCCTGAACCCGACACCTTTTTGGAACCCTTGACTCAAGATCCTAAACTAAACTCTAAACGCTACCTTCGGCTACCACACCCTACGTATGCATAGGTTCCTACTATAAACCTTAACACAGAAATTTTTAGGGACCCTACAACAGTAGGTTTTGGTAGTTCTACCCCTCTGGAGATGCACATCCTTGATGGACAGGGCTTCGAGATAAGTTTCTCCAGTGCGTTGTGGAGCTTTTCCAAGATGATGACCTTGGCATTGTGGAGGGTGCTGTCATGGGCAAGCAGGGCATTGAGGTGAACATGCCGGGCAATCTGTTCAAGATTCGCTTCACGATGCCGCCCCTAAACCTTAAACCCTGTACTAAACCCTGAACTCTAAACCCTAGCCCTAGACTCTAAACCCTAAACCCCTAAACTCTAAACCTTAGACTCTACACCCTAAACGCTAAACTCTAAACCTTAGACTCTACACCCTAAACCCTAAACTAGACCCTAAGACCCAAACCCTCAACCCCAAGCGATGGAATTCCGGCACCTCGCTGCGTGCCGACAATAGGGCATTTAGCACTGTTGCCATATCATCTTTACGGTTCCCTTAAAGGGGAGTACAAGGGGTTCCTTCAAAGGGTTCTTAAGGGTTTAGGGTTTAGGATTTGGGGTTTAGGGTTTAGGATTTAAGGTCCATACAATAACTAGTTAGTCCCGCGACCCTCCAAGTATGGAGTTCATTGGACATCACAAGTGTCGGCTAGCCCTCAGCCCGAAACTGCTTATGTAGAAGCCTGAACAATTATTGATAATATTTTCTCAGGGTTTCAAATCTTAATTAGACTGTGAAGCCGCCCAAAACCCTATTCTGATTATTGAGGCCCCTACATTTTCGAAACCTACTATAGATCCCTTCAAGGAACCCTTTTAAGGATCCCTGTAAAGGGAGCCCTACGACAGTAACCCTTACAGGACCCTTTTTAAAGAGAACTCGGCAGGCCGGCTGCGTAGTGGTCGCCCTCCGCGGCACATCCACGGCGCGAGACGCACTGGTGGACCTGGTGTGCGAGGACCGAAAGTGGCATGTTTAGGGTTTAGGCTTTAAGGCAGCTCCTTAGCAGTACGTAGGTACTTGATACAATCACGATACCTGGAACCGGTAACCCCAAACCCTACAAAATAGTTGGTAATAACCCGTTTCTGATGGGTCGTAACCTCCAAAACAGTGGTTTTTTCGATCTCCATTCAGACCTTAAATCCTATGTTTTGAGGGGGATCCTCTGGAAGACTGCCGGCATCTTTGCTTTGGCCCCGGGCTGCACCGTTCAGGGTGCAGCGGTGATGTAAGAAGTCAGGGGTTTAGGGTTTAGAATTTAGGATTTACGGTTTAGGGTTCCGGAGTGATGTATGTCTGCAGGGGGCGGTGCATGCCCGTGCGATTTCAGAAAAGGTTTCTCAGAGCCCATCCTCAATTATCGGGGCCTTCACATTATGGATTAGGGTATCTCCTTGATTGGCCCAATACCCCTCAAAAGCCTTCAATTATCGGGGGCCTCCACATTATGGTTTAGGGTGTATCCTTAATCAAGGGGTAATGGGCTCCCTGGTTTTTTGGCATGGTTCAAGGCTCTTCTTGGAGAAGGGTCGGTAGGACTTTGGAAAGAAGTCGGCAGCACTCAGAGGCTCCGAATTAAGGTACCTTCCTTCGTTCCCTTATAGGACCCTTATATATCCCTTTACGGAACCCTTTAGGGAACCCTTTGGCCTAAGGTATATTCTGTATTCATTTTCCAGAATTAGAACGCCGGCGATGAGTTGTGTGTTTGTCCTCGGCCTGGCTAGGCAATGGATGAGAAACCCTACACCCTTACCATAAACCCTAAGCCCTAAACCCGTAAGCACTAAACCCTAAACCTTGAACCTTAAACCCTAAACTCTGAACCCTAAGCCCTAAGCCGCAAACCCTATTCAGCCTCAACTCAACAACTCTTGGTACAGCGGTTTGGATCATTCGATTTCCCCCCCAAGGGGGTGTTCTAGTGTACTTCCATCATTGGGACCCTTACGGGGGTAGGGGGAGGGGGAGCTGGGGGGTAGGGGGCCGTAATGCCCACAATAAGGCCTGTTCAAGGAAGCCCTCCCCCCTACCCCCCCTAAGGGTCCCTATGATTCCAGAGGAGTGTTAAGGCCACAAGGGACCTCTGGAGTAAACTCTTTCTGAGTCCCTACAAAACCGCGTAGAACCCTATGAAAGCCTTTATACACGCCCCTACAAACCCCGTCGCAAAAAGCCGTATACAGCTTTGATAAACCCTAGAAAGCACCCTACATCTCCATGTTCTTCGCCCAAAATTTGCGACGGCTCGACCCCAAGTCTAAAACCCTGAAACCCTAGCCCTAAACCCTGAATCCCTAAATCCTAACACCCTGTAGTCCTAAAGCCTTAAACCCTAAACCCTAAAACCTAAACCCCTTTGACCCACAAGTCGGTCAGAGCCGCAGGCAGTTCCATGTGAGCTTGCAGGCATGGAAGGCCATTCCACCATAAAATACGGTTGATGACATGGGAGTTTCCGGTGTATTCCTGATTATGGGTGTCGCAGGACTTACATCATCCGGTATCGAGCCCTAATTACCAATCATTTTGGGGACTTTTGAAATCGACATATCCTCTAGAGGGTTGCCCGAAGTGTTTGTTCTACTAGGGTTGTAAAGTTTTTTTGGGTTTCATAGGGTTTCATCATGTTTTATCAGGGCTTCACAGGGTTTTTGTAGATCGTTCTTCTGGGTAGGGATTTTTGCAGGGTTTCCTCGGGCATTCTGTGCGGCTAGGGGGCTGAATAGCTAGTTGTGCGATTTCTTGCGGCTCCTTATCCTACTACCACACTCTCGCTGAGAAGTCAGGTCGGACATCACTTGGAGGGTCGGGGGACTTAGTAACTGATTATTTTAGGGACTTATAAGTACCATAACCCCAATTAGGGTCCCTTTTAGGGTACTTATAAGTCGACTTATTACCTACTTACTAAGTCCCCCGACCCTCCGAGCATGCCCTCCATCATCACATGGGGTCAGCGCAGAACGAGGGGCCGCCACCTCCAAGGATACTGGGTTCGAGTCGGAAGAGGCTGCATACACCAGGCCTTCGAGTGGAACTCGAACAGCTTCAACGCTGGCTCGCTCAACGTGTGCAAGGTGTCCGGGATTGCTGCGAGAACAATAGTTGGCCGCATAGTTGATGTTAAGGCCCGTGTATATACACTAGACTCCCTATGATGGAACCCTTTCCGATCCCTGCTCAAGAACCCGCTTCGGGAAACCTTAAATTTGATTGTTAAGACTTTACCCAGAGAGCCCAATACCCCCCGAGGGGCGTACAGTAGTTTGGAGCTTGTGGTCTTATACAGCTCCATATTCATATGGGTGGTTGTCACAATTATGGTGGTCCGTTTTTGGGTAGCCTGAATATTAGGTGCCGTACTATAATAAGGACCCAAAAAGGGGCCATAATTTTGACAACCACCCATATAGAGTCTATAGTATACTCTTTGGGGCCTCGTAACTGCGACCTTAAATGCTAGATGCCGCACCTCTGAAGCCCCACTTTTCGGAACGGTGCTGACGGGGGTCTTAGGGTGTAGGGCTTTTAGTGCTTCGGTTTGTTTGAAGGGTTCTTAGAGGTTTAGAGTTTAGGGTTTTCAGAGCTTATGGAGCTTGGAGTATCGAGAGCTGAACCATCTGAACCCTTGTAGAATTCTAGGGTTTAGGGTTTAGTCCTGCGGAACGCCTTAGATCTACGATTCAGGGTTTAGGGTATTGGCAAGCCCTATACCAAGCATGAAGAAGAAGCAATCTGTACACCAGTACGTAGAAGCGCTGGATATAAAAAGCCATCTATATAGTACGTACAGGGGTCAGATCAATGTTATTGTAGACGCCGACACTTTTTAATTTATAGTAGGTGCACACCCTACTGAACCTGATAGCCCTATTGAAGCTAGTGAAGCCTCTGTACGACATCCCCGAATCCTAAACTCACTAGCCGAACCTCGAAAGATGGAACTTAACAACTAACCCGGAACCTTCAGGTAGCTTAAGAGACGCAGACGCAGACCTTAGTTCAAATGTCCTGCGTATTCAACTTAGTATCTCGGCTATAGTTGACAGAATACTTCGGTTGATGGTAAAAACCCTGCATTATCCACTATAAGGAATATACCATGATTCCCATAGTTTAGGGTCCTTAGGGTAATGCAGGATTTATATCATCAACCGTTACTCCTCAAAATCGAAAGTCCTCAACGACCATCACCTTGAACCCTGGACCCCAAGTAACCAATCATGGAGATTATTAGCGAACGTTATTGCAGATATAGTAACTATGCCTGCGGTTACTCTTGTCCAGAAATAACGTACTTATAACTAACCTTACAGTCTAAGAATCATGATCCCCCAGAAAGGGATCTTTTATTACGATCCTGCTATACTAAGCTTCTATTGTACCCCGTCTTATCACCTTTATAGGCCTCTCTGTCAAGAGCCCTTTAAAAGTAACCCAGTTCTAACATCATCAAGGGCCCCACATGAAATCGAACATTTCGGGATTCTAAACCCCTATCTATAGATAGAGCCCTTCTCAAGGAACCCTTTAGATCCCAGATTCCCTGGGAAGGCCTCGCCCACGGTGGGATGCTCCGTGCCGCCAAGCGGCTGATGGAGCCGTTGCTGGCGCACGTGAAAGAAGGCGCGGAGGGTGGGGGTACTTGGAGGTTCATGGGTAGTTATAATTGGGGTTATAATAAGTCCCTTAATATGGGTCATAAGTATAGTTACCCGACTTATAAGCCTACTTAGAACTACCCATGAACCTCCAAGTAGAGTGTATGGGAGTTTTCAGTTCTTTGGTTCAGGGTTTGAGGTTTGGTTTGGGGTTGTGGGCTTTGGGTATTGAGGGTCGTGAAAGAGGGCGCGGGGTGAGAGTAGAGGGTTACCATACCTGCAGCCTAAGGAACCTACCTTTTTAGGGTTCCCGAATATGGGGCCATGGGTTTTTTTTTTCGAAGGTGCGGCCAACCCTTGCTTGCGAGGTGCGGCCAAGGGTCCCTGGTGCATGCGGTCCCCTGGTCCTCTGGTCCTTGGTCCTGTGGTTCCCTGGTCCTCCGGTCTGCTGGTCCTCTGGTCCTGTGGTGTCCGTGCCTGCGGTCCCCAGTCCTCTGGTCCTTGGTCCTGTAGTCCTCTAGCCCTCTGGTCTGGTGGTCCTCTGGTCCCGTGCTCTCCTGGTCCCGTGGTTTCCTGGTCCTGCGGTCCGCCGGTCCCTCGGTCCCGCAAAAGCAACAAGAAAGCAAACAAGGAATAACACAAATAAAGCACAACCCCAGAAGAAAGAAAAGCAGAAGAAAGATGATGAAGGAAAGAAAGCCAGGAAGGAAGCACAAAAGAAAGCAAGAAAGCACAGGAGCTAGCAAGGAATGAAAGAGAAACAAGAACAGGAACCCATTTTTGTTTGTGCCCTTTTTTTTGGCCCTCTTTCTTTTGCTCCCACGTCCTGTTATTTACACAGGGAAGGAAGAAAGCAAGGAAAAAAGGAAGGAGGAAGGAAGGAAGGACGGTAGTATTTCAGTAATATATATATATATATATATATATATACATACATAGTATACATAGTACATGTTGTATATATAGTATGTATACTATATATATATAGTTTGTACAGTAAAGATAATATAATATAATATAATATAATGGAATATAATATGATATAATATAATATAATGTAATAAAATATAATGTAACATAATATAATATAGTATAATATAACATAATGTAATCTAATATAATGTAGTATAATATATTATAATGTAATATAATATAATATATTGTAATGTAATGTAATATAACATAATATATTATAATGTAATATAATGTAATATAACGTAATATAATGTAATATAATGTAATATATTGTAATCTAATGTAATCTAATGTAATCTAATGTAATCTAATGTAGTATAATATACTGTAATATATTACAACAGAATGTAATATAATAAAGAAATACAATATATAAAGATATAATATAATATAATATACATAATATAAATATAATAATATAATATAATATAGAATAGAATATCATATAATAGAATAGAATATCATAAAATAGAATATCATAAAATAGAATAGAATAGAATATCATATAATATAACAGCATAGAATAGAACATAATAGAATATAATACAATATAACAGAACATCATAGAATATAATAGAATATCATAGAATATATAGAATATAATATAACATAAAAGATTATAGGATAATATAATGGAATTTAATAGAATTGAAAAGAATATAATATAATGTAATATAAGAGAATAGAATAGAATAAAATAGAAAAGAATATAATATAAGAGAATATAATATAAAATATACCGTATATAGAGTCTATATAGTTTGTTCGTATATATATATATAGAGTTTATTTATATATATATAGTATATATAGTATATATAATATGTATAGTATATATACTATATATAGTATATATAGTGTATATAGTATATATAGTATATTTAGTGTACATAGTATATATAGTATATATATATATACAGATATACATAGAGTTTCAATTATATATATATATATAGTATATGTAATAAGTACAGGAGATATAACCTTAGTATATATAGTTTATACAGTATATATAGTATATATAGTATATTTATAATATATACATATTTATATAGTATATGTAGTAGAGTTAGTATATATAGTATATATAGTATATATAGTAGATATAGTAGATATTATATTATAAAATTGTATATATATATATATGTAGTATACATAGTGTAAATAATATATATATATATATATATATATATATATATATGTATTTATAGTATATAGTATATATATATATACACAGAGAGAGAGAGTACATATGTGTGTATATAAATATATACATATATATATATACATATGGAAGGCCTATTATTTTGGATCTTGTTGTTGAAATTTTTGTTTGGTGTTTTTCCATGGTTTTCCTTCGGGAAACACTATTTTCCTCACGTTTTGGACAGATTTGGTGTGCTTTTCTTGGTTTTTTCCACCTGAAACGAAAAGAACCCAGGAAGACAGAACGAAACACCCCAGAACAAGGACCAAAGCAAGGAAGAAGAACAGAAAGAAAGAAAAGATAGAAGGAAGGCAGACGGTTGGAAATTCAGGTTCGGAACCCAGGTTCAAACCTGGGTTTGAACCTAGGTTCTAATTCGGGTTAGAACCCAGGTTCAGAACACGGATTTTCTCGGGTTGTTGATTCAGCGGGGTTAAGCGCGAAGCAACACAATCAATCATGAATGACTTGGAAGTTCTCTTGAGCCACGAAGTAATCAACAATAACGTGTTTGCCAACCGGTCGTTTGAGCCGCCACGAAATAAATAAAACCGTGTTCGCCAACACAAAAAAAAGAATAAAACCAGACAACACTGCTTCAGGGGGGTTTAACGTGAAGAAGACAAAATCAATCCTGAAGGATTTAAAAGGTTTGCAAATGGGGGGCTGCGCCCCCCCCAACCCCCCCGCTTTTTTTAGACTAAACTCCCCCGCTCTCTAAAGCCACACAAGAAAGGGAAAGCCAGACAACCACGCTCCAGGGGAGTTTACCGCGAAGAAAGCACAATCAATCCTGAAGGGTTTAACAGCTTTGCAAATAGGGCGAGTTCCCCCCCCAAACCCTCGCTGTTTTAGACTAAACTCCCCGCTCTCTAAAGCCGCGAAGAAATGAACATAAACGTATTCGGCAACACACAAGAAGGGGAAAGCCAGACAGCCACGCTCCAGGGGGTTTAACGCGAAGAGCAGCAACAACAACAGCAACCAAGACGACGACCACGACGACATCAACGATCCCACCACCGCCAACGACGACAGCAACGACATCAACGACACCACCACCGCCACCAAGGCAAATAGTCTTGGAAATGGCTGCATTTCCCATTATTTTTTCTTTAGTTTTTCGTTGATCCCTGGATCTAATTTGTTTTTGATGATGAGTTTTTTGATGCCTCACCCCGTCCACAGGGATCCTGCCCCTCGAAGCGCCCGCGCTGTGGTGCGGCGCGACCCCGATGAACCCTCTACAGGGATTCTGTGTGTCGCAGCGCTGGCGCTGTCGTGCGGCGCAAATTCTTTACGTCGCCGATGAACCCTCTACAGGGATCCTGCGTGTCCAACCTGAACAAATCCTTGGCCGCACCTCCGAAAAAAGAGGGTTGGCCGCACCTCCGAAAAAAAAAAAAACCCCGCCCCGAATATGAACTCTTTATACAAGTCCTTAAAAAAGATGGGTTATTCGGGGTTAAGGTAGGTATAAGGGTCCCTGTAAGGGTCAGGGTTACTTTCAGGGCTTCTGGAGGGACTAGAAGTCGTCTACCATAGGTATCGGCCTCCCTTTAGGCGTTGCTTTCAGGGTTTCTTTAAGGGTTTGGTTTTCGGCTTGAGGACTCATGCTCTTGGGTTTACCCAGAGCCGCCAAAACCCATTAAGGAATATACCTTAGATTATAAAGGGAACTCCAGAAAGTTGGATAATTTGCCTTAAAGGGGTTACGATAATGATATTCCAACTTTCTGGCTTCTACTGTAAGCTCTGGGTAGGGGTTTAGGCTTTTGGGTTTTGGGTTTTGAATCTAGCAGGTTGGCATCAGTAAAGGGGTTCTCTCAAGGGTTCTTTCAAGGGTTCCTTCGAGGGTTGCTGGAAGGATTGCCATAAGGGCTCTTTCAAGGATTCCGTGAAGGGTTATCATCAGAGTTGCTTTAAGGGTTTTTAGGAGGGTTTCTTCGAGGCTTACGACAAGGGTTCTCTCGAGGGTTACGGTTACTGTAAGGGTTATTTCAAAGGTTCCTTTCATGCTTCCTGTCAGGGTTACTGGACGGGTTTAGGAGTTGGGGGCCTGGGGAGAGGGTGTGAGCTTCTTCGCGAGCTTTGAGGATTTAGAGATCGGCACCTAGCGTTTGGCCCAAACCCTAAACCCCAAACTCCAAACCCCAAGCCCGAAATCTTGAACCCTAAATCCGATAATCTTGAACCCTAGATCCGATCTTAAACGCTAAACACACTAAACCCTAAGCTCTAAATCCTACACCCTAAACCCCAGACCCCAAACCCAAAGCCCACGGCTCTCGGTCGGAGGTTAAGGGGCGGGTGTAGTCCGGATTGCGGGCAATGGTCATCTAGGTTCCTAAGTAGTACCCTTTTGAAGGGCTCCTTCAAGGGGTTCTATAAGGGATCCTTACAGGGTTCTATAAGGTTGAACATGGTGACCCTGAACAGGTAGAAAGGGTTTTGGGGTTAATGTTGAGGCCTTAATAATCAGAATAGGGTTTTGGGGTAAGGAGCCTGCAAACTAGTATAGGTAATGATTATGGCAGATATATTAGCCACTCAATAATCAAGGAGGCAGCGGAGCTATTATCCAGGAGATTGTTACTACGGTTGATGATATAAATCCTGCATTACCCTATCAAGGAATATACCATAATTCACATAGCTTAGGGTCATTAGGGTAAAGCAGCATCTATATTATCAACCGTAGTTCTTCAAGCATGTAGTGTCGTCACTTGGCTTTGGTTGGAGGATGGGTTCACAGAGTGCATATAACCTTGCGGTTCTGCATTTTTATCTAGGCCCCCCCGCGGCAATTCGCAGAACCGACCGTCAACTGCCTTTATTGCTGGAAATGCCACGGGCAGAAAGATGACCTCTACCCTCATACTTGGAGGGTCGGGGGACTTATTGGGGTTATGGCACTTTTAAGTCCCGAAAACAGTTACTAAGTCCCCCGACCCTCCAAGTACCGGGGTTCTATGCTTGGTCGCAAGCCTCCAAATCTTAACATCTGAAGGCAGGACTGGCAGGAAAGCAAAATCTCAGGTTTCGAGCTTCTGGCCCTAAATAAAAACCCGAAACCCGAACCCCTAAACCCTAAACGGCCCTAAACCCTCAACCATATGAAGCTCCAGAGTTTAAGTCTTCAGCGTAGAGAACGGCCATGTCCAAAAACCCAAACCCACGCTCGAATGTTGGGGCTCGGGTAATCAGCAGCATGACTCCCTTGATGTGCTTATATACCTGAAACGGACCCCAATCGACTAGATTCCAACCGTTCAAGCCTCTCTAATGTATGGAGCCTTAAATACTATTCGAAGCAAGTTTTACCCCTGAAGCAAACCCCGGGGCAGGCTTGTCCCTGCTGGCTGCTGAGCGGGCTCAGGCAAGTTGAGAGGGAAACTGAACTCAGGGTTTGAGGTTCAGGGTCTAGGAGTTAGTGCTTCGGGCCTTGTGTTTAGGGTATAGGGCCACGATGCAAGGATGAAACAAGGTAAGGCTGTTCGAAACCCTAAACTCCGAACCCAAGCCCGAGTCCCTGAACTCTATAGTCTCCTTGGAAGTAGTTTTGTTTTTGTTCATATAAAACGCAAGAGACTATCAAACATATGGGTTGTATTATGGTTCTAAGGGGGATGCAGAACTTACGTGTGCTGGAGAAGACCATGCATTGAGCTGATTCAGGAGGATTTGACATGTGGAGAGGGACATCAAGGCTCATCCTGACAGGGCGCACTCGTGTGCTACAAGTGCTTCCGGCGGGCTGTGGTCTCCACCGCAAAGTAGCTACAACTCCGGACCCGTCGCCTAAATAGCCTCAACCGTCGAAACGGTGCCGTTCGAGGCCGCGCAGCTGGAGGAAGAACGTACAAGCAGCGTGCGATGCGCTCGGACTGAATTTGCGTTGTACTTTCCGCTATATTGCATGTAGCCGCAGCTCCGCTACATCCCTGATGTGCAATCAGTGCCTGAGTGTTCTATGGACGCCCTTCTGTACGGGGGTGCAGCCGAGGGCTTAATGGTCCACTGGATCAGGTGTCGGCACAGGCGAAGTCCATGCCAAGTCTCGAGACACGACCCGTGCTTAGGGTTGAGGTTCGAAAAATTTGGCACCAAGTTCAATAAGCGACCGCGAAGAGCGGGACGAAGTTCAAAATGGGATCCGTTTCACAGACCCAAAAGCAACCCCAGATAGAACTCAATGAAGCCCTTGTTTGCTTTTCCTGTAAACAGATGGTTTTAGTATGGACCACTGTAAAATGCTGAAAGTAAGCATCCTCATAAAACCCGTTCCGAAGACCGCATGTAGAGCCCCGTTGCGAATGGCGCGGACTCCGATATCCCGTTTGAGGAAGCAGGTAGGGTCTAGGGTTCAGGGTTATGAGTACCTTAATAGAGGATCGGATATAACTTAGGGATACTTAGAAATAATTTTTAATCTTTTGTTATTATAATCCCTAAGAAGCAGCTAAAATCATAATTTTTGCTAGGGTTCTAAGTTCAGTATAGATATATAAGTGTTCATGACTATATTTATCGTGTTCACAGCACTAGCTCAGTCCCAAGATCCTTCAATTCAAGTAAGCAGAATCCTCAACCCGAAGCCCCTAAACCCTAAGCCCTAAACCCTCAAGGAGGGCTTCGGGAGTTTGGGGCTTGGAGGGCTTTCACACACCCCAGGCTGCAAATTCCAGGCTGTTAAACTCCTTTAGAATACAGGAGTCTGACATTGGGTAAATACAATGCCGTTTTGGTCCTGGTATCGTACTACTGTAACCAAAAACCGTATTCCGGGATTTTAAGACCGCTAGCAGTATGTAATTCTCAGAGCTTGCTGCTTACGGGGCCTTGGTGCCAGGGGCGGTCGACGTCCACATTTGGCACCGACGTACTCGTCACAGGCACTGGATGGAGGGAGGAGAACGGGCACGTCACTTCACTATTTAGTCTAAAAGTTAGTCATCCTAACCTCTATCGATTTGTAGCGGACTGTAGTCTAATAGGGTTGGAATAGTTTGTGGTGAAAGTCTAGTACCTTTTTAGCTTCGCATTATATACCTATACCCACCCAAAGAACCTTGCTCCAAGTAGCATCCCCATTTGTTCTTAGTTCAGGGTCTAGGGCAAAGCTGAGTACTCCCCCTAAATTGTGCTGCTTAAGTCCCATCAGCAATGTTGCAAGTTTCAGGGTCTTGGTTCGTTGGTACGGATAAGGCTTAGCACAGTTCCTCCTTGGGAGCTATGCTCATAGAGCTATGCTCATAGAGCTGCAAATGCGGTTTAGGAAACCCACACTGTAAACCCAGACAGACAAGCTTTGGTCTGAACCGGCACCTGCGAGGCCACTCGCTTGGGGGCGGAGTTGCTGCCCTTCTTGCGGCCTTGTGGCGAGCAGCTTGGTGTCGAATTGTTTGGGTCCAAAGGCCCCTCCTAGCCAGACAAGTACCCCAGCTATTCATTGCCGTGGGTTTCCGTGTTTACGGTTGAGGGCTTCGGGTTTCAGGCTGGTTCCTTGAAAACAGACAGCCCCGAGTTTTCAGATACTCCGAACTGAGGGTCAAGGAGCCGCATAGACCCTTTATTCAGAGACATGTCTTGAATAAGAACGAATAAGAATGTTTCGGCCATTAAAGTTTTTAACATGCGTTCTTCAACTAGGGGTTATTGGGCCCGAGATACGCTGAGAAGTCTGGGGACGTTTGGGCTGGGCGGAATCAATACTATCAGCGCCTTAATAATTAAAATAGGATTGTGTGGTGTAGCATATTCTATTTTATAGTTCAGAGCCCCCAAAATATTATTGCTAATTATGAAGGCTTCTATGTTATAATCTTTAACCCCCAAGCCCCAACCTTTCCTGTGACCTCATGAGCTGACAATATTTACGGAAGCTTCAATAGTTAGTAATGTTACCCCTTAAAGTTCTTTATTATACTCGTAGTACATACGTACCCCCAAGACCGCATTCTAGTCATGCCTATATCAAGCCTTGAAGCCTTCATTTTGGAAACTTTTCAAGAACTGTTTACAAGGAGGCTTTCTCCCTTGATTAAACCAGGGAATCCCAGAACCCTAAACCCGAAACCCTCAACACTAAACCCACTAAACCCTTAAGCCCCTAAACCGTGGAAACCTAAACCCCCAAAGCGTGCACCCCCACACCCCCAACCGTGACCCCAAAGACCAGGCGCCAAACCTTAAATCTCGAGTCCTCGGCGTCCGAGGATGCAGCAGCATTGCCGGTTGGATGCAGCATGCGCTGCGTCACTTTTGGCTGTCCACAGGTGGGGCCTGCGACCCAGAGAGCCCAATACCCCTGGGTTCCTACTATCATTATAGTACCCTTATTCATCCCTTATCGTAACCCTTATAGACCCCTTTAAAGGAACCCTAATTTGAAACGCTGCGCGTCGTCCGCCTCGGCGCGGCTGTACGCGCATGCGGCGAGTGGCTACTATCTGCAGCAAGCTCTTGTAGGAAAAAAGTAACAGTTGGAATCGCACTTATAGTAAAAGTAATGTTCATAGCAACACGAAGCAGGATGATTGTGAGTAGTATTAGTAGTGGTAGTATCAGTACGAATTTTGGTGTCGTCATTCCGAAACACTGGATACCAAGACTCTCGCAAGCGGCGGGATGCCTTAAGTATGGGCCGTTGAGGCTGTGGATTTCGTGGGCGTCTTGGATTAGGGAAGCATCACAGCCTTTTCAACCACGTTACTCCGCCTATCCCAACGAAAGGGCGTCTAAAACAAGCCTGAGACGCAAAGCCATCAATTCGATACCAACATAGGGGCCCAAACAATGATTAAGACTTTGCTGGGTTTTTTGATAGAGTGAGAGTATATTGAAGTCATTAAGGCCTTGCAAGAAATAGAGACGGCAGCCATGCATGGCCGCTGGGCGCCACCGGAGCCGGTGGTGCAGCCTTAAAGGTGAGCCCCAACACATAAAGATGCTACATTGCAGTCCCGTGTCGTCGAAAACTCCAGAAAGCTGCACGAGGAGGGGCGGTAGGGAAGGGGGGGGGGGGGGGGGGGGGGGGGGGGGGGGGGGGGGGGGGGGGGGGGGGGGGGGGGGGGGGGGGGGGGGGGGGGGGGGTGGATGGAGCTCAGTGACACGTTTCCTTTGGTGTGGGGTCACTGAAAAGGGGATTAAGAGGTGGGGAATAGAGGGAATCCGAATAGGAACCTCTGACCGCTTCGGCCGGGGCCGAGGCGAATAAAGGCCCAAGGTTTCTTAATCAGGTTCCTACCTTTTTCTAGTACCCTTCTAGATCCCTGAAAGTAACCCTTATAGACCCTAAACCCTAAATCCTAAACCCTAAATCTTAAACCCCTAATCCCTAAACCCTAAACCCTAAGCCCTACACCCTAAGCCCTAAACCCTAAACACTGAAGGATCCTCCTAGTCCTAGGATTCAGCTAACCTAAAGACTTGCACTGACTGGGGTTTCGGGTTATGGGTTTAGGGTTTAGGGTTTAGGGTTAAGGGTTTATCATAGTCCTAGGATTTAGCAAGCCTAAAGACTCGCACTCAGAAAGCTGAATAATTCTAGAGGCCTGCGCAGACGCCCAACTAAACCCTTGAAGGAACCCTGCCCTTAAAGGGAACCTTACAGTTGCCCCTTAAAGGAAGCCCACAAAAGGTACCTTTCGAGGCATTCAGCTTCTTGACCTGTAGCCCTCAAGCCCTAGTCCCGAGACCCTAAAAAAACCTTGCAGGAACCCTCCCTAAACCCTATAACCCTAAGCCCTAGAACCCTCAGCCTGCAAACCCTAAACCCTAAACCCTATGAACCCTAAACCCCTAAACCCTAAACCCTAAACTCTAAAACCCTAAAATCTAAACCCCTAAACCCTGAAACCTAAACCCCTAAACCCTAAACCCCTCAAACCCTGAAACCTTGTAGGAACCCTCCCTGCGAGCCGGGAGGTCCTGGATGCGAGCCACGCAGTGGCTCTCTCCAACTTCACCACGAGCAGCCTGCCTTCAAGGGTTGCTTTACGGGGGACTTAGGCACTTATAAGTCCCTAAAGTACTAAGTCCCCCCGACCCTCCAAAGTAGAGCTTGAACCATAATATTCGGGCCCATCTTAATGAAGGTATATTCCTTAATTCGGGAATTTCCCTTGAACCAGAAAGTGAAGGACCCTATAATCCAAGGTATATTCCTGAATTAAGGGGTACTGGGCTCTCTGCTTGGAGGTTCATGGGTAGTTCTAAGGGTTCCTTTAAGGGCCCCTTTAAAGGGGTCTACAGGGATTCTATAAGGGTATAGGGTTTAGGGCTTTACTTAGAGGTTCATGGGTAGTTATAACGAGCAGCTTGCCTTCAAGGGTTGCTTTACGGGGGACTTAGTAAGGGTTCCTTTAAAGGGCTCTATGGGGGTATTATAGGGTTTAGGGTTTAGGGTTCAGGGACTTAGTCAGTAGGTAGTGAGTAGAGTTATAAGTACAGTTATAAGTACCCTAAAAGGGTACCTAATTGGGGTTATGGCACTTATAAGTCCCTAAAATAGCCAGTTACTAAGTCCCCCGACCCTCGAAGTAGATATTAAAGCTCCTAGAACCGATTTTAAGGTTTAGTGTTTACGAATGTTGGGTTTCCGTTTTCGGGAACGCTGCGCCTGTGATTTTTATGTTCTCACTGGGCCAGCTTTCTGGGCGGTATCATCCCAAAACGTAGAACCCTTAAAACCTAAATGTCTTCTTGGTTCAGGGTTTTAGGATTAAGGTGCATTGTTTTGCGTGCGGGATTTAGGGTGTAGGGCTTGAAGTTTAGGTATTCGCGGTGTTGTACTGACTGGCTCTCAACGGTTCTACCTGGCTACCTGAACATACACCAAACAAAAAAGGATGTACCAACCCCTTTAAGAAGGAAAATGATAGCACATAACAAACCCCCTTTATGAAACCCCTAAACCCTAAACCCTAAACCCTGAACCCTAAACCCCAAAGCCTAACCCCCTAAGCCCTAAACCCTAAACCCTATCCAGGCTGTTGAGTGGTACACTTTTTTACTTTCAGGTTTCGGGGTTTTTATTATAAATAAGAAGCCTAAAAAAGTATATACTTTTCCCAGTGGGTTACTGAGCAGCCTAGCTATAAATAGAGCCCTTAGCTCCCAAGGCTAAGGCGCCAGTCTTCCCCGAGGTGTCGTTCTTGGCGACGACCTCGTTCCCAGACTGAGCCTGACGACGGCCGGAGTCTTGGAGAAGAGTGTCGACTAAAGGGGCCTCAATAATTACCAGTACTATTTTAGGCGTTCCTTTGAAGGGATTAACTCTACTATTTTGGGGTTCCTTGTCTTAGTTATAGTATTGTATACCCGAAAACCATATTTTAATTATTAAGGCCCCTACATTAGTGCTTAGGGTTTAGGGCATGAAGGTGTTTAAGAGTTTAGTGCTTAGGGTTTAGGATCCGTGAGCATGTTTAGTGGGTTGTTGCCGATTTCCGTGGTGTGTTTATCGTTTCTTCCACCGGAGTTGGCGCATCTCGTTCATCCAGTTGCATGGAAATCTCAACAAGCTTTCTCTTGCTTTCGCTCCAACAAAGTCAATCTTTATGTGAATAGAGAGAATTTAATTTATTTTCGTCTCCCTTCTGCAAATCGATTTGGTGTTTTTCTTTCGTATACGTGTTTGCCCACGTGCCGTACGTGGGCGGCGGCGCTTGAGGCCGTCGCCCACAGGTATGGAAGGTTGCCTCCCCGGGGCCGGGGACCACCCTAAACCCTAAACCCCAAACCCGAATCAATGAACCCTAAACCCGAAACCGTTTCTTTTGGGGCGCCAGGAGGGCCCAGGCAAGAGCAAGCCCTGCTCTACTTGGAGGGTCGGGAGACTTCGCAAAGAAAGGAAGTAATAAGCTGTTAAGTCCCTTAAAAGGGATCCTAAATGGGGTTATGGTACTTATAAGTCCAGAAAATATCTACTTACCAAGTCCCCGACCCTCCAACTACCCTGGCCCCGCAGCCTCTACACGTGTTTGGCAGTGTCTTGCTTTAACGGCCACCCCAAGGAGAGAGAGAGAAGTAAAGCTTCATATAGAAGTGTAGACAATAGTACACAGGCTTCCACAGCTCATGGTAGTACGGTGCGCTCGACACAGCCCTGTCGTAAGATGCTGTCGCCCACGCACTACGGCAAAGTTCAACACGACTGGGGGACTCACAGGGTCCGACATGATGGCAGAGGCCATTTCAGCATCCTCCAGTGGCGCAGCCGGGCACTTCCGTCAGATGAAAGGGGGGGGCCACTGTGCAGGAAGAGAAACGCTTGATGAGGCGCCAGTTCGACCGGCAAGTGGAAGACCTCAAGCAACGACATGCTGACTCATTGCGACTTGCCAAACTTGAGGGCAAGGCTGCCCTCGACGACATGGAAAAGCAAAAAGTCGCAGCAGAGCGCAAGGTGGCAGACTTGGAGAAAGATAAGCTGGCGTTGGAGAAAGATAAGCTGGCAGAGAAGCAGAGGGCTGAGGCGGCCGTGGCCGGTTTGAAGAGGCAGGTTGGGGACTTGCAGGTGAACGACAAAAAGCAAGCGGATTATATCCGGGTGCTCGAGAATGATATGAAGAACTACGTGCAGGCAAAACCTAAACTTTAAACCCTAAACCCCGAAACCCTAAATCCCTAAACCCTGAACCCTACGCCCTAAACCCTAAACCCCGAAACCCTAAATCCCGAACCCTAAACCCTCCACCCTAAGCCCTTATCCCTAAACCCTAAACCCCAAACCTCAAACCCTAACCCAAATCCTGGGCTTCTCAGGTGCAGGACCTTCGGGAGGCCTTGCTGCGCCTGAACGATCCACAGGCCTGCAGCTTCAGGGGGTCTTGAGGGCCTTGTGCTTCGAAAATATTTGGTACGTAAGGGTTCCTTTAAAGGGTTGCTATAAGGGTACTATAAGTGTTCCTGTAAAGGGCTCTACAAGAGTTTTGGGGTTTAGAGTTTCCGAAATTAGGGGTACCTTATTTTGGGTCCTTATAACAGGGGTCCTACTATTTATATTGGGGTCCTCTATTTCGGAAACTCCCATATGTGGGTTTAGAGTTTGGAGGTTAGAGTTTAGGCCTTAGGATTCAAGGTTTTCGCTTCCGCTGTGTATGATGCCACCTCCACCACCGACTTGGCTACGCTCAAGCAATCGTGGGGTTCTTCGAAGCTTGGGTCTTACGGATTTTCCTTGGATGAATCGGTTGTATCAGTTTGAATTTCTTTATCGTGTTTATTGTAGGTTTTTGCCAGGTTTCGGAGGGCATTGCAAGAGGTATATAGATGTTGGAAAACAAGAAAAGACGGACACACACGCACACACGGCTCCAGACCCGCAGCCCCAACGCACCAAAACAGCACAGAACTTCTATCTCCAACTCCTACAGCCCTAAAGCCTTTTTTCCAAATCCTAAAGCCTTATCTCCAACTGCTAAGGCCTCCCAAGCCCTAAAACCCCAAGCCCCAAACCCTAAACCCTCATCGAACCTTGCTCGGAACCCCTACAGGAACCACTCCAAAACTCCTTAAACATATGCTTGAATTCACCAGAATAGGGACCTTGACATCGCTTAAGGTATATATTCATTCCTTGATAAAAAGGTTTTGGAGTCTCTGGGAAAAGCGTAAACCCCATAATTAGCAAACCCTGAAACCTTCAATAAGCCCTAAACCCCAAATCCTGAAACCCTAAAGAAACCCTAAGCCCTAAAACCCTAAAGAAGCCCTAAACCCTCAAGCCTGAACGCCTAAACCCCGAATCCCTAAAACCCGCCCTAGACCCTAAACCTAAACTCCTAAACCCTTGATCCCTAAAACCCTACAGCCCCAAAACCCTAAAGCCCTACTAAACCCGAACCCAGAAGATCCAAAACCCCTTCATTAAGGAGTACACCTTAAATTATATTAGGAACGTAGTAGCTGAGTGGATACACTTTTGGGATAATACTACCCACTGTAAAACTGAAAGTGTACACTTTTTGGGGCTTATGAACTCAGCAACTAAGGGGACCCTAAAATGATTCAAGGTATATTCCTTAACGGGTTTTGGAGCCTCTGGGAAAGCTTCGCTAGTCCTACGGTCTGCCCCAAGAGCTGGGGGCCAAAGCTCTGGCGAGCCTCGCACAAGGCGGGGGGCGGCTTAGAGTTTGCGGCTTTAGGGTTTAGGGTTGAGGGTTTAGTTTAGAGTCTAGGCTTAGAGTTTGCGGCTTTGGGGTTTTTAGGGTTTAGGGTTGAGGGTTTAGCTCAGAGTTTAGGCGTAAAGTTTGCGGCTTTAGGGTTATTAGGGTTCAGGGTTGAGGGTTTAGTTTAGAGTCTTTCGGGTTGTGGGTTTGAGGGATTAATTTATAGTTTAGGGTGTAGGGTTGAGGGATTAGTTTAGAGTTTAGGGTTTAGGGCTGAGGGTTTGGTTCAAGGTTTAGCGCGTTTAGGGCTTAAGGTTTAGTTTCGGGTTTCGGGTTTAGGGTTTTCTTTAGGGTCGAGGGTTTAGGGCTTTAGTTTTTGCGTTGTAGGATTATCTTTTTTTCGGGTTTGGATTTTGCTTTGTTTGTTGGTTCCGGATCTCGGAGAAGTATTGGTTTTGCTTGCCTTCTAAGGCCAATGGAGTTCTGAAGGGGTGAATTGCTGTAAGGGGCTTCGGGGGTTTAGGGTTTAGGTGAGAGGTGAGCTCCTGCCTTGCCAGTGAGATTCCACGGGAGAGCAAGGGGTTGTGCGTCAATTGCAGTGCTTCCAGGAAAGCGATGCAGAGCTGCTGCATTGTCCAGCACTCCAAGCAAGCAGACCGTTCACAAAGTTGCACAGAACCTGTTTCTCCAGCCTGACAAGCCTGTGCAAGAACTGCTGCCCTACAATCTAAGTGATCGGGACTTGTTTCGTGGGAAGGTACCGCAGGCGCACGATTGGCTGAGAGCTAGGTCCGTTGTTCGAAACCCGGAATCCTGGAACGAAGCCACTGCACGTTACAAAACCGAAGACTATGCAACTGGCAAACCCTGCACTGTGGAGGGCAAAAGCTTCTTTGCCGCAAGGTTGCGGTTTAGGGTTTAGGGGGCTGTAGGGCTTTAAGGTTAGAGCT
Source organism: Symbiodinium sp. CCMP2592 (assembly GCA_905221615.1). Taxonomy (NCBI): domain Eukaryota; class Dinophyceae; order Suessiales; family Symbiodiniaceae; genus Symbiodinium; species Symbiodinium sp. CCMP2592. Next base: position 285,328 of record CAJNDT010000061.1, read on the forward strand.
TCAGGAGGTTTGGGGTTTCAGAGTAGGTTTTAAGGTTTAGGGCCTCAGGTTTGGCGTTTCGCGCTTTCAAGGGGTTAAATTTAACTGCTTTTGAAAGTTGAATGCTCATATATGCTTATGGCACCCTCATCGAGCTCTTATATATATATATATATATATATATATATATATATATGAATTCTTCAAGCCACCATTCAAAGTCTGACAATGAACCCTTTGAAAGGAACATTTACGGGAACCCTGGAAGGAACCCTCAACCCCAAACCCACAGCCCTCAACACCCCACCCTCACCTCCTTCGGAGGTGGAGTGGCAAGCCAGGGTAGCCTGGCAGCTGCCGGGGCCCTCAGCAGAACTACTGTTGATGATATCAAATCCTTGCATTACCCTTAGGGACGCTAAACTATGGGACTTATTTTATATTCCTCATGGCATAATACAGGATTTATCTCATCAACCGTATAGGGTTGCGATAGGGTTTAGGAGGGGGTTTAGGGTTTAGGGTATGGGGCTTGCAAGGCAGTTTATAGGGTGCTATTTGTTTTTTTCGGTAGGGTTTAGTGGTTCAAGGGAAATGTTGTTTATCGGGTTCTATAACAGACTTTTATATGATTCATCATTCTATTGGGGTGTTTAGGGCCACAAACACGTGGGTGTATGTATCGATGGAACGGTTCTTGCCTTGGAATGCCGCGTTGTGACCATTAAACCTAGACCCTAAACCCTAAACCCCGAATCCCAAAACATAAGCCCTGAAGCCTAGACCCTGAATCCAGAGTGAGATTTGGACGTGCGTCGGGTGCGGCAATGGCATTTGCACCGGCCGGTACAGCCGAACATGTCGATTCCCACCTGGGGCTGATATCTGCAGTCGTTGCAAAGAGATTTTAGACTCTGGCCGTAGCCCATTCGAATGTTCAGTGCCATTCTGCCTCACGTGACCACGCCCGGTAGAGGACTGAGATAGCCCAATAGTATGGCCATTTTTCCTCTCTCGCCTACAACCCTACTCTGATCCTCACGGCCCCTAAACTAAGCCCCTGCAACACCCTGAGAGTAACCCACAGACCCCGTTGTAACATCCCTTCAACAGGAACCCTGTTTCATCATTCAGGCCCCTACATTACAACAAAAGAGCTGGCAAAACCACTGACGATGTCCTGCGCAAGTTGAGCAACCTCGCAAGTCGTAGGGGTTTCACTGCTCTTCCAGGAGTTTCCGCACCATTCCAAGACCATTGGAACCTTTGAAAGCTGGAGACGTCTCTTGAGCCGTGCACCCGAATATCACAGAGCTTTAAATCCTGAAGCCCTAAACCCGTTAACGCCATAGCCCCAGCATCGGTAAACCTTAAAGCCACCAAAGCCAATCCGGAACCTTAAACAGCCTTAAACTCCAAAACCCCCAAACCCCCAAACCCCTAAACCCCTAAACCCCAAACCCCAAAACCCCTGAACCCCCAGCCCTAAGCCGCTTCACGGCGCTTGATTGAAAGCTTCCACTCTGCCCATGTCCGAGGCACACACTGCAGTGGTAGCCTCGGGTTCCAGGGGCGAGACGAACAGGAGCCTGGGCAGTGGGTGTGGTGAGTTCGTTCAAAGGGTTGAGTTATTTTGCGTTGAGATTTCTTTCATTGAGGTCGTTTAGCTTGTGCAAAGATGTTTCTCGGGGCTTTACGGGGCGGGTTCTGGTCAGGATTAATTAAGGAGGAGTTTGCGAGTCTTTGTTGGGCACTTGCTGTTGGCGGCATTCCCAGTTCGGTGACTACATGACGTAGCATAGGAGCCCTCTGGAGCGGGTTCCTTGATATAACCTTACGATAAACCGATAAACCCCCTAAAACCCTTTGCTTTTTGTCACTAACAAGATTCTTGAGGTGCCTTGGCTGGGCGACGAAGTAACCCTAAACCCTAAACCCTATCGTGTGTGTTTGAGGGAGCCTGGTAGGAGCTAAAACCGGATGGGTAGTTGTCTAAATTAGGGTCCCTTTCAGGGTCCTTTTTATCAGGGTGCCGTACTAATCCTACTCTAGAGAACTACCCATATTATGGCCCTAGAGCAGTACATGCTCTATACTTCCACGCTTTCTGTTCTGCGGTATGATATGTTTAAATCCTTCTTGATGTTGACCTGCTAAGCCCGGAACACAAAAACGAAGGCTGTTCCATGTTGGGGTGTTGAGCAGCGACCTACCCTAGGGCTTCAACGATCACCTTTACTAATCTCGGGGTTCCTTCTTGCAATTATAGTATCACGGACCCTAAAACCCTATTCTAATTATTCAGGCCCCTATGTTACCTTCGTCAACTTTGCCGAGATCGGGTGAACGTATACTTCTGGTGAAAATACGAACCCAAAGCCCTGGAACTGGAAAACCCTAGGCCCTATCCTTATGTACGAAGGGACCTCAAGGTACATTCTAGTTCTAGCGATCTATATGGGGTGCAACGAAACTGGAGGGCTAGGCATGTTTTTTTCTTGGCCCCGACTGCACGGATCTACATTGCAATCCAAAGCTCGACACCACACCAAAACCCTCAACCCGACCAACAAGCCTCCACCGAAATTGCTGAACTTGCCTCTGGTGGATAAGTCATCCAGGAATCCGAGAGTTTGTCCTACACCCGCATGCTTCACTCGAAAGGTTAGCGCACTGTAAACCCACACCGTACATTCGCAGGTTAGGGTTTAGCATAGTCTTGGGGTCCTGTAACCTTGTCCTAGTCCCTTAGCAAGGGTACCAAACCCTAAACCGCGTGATCCCTTAAGGCGTCGGGCTTAGGGTGAGTAGGGTTTTACGGTTCAGGTTAAGGGTTTATACATAGTTCAGGGTTGCGGGTTTAAGGGTTCAGGGTTAGGGTTTTGGTTTTAAGGTTATATAAGTCTTTGGGGTTCAGGGTTTAGTGTGTAGGCTTGGGTCAGGCTCTATCCAGCTGGGCGATTGATCATTCTCCGCAAGGCAGGCCCGCAGCCAGAAGCACTTGCAAGACTGAGACCGCAAGCATGTGCAAGTTTCAGACATCTACGGTACCACATTTGGAAGTCCGACAAGAACGGATTCTACTATTTCAGGCTCTATGTAAAGGTTCCCTGTTTCCTGAAACCCCCGCCCAATCTTGACAAGGGTTTAGGGGTTTAGGGTTCGGGGATTTTGGGGTTTAGGCGCCCTAAACCCTCAAATCATGATTAAATCGCAGTTCAGAGCGCTTAATAGAGAGCCCTTAATAGTGGCCTTCAAGGAACCCGATACCCGTAAATCGCAGAGCTGCAACCCCTGGGCGAGTTTCAGCAAGGATCCTCCCATGAACCCAGAAGGTGGATTCCCTTTGTGTTTAGGATCAAGATGATATTTATGAGGCTTGGGTGCAGCGCTTAGGATTTGGGGTCGGCCTAGCCCACAACCTGAACCCAGAAATCGAAAGCTTAACGCCCAATGGTTCTTCCTATGAAGTGGAGAGCTTTCCCAAATGATGAACCCAAAACCCTAAACCAAACCCTAACCTGGAACTGTAAACCTTACATCCCAAATCCTAAACCAGTAGCCTCTAACCCTCAAGCCCCGAACACCCGCCGTTCCTCAAAGCCCTTTAAACGGGTTCAGGGTTTCGGGAAATTTAGGGTGTTAAGGTTTAAGTTTAGCCTGAACTCCGAAATCCTTCTGCTGTCCCAGCGCAGTCCTCGAAAGACAAGAAGCCCCAACAAGAGAGCCTTGTGCCACGGAATACGGAATATGCCTTAAATCTTATTATTCAAAGCCCAAGAACCCTTTACTAGATTGACTTAAGGAATATACCGTAAATTTTGCGTGCGCTTCATATGATGGTTTCAGGTATACTCCTTCATTCGGAGTATCGGGCTGCCTAGGTTTAAAGCACATTCCTTCAACGAACCTTATATAAATCCCTTCATTTAAACCCTCCAGAAGGCCCTTAAAGCACATGTCAAGGTGTAATCCTTAATAAAAGAGTACCCAAGAGACTCCAAAGCCCCTTCACTGAGGACACATTTTCAAATCGTATTAGGGTTCCTGTTGCTGAAGTTAAGGATAACCCTAAACACCTAAACCCTAAACCCTAACCCCCTAATTCTTAAACCCCAAACCCCAAACCCTAAACCCTAAACCCCAAACCCCTAAACCCTAAACCCGAACACCCTCAACCCTAAACCCTAAACCCTAATAAACCCTAAACCGGAAAACCCTCAACCCTAAACCCGAAAACCCTCAACCCTAAACCCCAAACCCGAAACCCTGAACCCTGAACCCTAAGTTCGCAAACCCTCACCCCTAAACCCTAAACCCTCATAACCCCTAAACCCCGCTAACCTGGGTTTGGAGTACCATACTTGAATACTTTTTTGTGGTACCTGTTCCTGAAAGGAACCAGTATGGAATAAAAGTCTATACTTTTCTCTCCCTGGTTACTCCAAAGTCCAGCTAAACCCTAAGCCCCGAACTCGTGTTGGGGCTCCCTAATATAGTACCCTAAATAGTAGGATCCTTATTATAGGGACCCCAAAATAAGGTACCCCGAATTTTTGGAAACTCCCGTATTGGGCCTTTCTGGGGACAGCGAGGCCAACCTCATGGGCACCCAAGAGTCGAAGTATGCGCCCATGGAAGGCGCCTTCGGCCCTTGCTTGGAGGGTCTTTAGGGGACTTAGTAAGTAGGTAGTAGGTAGACTTATAAGTACCCTCAAAGGGACCCTAATAGGGGTTATGATACTTATAAGTCCTTAAAATAACCAGCCTAATTAAGGAATATAGCTTAAATCATAATATGAATCCCCTTTATAATTTAAGGTATATTCCTTAATTAAGGGGTATTGGGCTCTCTGGGTTGATCCTTGCAAGGGTTTTAGGGCTTTTAGGGCTTTAGGGTTTGGGAGTTCAGGGTCTTAGGGCTCTGGGTTTCTCCCTTGCAGGGAGTTCAGGGTTTTTAGGTCTTTAGGGTTTAGGGTTTAGGAGTTTAGCGTTTACAATTTTAGAGTTTAGGATTTAGGGCGCAGGGTTTAAGGCTTTAGGGTTTGGGGTTTAGGGTTCAGGGTCTCCGCGGTGCCACAGCACGGCTCAAGGCTTAGTATGTGGGGTTTTGGGTCCAGGGCTCACAAATAAGGTACCCCTAATTTTCGGAAACTCTCATTTGGGGAGTCGGCGGACTTAGTATCCAAGGGTAAAAGGAGGGACCCTTAATAAGGACCCCTAGGTATATACCCTTAATATAGCTATTATATACCCATTATATAGCGCAGTATAGGGTAGGGGTACCCATTAAGAGTCCCCTTTGATAGTAAGTAGGTAGTAAGTGGACTTATAAGTATCCTAAAAGGGACCCTGATTCAGGTTATGATACGTATAAGTCTATAGAATAACTAGTTACTAACTCCCTGGACCCTCCAAGCAAGGGAGTTCAAGGTTTTAGGGCTTAGGGTTTAGGATTTAGGGTTCAGGGTTTAGAAACGAAGGGATTCAGGTGGTGTACGTGGACGACCTGATTTTTAGCTGGGGCTTATAGGGATTCAGGTGGCAGCTGAACAGCCCTGCGGCAACTAACAGCCCTAAGCGGCCACTGAGGGAGCAGCAACTAAGATACCATGCTGCGTACTATTTATTTGGGGTCTGGGGCTTAGGGTTTAGGGTTTAGGTTAGGGTGTAGGGTTTAAGGTTTGAGGTTTAGGTTAACAGTATCGCCTGAGAGCCAAGATAGAACAGGCTATGCTAGGCTTTACTCCTAAACCCAGGTTTGATTATTCTGCTTTGTCGGTTATCTACCGACGTAAAGCCAAATCCCTTAAACTGAAACTTCGGGTCTGAATCTAAAACGGGACACTGGGGTTGGCAGTTTTCATGGGTTGAAGGCTCCGTGCGCTGACGGAAGCCGAAGGAAGCACCCAACACCGTCAACCTCAAAAATGAGCGCGACGAGACTGGCGGTACACCAGAGACGAAGCTCTCGCGGAGGGCCACCGCAGTCTCAGCCACCTGGGTGGGCGCGAAGCCTTGACCGAGGTACTACGAGCTGCACAATTGGCAGTCTCAGCCACCTGGGTGTCTTCCTAGCATTCGTAGAAACAGGGGGTGAAGCAGTAAAGGACGCAGGGGGGGGGGGGAGGCAAGAAGCGAGCGCAGCTGATGGCGTTTCGGGAACCACACCGGATGCGTGCGCCAAAGAAGATCAGGACATTGGACATGAAGGGCAAATTCCGGAAGTTTGCGAAGTCCAAAGGCATCAGCCGACGAGTCCACAGGCAATCGGCGAGTATTCTGTATGTGTTCGCGGTTCCCCTGTTGGGCGTTCCGTCCGTGCTGGTCCTAACTCCTGAGAGGTCCTCGGATGTGGCCAAGGGGCAGATGCGACTGCAGTTGCCAGCTCTGGAAGCTTGCAGGTGCGATTTGCCGGGTTGATGTTGCTGGAGCGGTAACGGAGGTCCTGGCAGGAAACGCCGGCGTGAGGACGAAGGAGGGGAAGCTGCACGCGGCCGCGCGCCACTGCCTCTCGACCGAGACAAAGTGATGAAACACTTTGTGCTGGGCTCAGTATGTAGAAGTGCAGGTTGGGCGTGGGCCCCGTCAGCCTGAATGTGTGCGTGTGTGCATTGACCAGGCGGTCGAACTGACCGCGACGGTCGAAGAGTCAGGCGGCATCAGCAAGGTCTGGTTTCCGAGGGGGCGGATCGTCTTAGGACGAGAAGCAGGCGCGGTCCCGTGTTCCGAGACCACGTCGGTGCACCACTAATGTGCTACGTCTCTTGCCTCGGTGCCATGTAACCTGGATTGATCGTTGATGCCTATCAGGCCAGGCCTCGCGCGCACTTTTGAGACAGCCGGTCGAGCAGCCGTGCGACGTGAGGACGGCAGTTACCGAGCTGATGCCAGCACTCGTTTGCTTCAGCTTGAACCGCAGTGTCAGACAGGAGCCGCACGCGGTGCGAAGCCTTGACCTGACCGAGGTGCTACGAGCTGAAGGGCACAATTGGCTCCATTTGGACAAGAATTGTCAGTGGGTTGTCCTTCGGTGCGAGAAGTGTGCGTCGCACAGCTTGCGTGGCATGACGAAGCCCCAGACCCGACATCTGCCGCGACCGCTTTCGGCTGGCGATGTGATCGGCTTGGATTTGAAGAAGGTGAAACCGCCTGGTCGTGCTGATGCTTGGATCATGATGATCGCATGCGACTTTACTAATAACAGGGTCTGGGCCTGGGAGCTAGACGATTCCGAACAGAAGTGGTGTCGGGAGCACCAGAGTATTCCAGAAAAATAGAAAACATTATACACCAAAGACCCTAAACCCTAAAAGCCATATACCCCTAAACCATTAAAGGAACCCATAAACCCTAAGCTTTGCTGACGATCTAAGGTTGACACCATGCGCCCCTAGCATGGGCCGTTAACCCTGAGATCCTTATGTACTTAGTGTATACCCTATATGTACCCTTTAGGGTCTCTCAAAGGGCCGGGGGGTCATAGTAGGTGTTATAAAAATTTGTAACCTTAGAGACGAGGCTCTTTCTTGATAGTATAATTTACGCCGAAAAACACTGTTCTAATTTCTTAAGGCCCCTACATCAGGCCCAGAAACCTTAAACCCTAAGACCAAAACCTACATTAGGCCTTAAGCTCTGCTTTTTGAGGCTCCCAGGTCGATGTTGACGAGCTCTTGTTGTCTTCAGACATGGCGGCTGCGCACATGCCCGCTCGCTACGTGAAGGCTCGACTGTTTAGGGTTCAGGGCTTGTCAGGTGTCGGGTTTTTGGGTGTGAGGCTTTTCTTCGGGTGTTTGGTTTTTAGGGTTGAAGGATTTTCGAGTGTCGGGCTTTTAGGGTTTAGGGCTTTTCGGGTGTGGTTTTTTAGGGTTTAGGGTTTAGGGCTTGTCGGGTGTCGGGTTTTTCGGGTGTCGGGTTTGTAGGGTTTAGGGTTTAGGGCTTTTCGGGTGTCGGGTTTTTAGGGTTTAGGGTTTTGGGGTTTTTCGGGTTCAGGGTTTTTAGGGTTTAGGGTTTAGGCTTGGGGCTTAGGGGACGGCCGAGATACGAGTTTCTTGAAGCAGGTTTCTCTCAGGGTTCCCCAGTTTTCCCCTGAAAGATTTGAGAAGGGTTCTGCAGGGCTTTTCGGTGTCTTCAGGTTTGGCTCTTTTTGGCTTTCTGGTTTTGGCTGTAGGGTTTATAAGGGGTTAGGATGTAGGGATGACGGCACCATTGCGGTCTGAACCATTAGTTCAGAGTATCTCCCATACAACCCCGAGTACAATTCTGCAATAATATACCTAAAGCCTGCTTGATGCATACTGGCCACTGTAGTAGGTTTTTGGGGTTTGGAGTTTAAGATGTAAGATTCTCTTTCCATCTCCCGCCCAAAAACTTTAAAAAGGCATATGGCGGCCACCATGCTCATCTAGTAAATCTAGTACCCAGAGAGCCCAATACAGCCTAATTAAGGAATATAGCTTAAATCATAATATGAACCCCCTTATATTTTAAGGTCTATTCCTTAATTAAGGGGTATTGGTACAGCCAGCAGTATACCCTAAGCCCAAACCCGAACTCTGAACCGTGGCACTGGTACAACCGTAGTCGCGTTTCGACCGGTCGTCACAGTAGTCCAAGCAGTGCTCCTTGGGTTTTACGGTTTAGGGTTGGGAGTAGCAATCGTGGCGCTAGAGTGAAGCTATGAGGCTATGAACTCTCTGGCTCTCTCTCGCTATCTACCGTCCTTGCTTTCCGAATCTGTCCTCAACACTCGTTGATGCCCGCACGCATAAGCAGTACAAAATCAAATGCCCACCCCGTACTCACTCTGAGCTTCGGCCCTAAACCCTGCAACTTTAAGCCATGTAGAACGAACCTGTAAACCGTAAACTTCAGTTCCCAAACCTTCTTTGCATGAGCTTGAACACTAAACCCGAAGCACCAGATCAAGAAACTTAATGTTCTCAGTACGTTTCCTGGATGGAGATTCCCTGCCATCTCAGGATTTAGGGTGTCGGGATTGTGGGTCTAGGTTTTCGGGGTTTAGGGTTTCGGGTTTGGGATTTAATTTAAGGCTTAGCGTACTGGGTTTAGGGTTTAGGGTTTGGGATTTAATTTAGGGCTTAGCGTCTGGTGTTTAGGGTTTAGGGTTTTGGATTTATTTTAGGGCTTAGCGGGTTCGTAGTTTTGGCTTTACGTTTTGTGTGGGAACGGAGCTTCATCCATAAATAAACCTGGTCTGACTACATCAACCTCAGCAACGCACGGGTTCCTTTAAAGGGTTCCTTATGTAATGTAGGGGCATTAAGAATTAGAACAGAGGTTCCTTGAAAGGGTTCCTTACGTAATGTAGGGGCCTCAATCATGAACAGCAAACTCTCTTCACTTCGTCACATATTTTCCACACCGTTGCGAACAACACTTACAACAGCACATAGATGACAGACCGGATGTGTACACACGAACTGAAGAATGCATAAAAGGCAGATGTCATGACGTAGTTCGGGCAAAATTTGTGCACAAGTTATTGCTTTCGTTTTGATTTAACTCGTGTCCTTCTGTCCTTTTCATAAGGAATAAGATGCGGGGGAGAGGAAGCACAATGGACAACAGGAAGTGATTAACTGACTGCAAGAAGCCTATTGCATCGACCATGTAGCTTGAAACCCTACTTGGACGATAATAAAGTTTAGAACTAAACTGGGCTGTCCTTTGGGATCTTTTAATTTCCCCTACTATTTTGTAGAGAACCGTAATAGTAAATGATTTTCAAAAGGCTTAAAGGACAATTCAGTAAAGGAACTTCAGACATTATTATGTCAAAGCCCAAGTTGCAGCCCCTATAATCCAAGGTTTGGTTTGAGGGTAATGTAGGCACCTGATTAAGAAACCCTGGGCCTGTAACCCCAAAACAGTAGGATTCATATAAGGAACCCTAATAAAGGCCCAAGGTTTCTTAATCAGGTTACTACATTACTGTATAGGGTTCAGGACCTTGGGTATGGGGTTAAAGCTTGACAGTGTAGGGTGTAGTGGTTTATGGTTTCTGGTTGGGGGTCTATCATAGGGATCTGAAGGGGGTAAGGGGGAGCGGGGTAGAGGACTATACTTCCTTAAATAGGCCTAATTAAGTTCTTATTATGGGTATTAAGGCTCCCGATCTAGAAAAAGATGTAGCCCGAAACCTCGAACCCTAAACCCTAGACCCCCCCTTCCCACCTACCCGCCTAAGGGTCCTTATGAGTTTAGCGTTGAGAGTCTAGGGCTGTGGCCCGAGCACGTAAACCTTTACACAGAAACTTTCCCTAAACCCTACTTGGAGGTTCATACGTAGTTATTAGGGTTCCTTTAAGGAACCCTTTCAAGGGATCTACAGGGATTCTATAAGGGTATAGGGTTTTGGGTTCATGTGTAGTTGTAAGTGCGGCTATTAGTAGTGTAACTGTACTTATACAACGCATTTTCGGTACTAATGACTCCAGTTACAACTGCCTATGAACCTCCAAGTAGGTCCTGTACTCTATATAATTCGCAGACTAACCCAGTGGGGTAATACATGTTTCGAAAATTGGCTACCTTGCTTGTAACCCCAGCTACTAAGTCCCATGGTCCTGTAAGCCCTCTGCCCCAAGGGCTCCTTTGCGGGCTTCTTTAAGGGTTCCTTTCTGGGCTCCTTTAAGGGCCCCTTCAAGGGTTCCTTTTTGGGTTCCTTAAGGGTTCCTTTAAGGGTTCCTCTTTGGGTTCCTCAAGAGTTCCTTTAAGGGTTCCTTTTTGGGTTCCTTTAAGGGGTCCTTTAAGGGAACCGTTCAGGAGCCCGAAACCCAAACTGCCTTTTCGTGTCTAGTACCGTGGCAGTGATCCTTTGCAGGCTTGTGGCGAAGCCTCCTAAACCCTGGACCTTAAACCCTCCTCTTTTCGGAGAAAGGGTGCCATTCAATTTTAAAAAAACCTTAAACCCTAAACCTTCAACCCTCAAGCCTTGCACCCTAAACCGCAGCAGAAGCCCTAAACCCTACGCCCTAAACCCTTAAAGAACCCGAAAAGGAACTTGGAGGTTCTTGGGTAGTTATAAGCGGGGTTCTAAAGCAGGGCAACTGCAGTCGTAACTTATCAAAAAGGACTTATAACCCCCCTTATATAACTATACCCATGAACCTCCAAGAGCCCTTTACCCTGAGCCCTCGCAGGCTTTTTTGAGGATCCCTTACAGGAACCCTGAAAGGAACCCTTAAAGGAACCCTTAAAGGAACCCTAAAAGGAACCCTCAAAGGAACATTTAAAGGAGCCCTTAAAGGAACCCTTCAAGGAGCCCTTTTAAAGGAGGAGTCAAAGGAACCCTTCAAGGAGCCCTTTTAAAGGAGCCCTCAAAGGAGCCCTTGAAGGAACCTTTAAAGCAGCCCTTAAAGGAGCCCTTGAAGGAACCCTTAAAGGAGCCCTTGAAGGAACCCTTAAAGGAGCCCTTGAAGGAACCCTTAAAGGAGCCCTTGAAGGAACCCTTAAAGGAGCCCTTGAAGGAACCCTTCAAGGAACCCTTAAAGGAGCCCTTCAAGGAGCCCTTCAAGGAGCCCTTAAAGGAGCCCTTCAAGGAACCCTTAAAGGAGCCCTTCAAGGAACCCTTAAAGGAGCCTTTTACCCTCTGCCCTTTTTGCAGGCTTTGGGAGAAGCCTCTGACTGGCCCGATGCGGCCCAGGTGAGCCTGAATGGACTCGGCTGAGTCGGGAAAGGATGGGTTTTAGTAAGGATTTAGGGAGTTTAGGGTTTAGGGTTTAAGGTTTAGGATGTAGGATGCTTTTGGGAAATTTCGGGCGTATGGGATTTAGGGTTTAGGGTGTAGGATTTAGGACATAGGGTTCCTGGAAGGGTTCTAGAAGGGACCCTTGAAGGGTTCTACAGGGGATCTATGTGCTCTTTAGGGTCAGAAACCTAGGATTTGGGTAGGATTTGGGATGTACCAGGACCTCGGAATGGCCCTTTAATGGAGCCCCCATGGTCCTTGGGTATTTAGGGTATATTAGAGGGGAGTGGGGGGGTTTAGGTTGGGGTTGTGGGGTTTAGGGTTCAGGGGTTTAGGGTTTCGAAGTTTAAGTGTTCAGGGGTTGGGGTTCCGGAGTTTCGGGTGTATCAAGGGTTCGGGGTGAAGAGTTTCACAACAGTTTCGTAAGGTTTTACAAGAGTTTTATTTCCTTTCATATAGGGTTTTGGCATGGGTAGTGACAGGCTTTGCCTATGTGTTGAGGGAACCACTTTTGAATGGATACGATTGCAAATTGTAGTGAGAAGGGCATGACTACTGTTACGTAGTGTTAAAGAGCACGTATGGTTGGCAATATTTGTCGTCCGAGTCATTTTAGCCATGGTACTAGAAGGCAGATGATGTATAGGCTTGTTAGCTGTAGTTCTCAAATTTGCAGCCATGTCGCAGTAGCAAGCGTAGCAGCAGTAGCAGATAACAGTGAGTCATAGTAGTTTAGCACCGGAGGAGTATGAGTTGTAGTAACACGGATTTGGGTATGAGTTCTGTAGCGGAGAGTTTCATGGTTCAACAGCTCAAGCAGGTCCAGTCCTGCATACAGCTTGGGTTTGAAGTAAGTCTTAGTTGGTTTAATGATGCGTAAAGCATGGTACAAGCCGGCAGTCGTTTCATCCAAGGGCCGCGAATGTGTAAAGCTGTGTACAGACTTGCTTTCGGCATGTACAGATGGCCTTTTCCTCCAAAGTTTCTGAAGGCGAGATGTCAAGCTGCCAGTCGATGCAGGAAGACTCTCATGGGGAGTAAAAACATATATGACATATAAGAAAGACGATGAATAAATGCGAGCAAATCCGGAACAACACTGATTGTTAGGCCATGTATGCCAATTTTTGTCGTATAGATCACGCTCACACCTGCTTCAAAGTCTCGCGACGTACCATTGTACTTAGAAATAGACGCTAGTTTCAGTCCCTAGCATCGTTGGTGCCATTCCTGTTGCCACGCTGCTATGTCTGCAGTTGCTACTGCTTCTGGCATTGCTGCTGCTGATGCCGTTCACGATGTCGTCATCGTCAGCTTCGTCGTCAGGCCTGTATTCATGTATCTCTCATGTTGAGCTTCTAGCAAGTTGACTGGCAGTCATTTGGCTAGCCACATTGATCTCAACCGCACCGGCCAGTGGCCGGAAAAGTAACCAAGTAGTCTACCCAGAGGCTCCAATATTCCTGCACTGAAAGTTCCCGAACTCAGGATCCATACTACCATCGTGAAAGAGTAAACCCGAACCTTTGGAGTCTCTGGGTAGTCAGCCCCTGCGAGAACGCTTTCGAGTCGTTGCAGGCAGCGAGAACCGAAACCAGAGACAACCAGAGTCGGTCATTTCTTCGGAGTGGGGTCGTGGTGGGGTCTGTACTAAGGGATTGCTGTTGCCATGGGGAATTGAATTAGGGTCTCGAGTTGAGGGTTTTGATGAAGGCTCTACAAGGCTTGCGATAGGAGGCCATGCTATCAGGTTTACTTGGAGGATAAACCATAAACACGAATGTTCCGAAGCTATTCGAAATATTTGAAGCTGACGAGCCCAAGCTCTGAACCCTGTTGCCAAGGAGTAATAGTTCGTTGCCCAGGTCTCGTGGAACAGACACCCTTTACTGTCTGGTTTAGGGTTTAGGGTTCTTAGGAGGGAATGGGGGAATGGGAATGGATTGCGGAGACTATTATTGGGGATTATTTAGGGACTACTATTATAGGGATCCATTCCCCCATTCCCTACTAAGAACCCCCCCGACGGAGGCACAAGTCACCGGTGGCAGCAGGTTTCAGGGTTCGTGGGCCGGTTCTTTGCAGGGCTTGCCTACTATAGGGGCCTCAATAATTTGAAACGCTTCGCGTGGTCCGCCTCGGCCCGGCTTTTCGCGCATGCGGCGACTGGCTACCATCCGGCGCAGCAGGAAGCTCTTGTACGAAAATAACAACAGTTGGAATCGCACTTGTATTAATTGTAGGGCAGGGCAAAGCAGGGCAGAGCAGCGTAAGGCAGAGGGCTTGTCTCAAGAAGCCAGCAAGAGGTTGATGTAACCATTGTAGCATCTCCTCGCTCTGTGCCTGATATTCGACATAGCCCCTAGCTGGCGATAGCGATGCTTGAATCTCCGATGCTATGAGAAGGTTAGGTCGTGGAGCCGCGTGCTGTGCTGCCCAAAGCAACGCTATTCCCGAACATGGCCTGGAGGGGGGGGGGCGGGGGGGGGGGAAGGGGGTAGGGGGGAGGGGGGGGCGGGGGGCGAAAAGGAGGAAATTGGGTGGGATCTAGTGGAGGAGGTGAGAAATCGACACGTTTCCGTTTTTAAGGGGGGCCCCATTTTGGGGGTGGGGTCACTGCCTGCGGAGGGGATTAAGAGAATCCGAATAGGAACCTCTGACCGCTTCGGCCGGGGCCGAGGCGAATTACCTATGTTATTTTGGTGGCTCTTTATTAAGATGATAGTATAACAGGCCCCAAAACCCTATTCTGATTATTAAGCCCCCTAGTCCCTATAGTACGTTCGGTTTAGATGTGGGAGGTTTCAACTGTCAATCACAGGATCCTTCGTTCTCCAATTCAGAACATGGGGGCATCCTCGTACCAGAAAAAGCAGTTCTACACAGATTCTAAACCCCTCGATCCAGGAAGTCAGAAATACAGAGAAAGGGCTGGATCTGCTATTTCAACTCCTCCTCCGCCTCCTCCTCCTCCTGCTGTTACTAGTAACTACTACTACTACTACTACTACTACCACTACTACTACTACTACTACCACTACTACTACTACTACTACTACTACTACTACTACTACTACTACTACTACTACTACTACTACTTTTACTACTACTTTTACTACTACTACTACTACTACTACTACTACTACTACTACTACTACTACTACTACTACTACTACTACTTTTACTACTACTTTTACTACTACTTTTACTACTACTTTCACTACTACTTTTACTACTACTACTACTACTACTACTACTACTACTACTACTACTACTACTACTACTACTACTACTACTACTACTACTACTACTACTACTACTACTACTACTACTACTACTACTACTACTACTACTACTACTACTACTACTTTACTACTACTACTACTACTACTACTACTACTACTACTACTACTACTACTACTACTACTACTACTACTACTACTACTACTACTACTACTACTACTACTACTACTACTACTACTACTACTACTACTACTACTACTACTTTTACTACTACTTTTACTACTACTTTCACTACTACTTTTCCTACTACTACTACTACTACTACTACTACTACTACTACTACTACTACTACTACTACTACTACTACTACTACTACTATTACTACTACTACTACTACTACTACTACTACTCCTACTGCTACTGCTACTGCTACTGCTACTGCTACTGCTACTGCTACTGCTACTGCTACTGCTACTGCTACTGCTACTACTACTACTACTACTACTACTACTACTACTACTACTACTACTACTACTGCTTCTTCGCCTGCTACTAACTACAACTACACCCCGCCCCCCCTCAGTACACCACTGCCACTGCCCCTGCCCGAGAACCGGCGGAGGAGAAGGGCGCAGTAGGCCAGGGGCGACCGACCCGAGCAGCGGGGTTTAGGGTTTAGGGGTTCAGTTAGGGTTTAGTTAGGGTTTAGGGGTTTAGGGTTTGGGGGTTTAGGGTTTAGGGTTGCTACGGACTGCTACTGCCACTGCTACTACTACTGCTGCTGCTGCTGCTACGACTACGGCCACGACCACTGCTAACTACCACCACTCAACAACGACCACGACGACGACGACCTGGTATGTCATTGGTTCTGAGATTGTCTCTTAATTGGCTTAACAACACTCAGGCCCTTCTAGAACCCTCGAGCACCCTTGCAACCCCCATTTAACACCCTAACCACCCTAAACCCAAAACCCTAAACCTGAAACCCTAAACCCTAAAACCTAAAACCCTAAACCCTAAAACCTAAAACCCTAAACCCTAAACCTACAACCTGAAACCCTAAAACCCCTTCTGAGGCCCGTCAGAGCTGAAAAGCAAATGCCGAGGATCAGAACTTTTCGCTGCCTTGGGCCCTCTCCTGGAGGCTTCCCAGGCTGTCCTGCTGGGAGATCTCCTTTAAAGGGATCCATACTTGGAGGGTCGGGGGACTAAGCAACTGGTGATTTTAAGGACTTATGAGTACCATAACCCCAATTAGGGTCCGTTTTAGGGAACTTATAAGTCTACTTCCTACCTGCTTAGTAAGTCCCCCGACCCTCCAAGTAAGGGTTCCTTACAGGGATCTAAGGGTGCTGCGAAGGGCTTTAGGGTTTGGGAGTTTCCAAGAACTTGGGGTACATTATCCCTGCTCAGAATGAGCTCAATGGTCTACTTGGAGGTTCATGGGTAGATATAAGTTGGGGCTACTAAGCAGGGAAACTGTAATTATAACCTATACTGGGGGGCTTATAGCCTTACTTACAAGCACCTATGAACCTTCAAGTAGGGTTTATAGAGTTTAGAGCTTAGGCTTAGGGTTCATTTAGGGTCTAGGGCTTATACAGGGTTTAGGGCTTACGGTTTATATCGGGTTTAGGGTTCCGGGTTTAGGATTATATAGGGTTCAAGGCTTCGGGTTTGTACAGCGCTTGTCACAGGGATCTATTCGGTTGTAAAGGTATTTGATGGGTGGACAGGGGTTCCAATAAGGTTTGGGTTTAGGGTTTAGCGCTGTCATTGTGATTTTTTACGAAGCCAGTCTTTTTGCTTGAATCGAATTTGCATGGGCCTTCCATGGAATTACAGTGTATTCTAGGATTCTGAATATTGAAGGGTTCTACAAGGTTTTGGGTCAAGGTGTCTGAGTATCCAACATTAGATCGGGTTTTAGTAAGCCATAGGATGCCCACGATGGGGGATGATACCCTAAGCCCTAAACCGTGGATGTTGCCCTCTCAAACGTCCCTTTTGGCTCCCGCCTGCGTCCACTAGGTCGGTGTCGGGTTCTCAGATCTAGTGTTAAGGTTTGGGGTTTAGGGTTGAGGGCCTCTACGTTGTGGGCTGTACGGTTTTCATTGTGCTTAGGGCTTAGGTCTTCAAGGTCGGGTCTAGTTGAGTGGTTTAGTGGCGAAGGTTCTGGGTTCATGATGTTCGGCCCAGGGATTTGAGAATCAACCCTAAACCCTACTAGCTCTGAGCCCTCAACCCTAAACGTAGCCTTCTGGCGAAGCCTTACTTGGAGGGTGGGGGGACTTAGTAACTAGTTACTGTATAGGCTTATGAGTATGATAACCCTATTAGGGTCCCTTTTAAAGTACTTCTAACTGTACTTATTACCTACTTACTAAGTCTCTGAACCCTAAACCCTAAACCCTATAGTAACTCTCCTGTTGCTACTGCTTTCTTGACGGCGATGTAATGAGACTTAGACTCATCCTGAAACCCAAAATATCTGAACCAGCAACCCCTATAGTAGCTGTTGAGAACCTAAAACGAACCCTGCCCAAGCCCTACAGGAACTTACAGAAACTGTTTAAGGAACCTCTGAAAGAGCCTTTCCATTAATCCGTAATCTTAGCTTTGTAGGAACCCTTATGAGCCATACTTATGAGCCCTTAGCCCTGAGCTGTAAACCTTAAATCGTAAACCGCGAGCCCTAACAGCCTTATGAATCCTCAGCCCTGAAGCCTAAACCTGAAACCCGAAGCCCTAAAGCCCTAAACACCCAGCCTTAATAGCCTTACTCCCCTGACCCCTAAAACTCCCTAAACCCTTAAAGCCTAAATCCTAAACCGAGCCTAAATCCTAAACCGTGATTTTCGTCCCTTGAGCCTTTCTCGGCTTCCGAGTGGGTTCACGGGGCTGCAAGCCTCCAGCTCCTGGGCGTTTCTAAAAAGCTTCAGAGTTTCTGGTCTAGGGGTTCAGGGTTTGGGGTTTAGGGTCTAGGACTTGGGGGGTTTAGTGGTTTGAGGGTTTTAGGGGTTTTAAGGGGTTTGGGATTTATGGCTTCAGGGTTGAGGGGTGTAGGGCTTCGGAAGTCGAAGGTCCAGGCTTTAGGGCTTAAGTTTAGGGCTTCTGGACTTTTGCAGTGCATTTCGGAAGGTTTCGAGCTTTAAGAGTTTTTCCACAGCTTTCTTGCAAGTGTTCTGTTTTGGCTATTTGTATTCGGTTGCAACCACCAATTCACCATGAACTCCAAATGGCTCCGTCATTTTTAAGCCACATGTACAGGGCCTTGAAGAGCGAATATGCTGTTCCGGCCGAATCCGTGGTCGCAGGAACCAGTGGTCCACCGCGTGCAGCGTTCTTGAACCAGCCTTGAACCGGCGAAAATGTCGACAGTGTCGCTCCAGGTTCCCGATTCCTCGAGCTTGCGGAGAACCTGGGTAGCCCCGGATGGTCAGTTGCTCTTGCCCAAGCAGGGGTCGATGCGGCTCGTTCTCTGCGATGAATGCTCCGGCGCCGGCCGGGCCGTCCTTGCTTATACTCGGTGCTTCCGCGATCTGAGCTCATCCCTGAACAATGGATAGCAACCTATCAACACCCCATAGTCATAGAGCCTTTGTCAAACCTAAACCCCCCGAAGAGAACACCCTAAACCCTGAGCCCGAAAGCCTCAACAGCTGTTGTCCTTCGGATCTTCATGCAGTCAGAAACTACGACCCAGAGTGCGCTTATTAGATGTTATCAGGGTTTAGATTCGCTTATAACCCCCTTTAAACCAACAAAGGGCACCCTTTTTATTCCTAGGTTACTCTTGGGTCTAGGAAAAGGGCCGTAAAACTAGACACCCAATACCCAACCTTTAAACTTTTTGTTTTTTTTGCGGTTTTGTTGGAATCGGAAAGGTTAACCTTGATTTCCGTGGCCTCTTGGGGGAGTAAGGTAAAACTAGACACCTGGAACAGCTGTTTAGGGTTTAGGGTTGAGGGTTTAGGGGGTTTATGGTTTACTTGGAGGGTCGGGGGACTTAGTAAGTAGGTAGTAAGTAGACTTATAAGTACCCTAAAAGGGACCCTAATTGGGGTTATGGTACTTATAAGTCCCTAAAAAAAATAGTTACTAGTCCCCCGACCCTCCAAGTAGGGTTTAGGGGACTTAGATTCGCGCAAGCGTTCACAGCCATCTCCGTGCACGCGCGCAACTTGGACCGTGACATATCCGAAGTGGGACTTTCAGAGCCTTACTACATCTGCACAGCTGAGGTTGGACTGGGGGCAGCCATGGAGCCATGGTTGCTATTGCTGCTGGCTTCGGGCGTGATCGTGCCGCGGTTGAACTTGGAGGGCTGTTTATGAGATCTGTACGGGTTTTGATAGGATTTCATTGGCTTTTGTATGGTTTTTAAACTTGCATGTTTTGTTTTTCATTTTCTGGGCTCTGCAGAGCTCCATACGGGAGCTCTCTTCGTTGACTGACTTCGGGTTGCGGGGCATGAACCCAGAGCTCTGGTCCTAAGTAGGGTGAGAATTGGGGTAACTCCACTTGGGTTTAGGGTTTACGGTTTAGGGTTTTGGGTGTGGTACTGATAGCTCCACTTACAGTATAAGCCCCAAAGTTGGAAACCCCATAGCCTCTGTCCATAAGAATAATGTATAGTGAATCCCAGCACTATGTGGCCTGAATCCGGTTTCCAACTTTATGGGGTTTACTGTATAACCTGCTTACAAAGACCCAGGGGTCTCTAAGTGAGCCCCTAAATCCTAAGCCCCTAACCCCAAACACCGAAACCCTAAACCCTTTTCAACAAAAGCCCCAAACCCCAAACACCTTTAGAAAATAAAACTAAATCCTAAACCCTTTTACAAAATAGCATTAAACCCTAAACCACTGTTAAAAAACTTTAAGACACCCTAACCTAACCCTCACGACCGAGTTGACTCTGACAGCCTAAATCCGACCCGGAAGCTCTAGGCGCAAGCAGACCTTGGGCCCTAAGCCCTGAAGCGTGTAGGGTTTAAAGTTTAGGGTTTAAGGTTTAAGGTTTACGGTTTAGGATGTAAGGTTTAGGGGTTAGGGTTTAGGGTGAAAGGTTTAGGGTTGAGGGTTTAGGCTTTAGGGGCTAGGGTTCAGGGTTTAGGGTTTAGGGTAGTGATGTAGGGACCTTAATATCTTGCTAGCTGAGTTCCCCAAAATAAGGTGCCCTTAATTTTCGGAAACTCCCTTTCTAGATATTGAACGGGGCTCGTAGGTTGCTTTGCGTAGACCCGAAACCCTAAATCCCTAAACCCTGAACCACCCAAAAAATCCCCAAAACCAACGAAACCCCCAAACCCTTAAGTCCCAAAAACCTAAACCCAGAACCCTTGGAGGAACACTTAAGGCAACCCTTTCATGGGAACCTTCAAAGGAACCCCAAAACCCTAAACCCCTAAACCACGTCACCCCTAACTCTCAACCGCCAAACCCTCAAACCTCTGAATCCCTCAATCTTACACCCTAGACACTTACAGGGAACCCTTTAAAGGGAACCCCTTAAAAACCCTTCAAGGAACCCTTTTAAGGGAACCCTAAACCCTAAAACCCCCGAAGACCCCGAGGTGGTCTGCGTTCACTGGCGAAACACTCGCAAGGACCTCATCGAAGGCTTGAAGCCGTGGCCCGGCTCTGGGGTTTCCCTTTAAAGGGATCCTTTAGGTAAAGGGTCCCTTTAAAGGGATCCATAGGGATCCCTTTAAAGGGTTCCCTTTAAGGGGCTCCCTTTAAGGGGTTCCTTGTAAAGGGTTCGTTAAGGCTTCCCTTTAAAGGCTTCCTTTCAAGGGATCCTTTAAGGGTTTCCCTTTAAAAGGATCCCTTTAAAGGGTTCCTTTAAGGGGTTCCCTGAAAGGGTTCCCTGGCCCCTTTAAGGGGTTCTCTGTAAGGGTTTAGGGTTGAGGGTCCTGTTTATGGTTTAGGCTTAGGGATTAGGGTTTAGGATTTAGGGTTTAGGGTCAAGGTTTAGGGTTTAGGGTTTGGGGTTAGGGTTTAGTGTTTAGGGTTGAGGGTTTAGGGTCAAGGTTTCGTTCAAAGATTCCTTCGAAGGTTCCCTTGAAAGGGTTCCTTCAAGGGTTAGGGGTTTAGGGGATTCGGGCTTTAGGGGTTTAGGGGTTCAGGGGTTTACTGGTTTAGGGGTTTAGGGGCATAGGGGCTTAGCGTTTGGTTAAAAGGTTTGGGAGTTTCAGGGGTTTAGGGTTGACAGCTTCAAGGGTCTATGGGTTTAGGGTTTAGGATTTAGTGCCGTGGCTTTGCTGTGCACGATTCATGGCCGTTTTACGTGCTGTTCGCTCGCAACCCAAAGCCTTAGTTCGAACTTTCTGTGATTCTATGTGCGCTTCTTCTTCTTCTTCTTCATAGAGTTGCCTTGAACAATACTATAGGGGACTAACTTTTAAATAGTTACCTATACTATTTTGGGGGTTCCTTACTGTAATTATAGTATAAGTCGCACAAACCCTATTCTAACTTTTAAGGCCCCTATAATGGACACATGGAGGTTCTTCCTTTCAGAGGTTCCTATCTACTACGACAGAGAGGACCTTGTCCATTCTTCTTAGCTTGACGCCGACCTTGCATCTCTTTCGTCTTTAGGACTTGGGTCCTCTTGGCTGTTCAAGAGGGGTTAAAACTGCAGGGTTTTAC
Source organism: Symbiodinium sp. CCMP2592 (assembly GCA_905221615.1). NCBI lineage: Eukaryota > Dinophyceae > Suessiales > Symbiodiniaceae > Symbiodinium > Symbiodinium sp. CCMP2592. The sequence continues at coordinate 306,926 of CAJNDT010000061.1, forward strand.
GGGGCTTGCGGCACTGAGGTTTGCAGGATTGAACTTAGTAGTTGAGTGGATACACTTATATACACTTTTGGGATAGTATTACCCACTATAAAGCTAAAAGTGTACACTTCTTGGGGCTTATGGACTCAGCAACTAAGTGAACGTTTTCGGGCTTCGGTCGTGAAGCCGGGCATTTTGGTGCCCAGGCTTCGGATTGTGAGATCTACAACGGTTTAGGGTTTCGGGTTTAGGGGCTTCGGAGTGCTACCTTTTAAGCTGATTCTTCAACTTTTTACAATCAAGCCCCAAGCCTGCAAAGCCCACCAGCCCTGAACCCCAAGCCCCGAGCCCTAATATGGGAGCCTTAATAAAATAGAATCGGGTTGATCTGGGTCTAACGGAGATGGTTGTTCAACCCTGATCCTGAACCCTGAACCCTATACTTGGAGGGTCGGGGGACTTAGTAAGTAGGTAGTAAGTAGACTTATAAGTACCCTAAAAGGGGGCCCTAATTAAGGTTATGGTACTTATAAGTCCCTAAAATATATAACCAGTTACTAAGTCCCCCGACCCTCCAAGTACCCGAAACTTGGGCAGCCCATGAAGGAAATGTTGACGCCGCTTCCTCCTAGCGTCTTCTACTTGGGTATTAGGCCGCTTTAGGGTTCAGGCTTAAGCCCCACCTGGCCCAAAAACCGTAAGGACCGTAAGGCCTCAATCCTGAGCCCTAGGTCCTCGATCCTAAAGCTTAGGGCTACTTCAAACGACTTTTAATCTTCGGTTGTTACAATCCCTAAGAAACGGCTAAAATTCTGATTTTTGCTAGGGGTCTAAGTTCAGTGTAGAAAGCTCCTAAAGCTTGCAGCTCAGTTCGTAAACCAAGAGTGCTGAGCCGCAAGCCCTTGAGCCCCGAGCCCTGAGCCCGGTACTTGGCGGCCCAGGGGACTTAGTAAGTAGGTTATAAGTAGGGTTATAATTGGGGTAACTCTATTTAGGGTACTTATAACCCTACTTATAACCTACTTACTAAGTCCCCTGGGCCGCCAAGTAGCTCTGCCCGATAGGGTTTGGGGTTTAGGGTTTACGGTTTGGGGCGGTTGATGCACGAGTCAAAAGACGCACTCCTCAATTCAACATGCCAGCGGCTTTAGGGTTTAGGGTTCAGGGTTTATAATCCACGATTCTACCATTGCGAACGGACTGCGATGCCTTGTCAAGTTCTAAGGTGTCACTATAAGAGCTGTGAGCGAGACCGTGTAAAGTGCAAGAGAAGGGGGCACGCTACGCGTCCCTCGACTCTAGGAGTAAGCTTGTGGTCGTGCTACGCACACCGCATCGCTTCTCCTTACCTTTCTATGTGACCGCCCACGCAACGTTTGGCTCAAGTCAATGCCCATAGCTAAGTGCTATATGTGTCTTCTATCCTGAGCAATCAGAGCTACCCCGTGCACAGACGAACCGCCGCCGGCAGCGAGTGCAAAAGGAACGGCCGCCGGTTCTGCCTGCATAGGATTGCACGTGTGGAAGTGTGAGAGAGACAGGGTCCCAGTCTGTGGAGAGTGCAAGCCAGCCACACCTACATTCATTACAGCTCTGGTGGGGAGAGCAGCAACATAATCGAGATCAATTCCCCACGCAGGTTATCAGCCGTACGCGGCTCTGCCTTTCTACAGCAACGACTACTTGATCTACTACGACCACAATGAACTCAGGATCAAGCCAAGATACGACAATGACTTTCGGTGCCGATGTGGCAGCGCCAGCCGTTGGTGAGTCAACAGCTGATGACACAGTGGTGCAATCCGTTGATAGCTCCACGGAAGATGACAAAGGTCAATCTTCTGCGCTCGCCATTGCAAAGGCAGTTCCCAAGGTGAAAGCAAAGAGTCTACCAAGAGCATCTACGCCTTCGCGTCCGACATCCACAGGTTCGAGGACGGGCAAGGCTCCAGAACGACGAGCCGAAGCGTCTGGTTTTCAGGCACCTCGGACTACGTCCAGGGCCAAGGACAAGGGAGTGAAGACCTTGGAAAAGAAGTCGAGACCATCATCTTCGAGAAGCTCTTCAGCACGATCAAGGACTTCGGCTACTCGTGGGCGTGACAAGTCCATGACATGGAATCGGATGGTTACCAATCAACCACGCGATGCTGACGATCTGGATATGACTCTGGACACTATTCCTGCACGTGGTGATGCGTCATCGGTGACCACGCCAGCCATAGCCGATGGTCCGAATGCCTATCAGGAACTGACGATTTCGCAACAGCTCGAAGCATCGAACCTTGCGCAGCAGATGTACTATCGCAGTCAGATGCAAGAGTACGAAGGAGTTGTCCAGACCCTGATGGATAAGATCAAGGAGATGCAACAAGAAGATGAAGGATCTGGGATTCGCATCGAAGAATTGGAACGACAACGTGACCATGCATGCTTAGCCATGAGGCACATCAACAATGTCAATCAGGAGATGAAGCGAGACTATGAAGCAGCTTTGTTTCGCATGGATGAACAGAACTCTGCTCAACAACGTCAAGCACACGCCGTTGCCGAGGAGTTGGCTCAGCAGCTACATGTGTTTCGCACGGAAGCAGCCACTAACTTTGTGCAGTTGGAGGCAAGAGCGCAAGGCGATGGTGAGCTTATGGCACGTGAGTATGAGCGTCTGACTCATGAACTTCATGAACATGCCAGAGAGAACTTGTTCCTCCGGTCGAACACAGCAAGTTCGGAACAAGCCTTACAAGCAATGCAGGAACGATTCCACTTGGTCAAGAATCAGGAGTTGCGGGCCGTGAACGAGATCCAAGGGCTAGCTGGGAACAGCGCAGCCATTGATCAAGAACGACTTCGGCTTCGCGAACGTCTTGGTGAAGAGGAAGAGTACCGCAAAATGGCTGTGAGGAGGATGCAAGATGCAGAGGACCGACTTCATCAGAATGAAGATCATGCAAGGCGAGCATTGCCTACCTTGCACGACGAGCTGAGTGAACTCAGGAAAACACTCAAAGCACAAGAAGATCTTCAAGCGAGGACACGCAGCGAATTGGAGGCAGCGCGGAACTCCAACTATGGCGGAGTGACACGGCCTTCGAGCATGCCCATGTCTTCGAGGACTACTGAGTCTGGCTGGGAGCACGTAGGAAAGGAAGTAGTGCCTGCATTTTCCGTAGGAGGTGAGGTACGATCCCCTGAAATACGGTCCCCAAGTCAAGTTAGTCCAGTCGCCAAAGAGAAGTTCGCATTCTCGGAATCGGACAAGGACAAGAACCTTGCGATGGATGGAATTCCATTTACCGGTGGAAACTTCTTCACTGGCCGCATCAAAGGTGAGGTGAATAAATCCTATTCAACGCCAATCGTGGCGGATGCAATGCCCGAGCACTACGTGCCAGGTATTAGCAGCCCAGCACATGCGCGTTCCACGCCTAGTGCAGCCACTCTGTTTGGCATACCAAGCGGATTTCATGGGCAAAGTGATGCGGCAGCCGTGCGTGATCGACAGCTACGTGAACTCTTGGAGGATCGCGGGATGTTGGGATCGAAGTCCACAGCATCTGCCAGCTCCTCAAGACCTGTTGGTATCGACGGCATTATCGCATCTACGAAGGGCAACGACCTCATTGGTCCCCCTGTCGCCTATGACGATTCCATCCATGAGGCAAGGAGGCGTCAGATCGAGAAAGAGGTCGCGGAACGGTACGAAGAGAAGATTGCTGATCTGCGAAGCGAAGTACTCAAGGCCCAGAAAGCCGAACAGCGTCTCAGAGCTGATCGTGATGAATGGAGATTATTTGCTGAAACGATTCAGGAAGACAATGGAGACGATGACGGTGATGAGGCTGGCGACGAGAACGGAGAGGGAGAGCATGATGAAGGAGCCGGCACGGGGTATGACCCTCCAGATCCGCCTGATGATGACGACGATGATAAGAAGAGAAGCGGTGGAGGCAAACCTGACCCGGATCCTGACTCTCATGCGCGTGATCCTGATGGAGACGCAGATCCTGAAGTCACAGAGGTGAGAATTTCCAGGAGGGAGGCCGATAAAGTGACCGTTCCTCCATGGCCTACTCTCACTCACCTCAACAACTGGCGATCCGTATGCACGGCGAATGTCTTGGGAGCATCAGCCGACCCAAATCATGAGGACTGGATGTTATGGCTGGCACCAGCGTTCAATCCATTCCCTGATGTCGAAGCACTGAACGATTCGGGACACAAGAAGTTCAAGAGCGTAGACGTCAAATTGGGGATCGCCATGGTCGCAATGCTACGCGCTGGTGGTGACAAATCTGCTGATCTGTACCTGGAGGTGAACCGGAAGGCCAACGATTACATCAGCAGGCCCGAAGGGAAGATCATCAAAGGACGACAAATCATTGCGATGATGTATGAAAGTTTTCGAACGCACGATCGTCTCGACATGATCATCACTCTCGAGTATCTGGTGAAGCTCCAGTACCAAGGCGACAACAAACTTCATACGTTCAAGCAGACGTGGTTGGAAGTTCTGGGACGGATGAGGCCAGAAGACATACCATCCAAAACAGCTCTCCGTGATTGCTTGTACAGCAAGATCAAGGACTCGCCCGCAATGAAGATGGAGTTGGGCATGCACTACGAACACTTGCCCTACAATCATGAAGACCGATCGTACGACAATCTGATGAAGATCATCGACCGTACCATCATGCGGAGACGAGAACAATCAAATCTCACTCAGACCCAAATTGGTTTGCGCCAGATGCTTGAGGGCAAGGATTTGCTCGCTGCACCGGCCAAGGTACCTGAGAAACCAACGCCTAACGCAGCCCCATCCGCAAAGGTCAAAGCTTCGCCTACCAAGCCGGATAAAGCAACACCTGTACTACCTCAAAGCAAAGCGAAGAGTCATGCGAAGACCAAGCCAAAGCCCAAGAAGAAGACGAGGAGTGAGTCAGCGGACAACAGAGGCGACAAGAGCAAGAAGCAAATCCGCTGCAAGTTCCATTTCACAGATGCAGGGTGTCGAAATGGTGACAAGTGCCCATTCAGTCACTCGAAGAAGACTCCAGAGCGACCCTTTACGCCGAGGACGAGAACCCCAAGTCCGTCTGGAGGAGGAGGAAATAGGATATGCTACTCTTTCAAGAACACAGGCTCGTGCTCAAGAGAGAATTGTCCTTTCAAGCATGAGGCAGCAGCTACCCCAGCTCCGGAACCAAAGGCAAAAGCTAAAGCCAAATCCGAAGCAAAGGCAGCTCCAGCGAAGCCGAATGCCAAGGCCAAGGCGCTCCCTGCGGCACCCGCCATCAGATTGTGCCGAAGGTGGAATCCATCAGCCCCGGCTATATGGAAGCGATCTTCAAGACAAGATGAGGAAGAGTCAGATTGTCCATCCGTTGACAGCGACGCTGATTCGGATTGTTCAACTGACGACGAATCCTCGGGACCGACTACGTCGACCCGAAAAGAGATCAAGCGTAACGTGACATTCGCCGACGACGTGAAGTTCATTTCTTCGTGTCCTAGAAGATCGAAGAAGGACAAGGAGCGGAAGGTGAAGTACGTCGACATGGAAGCGCTTGTCAACAATGAGGATCGCGCCGTGAATTTGGAATTCGCCAAGCACAAAGCGAGATTGAGGGCACAGATCATGAGAGACATGGTTGACGACGATGATGATCAATGCGGGGATCGAGTTTCATTCGTACGAATCCCAGGAACGTCTCGGGTGAAAGAAGTTTCCTTCTACGACGGTGAGGATTCCATCGTTGAGCGTGAACTCGATGCCGCGCACAGCAAACGGATCATCAATCAAGGTGTATTCAAATGCATGGTTCAACCAGTCATCCTCAAGAAGAAGATCAAGTTTCTCATGGACACTGGGTGTGGCCATGACCTCATATCTCAGAAGAAGATCGAGAAGCACAGCCTCGAGACACTCGTGACTCCAGAGCCCATATCATTTCAGACAGCAAATGGAATCACCGATACCGATCTTGTGTCGAACTTCCAGACTGAGTCGTTCGAGGAACCGATCAACGCTTATGTGTTGGATGACACACCGTCGGTGCTTTCCATAGGCAAGAGATGTATGAACTTCAACTACGGGTTTGTGTGGCCACCCGGAAGGTAACCATTCATGATCAACCCGCAGGGCAAGAGAATATCTCTGTTCGTGAACGGTGACATCCCGTACGTTCGTGCCGGGAGTTCTAAGTCATTGGTTCATGATGATCCGGAGGCCAAAGCGATCACCGAAATCTTCAAGGGTGTGCTAACCGCGGGTGATGTTGACGTCAGTGTCGCAGCTGCCGCTGAAGCTGCACCGAGCGAAATTGAAGCAGAAGAAGAAGGTGACGATCATGAACGACCTCCTGATCCTGAACCCCAAGAACCTCCTATAGAAGAAGTACCAGAGTCCGAGGCCGGACGGCCTCCGGACGACGACGAAGGAAAAGGAGTGGGTGAAATTCCATTGGATGGTGACGATGAGGTGATCATTGATGTGGAAGGCGACTGTGCGCCGAGCCGCAAGGCCAGAGTCGGAACACTGAAAGCCGAAGCTAAGACATTGGCACATCTGTGTACCCATCGCTACCGCAATCCATATTGCGAATCGTGCATACGCGCGAAGATGAAGCACTTGCGAACACAACGAGGTGCATTTCAACGTGTGATCAAACACTGGGGAGATCTTGTGACGTTCGACTTCCTCGATATGCGCAAGGCCGCCGAAGCAGGCATCGGACTCGATGATGGAGCACGTGAAGTTCTAGTCATCAGAGACATCGCCACCAAAATGATCGCAGCGATTCCCACGGCCTCAAGGAATACTGACGAGGTCGTCATGGCCATCAGACGCCTAATGGGGAGACGCAAGATTCATATGGCGTATAGTGATGAAGCACCAGAGTTCGATTCAGCCATGGCGCAGTTGAAGATCGTGATAGATCATTCCCTTCCAGGGAAACCCAGTAACAATTCACTCGCTGAACGATCAAATCAAGAAGTGATCAACACAGTCGCAGCATCCATGCTACACGCCGGGTTACCCGCCCAATACTGGTCCTTTGCGCTAAATTGCGTGATGCAGAACCTCAACATTGAAGACGTGGAGGGCGATGGTGATTCAGCATGGAAACGAATGACTGGAAAGGACTTCGAGGGAAAAGCCATACCATTTGGGGCCAAAGTCTTCTTCAAGCCGACGGATACAAGGCCGAAGACATATGGCAACAAGTTCGCTCCAAAGGGGATCCCAGGCATTTTTGCCGGATACATCATCACTGCTGGTCAAGGGTGGTCCAAGAAGTATCGCGTTTGGGACATGAAGGAATTTGCCAATGCGAACCTGTCGATGGACGCATCTGTTCCCAGGAAGTTGATGAGACCGTACGAGACAGAAGTTATCTACTTCCCAGAGGAGATAACGTTTCCCCTGAAAGCCGAGTACGAGAGTATGAACTCAACCATTGAGGGACTAAGGGACAACGTTGACCTCGCTGGCAAGGAGATAAAAGACGTCGATGACGGGGATGACGGTCCGCCTGGAGGAAATGATGGCAACGGGGATGATGATGATCAAGATGGTCTACTTCCTCCACCGGATCCCGGAGAAGATCCTGATTTACAGGACATAGATCCATCTGACATAGAGACGGAGCCGTCTGGCGAAGTCTTCAAGTCAGCAGAACATGAAGCCATTGATGCCATAGGAGACAAAAGACTCGAAGAACTAGACGAAGAGCTAGGTCTACGTGCAGCACCGCCTCCTTCTGAACCAAAGGTCACCGGGAAAGATCGGCGATCGCCCCGCGAAGTCGGTCCAACCGGTAGACTCATCCCCGAAGGAGACATCGAAGAACCTGGAGAGATCATTAAGATCTTGAAAGAAAAGAAGTTGGCTCCTGAGGAGATTGAACATTGGAGTACGGGGAAGAAAGGGGACGGCATTGTATATCTCACTGATGATGGTGAAGCCTGCAAGATCGATAAAAGGGGAGTCCCGTACAAGATCCGAAGTGATGGTCGACGAACCCTTCCTACACGGCGACCTATCCATTCCTATTCTCCGGAAGCATGGAAGAAAATGAGTGAAGCGGAGAAGAAGGCAGCGTACAAGAAAGAAAAGCGAGACAAAGCTCGAGTTGCCAAGAAAGACCGGAAGAAGGCTGTGATAGGAAAGAAGATAGTCACCAAGATTTTGGACAACATGATCTTTCCCAAGATTGTCCCATGTGAAGAAATTGATCTGCAACTCAACGTGTCCATTGACGACGACGATGGTTGGTCCTGGGCACAGTCCTATGTGGATCAATATACACAAGAACAATTCTTGGCAGACGTTGTGCCGGCCGTTCCGGCGCATATGGTCATGGATGATAACTGGATTCCTTCTATGCCGTGTACGACTTCTCACAGAAACGTACATCGGGAAAAGAATCATGCAGGAGGATCATGCTTCAATGCCATGGTCACTCGACCCGTCACACGCAAGGAGATGGTCAACAACCCCAAGGCCATGGAAGCTTTCATGAAAGAATGGAAGGGATTGTGGGACCAAGAGGTGTTTGATTTCTCAACTACGCGTGAATATGACGACGTCGTCGCTGAGGCAACGAAGAAAGGTGAGAAAGTACATATGGCGCGAGTACATGGACTGATATACGAGAAGAACTATCAGCTCAAAGAGGACGATCCTGCCAGGAAGTTCAAAGGGCGAGGTGTACTACTCGGTGATCAGGTCAAAGATCAAAATATGGAAGCCGCGTTGTTGCAGGATTTGGGGAATTCCCCGGCTACGTTTGACGCCTCACGGTGGGCAGATTATTACGGATGCCTTCCTGGCAACGATGTCCAGATGGCGGATGCTATCCAATCATACATTCAGGCGAGACTATCGGGCACTCCATGTTGGGTTGAACTGCCTGATGAAGCCTGGCATCCATCTGCGAAAAGGCATAAATTCCGTAGACCTGTATGTCGCTTGATCAAAGCTCTATATGGACATCCTGATGCAGGAACCATGTGGGAACAACATTGCCATACCGCGGTACAGAAAGTAGGATTCAAGCCGATTGGCGACGAATGGCCATCATTGTATTTCCACCCGCAAATGAAGCTCTTACTTGTCATCTACGTGGATGATCTCAAGATGGCAGGACCCAAAGAGAATCTACCCAAGGGTTGGGACATGCTGCGCCAAGAACTTCGATTGGAAGAGGAAACGCCACTGGGCTTATATCTGGGTTGTCGCATCTCCAAGGGCGAGGCAACGTTTCATGACAAAACGAAGTTGCAGACCGTTACCTACGACATGGAGACGTACCTGGACATGACAGTCAAGAAGTACTGCGACGTGACTGGGTTCGATCCGACAAAATTCAAGACGGTACCATCGCCGATTCCGGCTGAGGAGACTAAGAATCACCCAGCTCGCGCTCCGGCACAGTCAGGTAAAAGCCATCGATGCACGTGGTGTGGACACACCATGCCTGTTGATAAGGATGGTCGGCTTGTTCCGCCTCCACCTATTCCCAAGGCGCCAGAGGAAGAGGAGATCAACGAGGCTAATCGTGGTGCACTTGCTCCGCAGGCAGCAAGCATTCTCATGAAATTGCTTTATGCCGCGCGCATTTGCCGCTTTGATCTTCTGCGCAGTATCAACAATCTCGCGCGCAAGATCACGAAATGGACCAAGAAGGAGGATGCTCTTCTTCATCATCTCATGGCCTATGTGCACCAGTCCAAACATCACATGATTATTGGATGGGTCGGGAACTCCTTGGAGGACTCGTCCATCGGGCTGTTTGCAGATGCGGACTATGCAGGTTGTGGAGAAAGTTTGAAATCTACCTCCGGTGCTCCTTTGCACATTCAAGGTTCTCATACAAGATTTCCCTTGGCGGGACTTAGCAAAAGGCAGGGATGCTTGAGTCATTCCACACCTGAGGCCGAGATTGTCGCGGCCGACTTTGCCATGTCACGTCTTGGATTGCCTGCTATCACGTTGTGGCAGCAGCTTGGGGGGCAAGACCCCAATTTCGTCTTCTACGACGATAACCAGACCAGACGGGGTGATTCGCAGGGCAAGAATCCGACTATGCGTCACTCGGAACGTACCCACGGTATCTGCATTGGATGGATGCATTCTATCTTTCAGGAAGGTTACGTTTCTCTTGCCTATGAGGTCACTGCCAAGATGTCAGCGGACATCCACACCAAGTCGTTCAAGGATTCTGTGTCCTGGACACATGCGTGTCAGCTCATCAACATTTTTCCGCCGGCTCTCATTGGTTCCCAGGAGATCATGGATCTGATGCGCCCTACTCATACCCAGAGCACGGATGAGAAGGGTCAACAGCACTACTCATTCAAGAGCGAAGTGCCCTGTTTTCCTTACACGCAGACGCCGATCCTCCCTCAGGTGTTGTATCGCGCTGGATTGTCGAGTAAGGAAGGCTTGCAAGAACATGACAGTGTGGACCCCATCCTGGTTGTCAAGTTCCCGCGCATGTTGCGGGGGCCGCCTTCCGCGTTGCCGCCTGGTCGTTACCTTCGGTGGACTTGGATTCTTCGTGAAGGGCAGTGGCACCAGATGGAGGACCGTGCTGCTATCCCTGATCAACCGGGCAAGTTCGACCGCTATGTGGAGCGTGCCGTGTTTCAGTACCATCCGGTACGGGGGCATTTGCGCCCAGCCGCTATTGCGGACGTTCTTGCGCCGCCGTTTTTGCCTCCGCCTGACCCACCTTTGGGCCAGTCTTATGTGCGCGCCCTGCCCGCCAAATGGCGAGCGGTGGTTGTCACACTGGCGCGTGCCATCCATGGGGGGTACCAGGGCTTTACATTACCTCTTTGCTTCAACGGCCGGTCCAAAAGTCAAGCCTCCCAATTCGGCTATGACCAATGGTCGTCAGTGTACGAGGATGTATGGCATGATGCGGCTGAACAGAAAAGGGAATATCAAGGGTATGATGGAGCAATTGTGCCTCACGTGGTCAACTTCGCCGAAAACAAACCCAAGGAGGGCCTGGTGATCCAATTCCTTGACCACGATGGAGGGTTGGTCCATACTTACAAAAATCCTTACAGCCGTTGGAAATACCGTATCACTATCAAAGATGCTCCAAAGGCAGTGACGGTGTGGACATTGGTAGGAGTCGATGAGGAGAACTGGTGGAATGAGTATTCTCCTGGCAAGGACTGCATTGCGCAGCATGCTCCCGATTCTCACTACGACCCTGGGTTGCAAGTAAATGTTCTGAGTATGGGGCGAGAAGTTGACGACGCCATGTGTGCCTACCTCTTCGATGTGGTGGAAGCGAGGAAAAACAACCCTAACTCCGTGATCTTCATTGGCGCAGGGGTGTTGGGCAAGAATTCGTGGCTGAGTCGGAAGATCGCTGACAACCCTGAAAGGGCCAAATTGCGGACAGATTACCCATGGGGGGAGGTCGTCCAAAGAATTGCGCGCAGAGCGGCATCGTGGGGGTTCCAAATCATCATCGAAGTACTCGAGTACAAGTTCAGGAAACCAAGCAGTACAAGGGACTTCAGGAAGATGCCATGTGGAAGAGCATCAAGATCCAAGGATGCACCCACGGGCAACGTTATATCTTTCGGGATCCTGTATCTCCCGGAACCGCCGTTGAGCTCGGCTACTGCAAGGATGAATGGGAGTACATTGCCGCAAACGTCGCGTTGCATCCTAAGTCGTCTGACGTGTGCTCGTCCAAACCTTTGCACATGACCGATTCGGACGCTAAGGATCGATCTGATAAATGCGAGTTGACTAGCCAAATCTCCAGGAGATTGCTTAAAGCCTTGAAATTTCAGGCAACGGGCGATGGGAGATTGGTAGCAATGCCGTCGAAGGCTGGTGGACGAAAGCCTGACCGCATGATTGTTGACCTCTGTGGCTTGGGCAATGGCTACGCCGCGCCTAAGTCCACTAAGGGATGCGCTCGCATAACTTGCAAAGAGCTAATTGGCTCTAAGGCCGATGAGGACAGCCTTATCGGTGCAATGAAGGATTCGTGCCGGAATGACCTGCGCACACCTGTGCTATTCGTGGCATCGCTTTTGCGATCAGGTGCTGGTCCTGGAAGTATTGAAGGGGCTTGCGTGGGGGGTGAAAAACGTTCTGGTGGGAAGTACAAGGTTTTCAGAAGTGTCTTGAAATCTCTCAAACGCCTGCTGAAGAAGTGTGCGGAATTTTCCGACGTCTATTTTTCGCTTGACATGCCTTCTCCATGTTCATGTTGGTCTTGGCCAGAGTTGCATGCTCTTGTTTCAAGTGGCAAGGTGACGAAGGTTAAGATTGATGACCATGTTGGTGCTGGTGGCGATGGTGGTGGACGCAGGATCATGTTCTCTAACATGCCTGAAGCGGATCGTTTGATGGTGAAAATGGATGATTGTTTGGACCATGAACCGAAGAGCAGTTTGTCGCAGCGCATTGATGTGTCATGGCGGTCAATTGCGAGGAATGTTCGCAGCCTTGTTCGAGCTCATGTCAGTGTCAGTCATGTTGCACATGAATCTGAGGACATTGCATGGCAGCAACGTCAGTGTGTAGACGCTGATGAAGGGGCTATAACACAGCCCCAACTAAGGAACAACTAAGGTCTGACCCGACGGATCGGGGAAGGGTGCCTCTTACAGAGCACCCGGAACCGTGAAGTCGAATAGGGGTAGGTACTTCTCTCCTACGGAGGAAGGACCGAATCCCGAGCCATGGGTGAAAGCTACAATGCCTACGAGCTGGCCTTCGAAGGAGTGGACCATGAAGAAGTTTCCCTTCTGGTGGGATGATGCGGACGTTCCTGAAGTTCCACAAGTTCCTGCAGATGTATTCTGAGGACTCGTCGCAGAGCGTTTTGCTCCCGCCAAAGATTACGAAAGACAAAGTGGTCGACAATGATCTCATTCGCACATGGGCAGCTTTCAAAGCACCTCCTTTGGTCTTGCTGTTCACGTGTGCAAATCTGTCGCCAGGAGGGGATCTTTCCATTCGAGTTCGAGAAATCCTCAAGGCTTGCTTGTTCGCCGCCCCGGAGGAGTACCTGGACAAACCCTATGGGGAGATCCTCGCTATGGTCATCAAGTTTGGTGGAGGTCTCAAACACATTGTTGCTGATTACGGAGGGAAGTTTCATGCCATCACAAGATTTATGGTGGATGAGGAAGTGATCCGTGATGATGCAAAGCTGGCTGTGGTTGAACTGGAACAAGAAAGACAACAAGTTCGGTTCGACTTGAACACTGCAACCAGGAACATCGTCAATGCGGACGTGTACTACAATCTCGCCGTTCTCATCAATTCCGTGGAGACGCCCTATCAGGCCGTGACAGACACGAGAATTCAACAATGGTATACGGTGAATCAGGACTACTACCACAAGTTTCCTATGTCAGGCAGAGCACCTGACCAATCCGACCTGTTGGGAGAGCCTACGTTATGTAGGGTGTGCAAGCTGATGTACATGTTCGCAAAGCACACTGGGTATGGGCTTCGGACCTACAACCAGGACTGTGCAGCGGGCAACGATGGCGCTTCGCCAATCAACGTTCACCAGCTGGCTTTAATGATGCGCACATTGCCTCAAGGCATGGGACATCCGCTCGCCTTTGCGATGAATTCACTCCAGGCGTTCAGTGTTTGTCTCCACGTGCTTCATTCCTATGTATCATGGGTCGATCCACAAACTGGACTCCCGCACTATCGATGGTCTAATGACGTGCTCCCCGATTCCGACTACACCACGTACGCTTTCCTCAAGTACCATGTGGATGCCGTATGTGCAGCTCAGGACAAGAACGGTTTCCAATTGCCGGACGCGTTCCGTGGCTACTCCTGGAATCAATGCGGAGTTGAATCTGGGTACGTGGTCGACTGCTCTACCAAACGCGCCACATTGGGCATATGGGAAGCGGAATTCCAACAGATGAGGGCACCAAGTCCGCTTATGCAAGATGATGGCCT